>JAVLUX010000001.1:61281957-61861957 GCA_032164185.1 Moxostoma hubbsi
AGAGCGAATGGACAAATAAGCAAAGAGAAAAAGAAAAGACGTATATATCCGAAAACATGTCATCTGAGCAGATAAGTGTCATATCTTATGCTGTTGTTTTGACTTACTCGAAACATTGATGTTTTTAAATAAATTATGTTACTAAAATTAGGCAACATTTGTTAACATTAGACATAACAATAGCTTGTCTGATAAGGTCAAACGTGGTAAAGTTTTTATAACTGCAGGATATTCTGGCCAAATTGACCACAGCAGTAACTAATTTATTGATTGTCATTGTTACCAACCAGTGGTCAACATCATTTCAAGACTCACATGTCCTTGGCAAGCCTAGGACTAATAAATGATTACCATTATAAAGAAAAATGTGAAACGTTCTTCACCGATTGCAGTATAATTATTGTATTTCACTTTGTGTGTGTGATTACATAAACCATATCAATAAAATATGTTACCTGTTGAGTAAGAAAAAAGCCAACTCTGGGCTGCTTTTAAATCCTTTCAGAACTCTGAGGTGTTGCCACCTCTGAAAAGCCAAGCCGATGTTGATTCAGGTTTTACTGGACTCAGTCACTTTCCCTTTTTGCTTTCTTTAGTTTGGTTTCTTTGTTTATATAACCGGTGATTCCCTGGAGGTTTGCCGTTTTGAATGATCCATGGTCAAATTTTCATGTTAGTTGTAACAACAAACTTTCAGCTTTAGCTATTCCCACACACAAGCTACAGTATCCAGATCTTATTTTCTCTGTGTATGGATATGACATCAACATGCACAGGCAAGTTATGTATGTAATTTCACGCAAAATCCGTCACTACAGCGCTAATATATTAATAATATAATATCATAATTCTAGGTTTATCAAAGAGTAATTGGGTAAAGTAAATAAATGGTTTGGAAGATGGATTTTTGTTGCACTTTCTCATTAATAAAATTTTGTTATATTTTAATAAATAAAAAAAAGTGACAGTGTAGTTTAAAATGTGTATGTTTGTATGTTGCATGTATACGTTGTATTCTCTTGCACTGGAAGCTTCTGTCACCATGACCAGTTCCGTGTATGTGTGCGTGTGTGTAAGCATACTTGGCATCAAAGCTAATTCGGATTATTCTAATAACTTTTAAACAAATCTATAACTCGTTTCCATATTTAGTTCATTAGAACTTCACGTTGGGGATCGTGGAATCTTTAGGACCTTTGGACATATTTTTTTTATTAACATACAGAATGCGATGATGAGATATCAGCTGAATATGCTGTAGGTTGGGATGAAACAAAGAGACCAGCAGATTAACTGTGCTTGTTTTCATGTTGTACTTGAACTCACTATCATGGTGTATGTAAAAAACGTAATGTCCATTTATTGAGAAACGATGCGACACAGATTACATTGATGCCGCTCTTTGACGCTGACAAGATATGATATGCAGCGCGCAAGCGCCCTCTGGCGGCGCATGACTCAAAAGCCTCAAAGTCAGCAGGCATGGTTACTGAAGGCATTTTTTCCTGAAACCAATTAATCGACGATCAATAAGATTTATCGACCGAATTATTATAATGATTAATAGTTTATCGATTAATCATTAACATCCCTAGTTTGAATGATGCTGCACCCAAAAAGCAAGGTGTAAATAAAACAATTACTCAGTGCACTTTTTAAGTCAATACCTTATGCTTCCTTAATACTGTTGCAGTATTGAAATTAAGTTGACGTTTTAGTTGCTGTTTTTCTATTTGTCTTTAGAATATGCCACCAGGAACACAGGAACATTGCCAATCCCACTACCACGCTGCTTGCCAGCTGCCTTATGTAAGTGGTGAATGATCAGCTCATGTGTGTTTTTATTAGTGTCAGCTTATGATGGTAAGATGGTTGAACTTAGCTGATTTTGGCTTCTGGTTTTTTCTGCCGTCTCTTTTAATTGTAATTTAATATATAAGACTCTGTATGCACTGGCAGCATAAAACCAGTTTTAAGCTTATACAGTAATGGTTTTTCACTGTGGCTTCATACTTATCCTAGTGATTTACAGATTGTTGATGCCCTATTCTTTCTTAGACTTCATGACTATGCCACCATGATCCGAGATTCAATTCTCACGGCCATGAGACAAGGGTACTTCTGCTCTCTAACATATTTTCCCTGAACATATTTTAGGTATGATCTAGCACATCCTGTAATAACAGGTTTAAACCATAACAACTAGCTTAAGTTTATGGTGAAATTGAGGTGTGTGTGAATACCTGCCCAGTAAGTATATATAATAATAATAAAAAAAACCCTTGTATTCTTTAACAACTGCTGGTGGTTGGAGTTCTGCTTCAAGTAACTTTTGAAGACACACCCTTAAAAGTGCAATAAACCAGTTTGTGTTACAGGGAAGTAACACTGTGTTACAGTACACAGATCACATGACCAGCCATGTCTTGCAATTTAAGGAAAAAATTAAATACATTCATACATTTAAATAAATTAAATAAAACATCTTGCACCCTTGATGATAGTTGTCAGTATCAAGTCCAAGACAACTGTTGTATCTGTATGTTGTATCAGAATCAAATAATGTCATTATTTCAGGTTAAATCATTTCCAGAGGAATGTAAATGTTATGTCATATGTCTAAGCATGTTTTAATGTGTTATATGTTTGAAAGCGATTTCTCTCTGTTGCAGTTGCCCACAGCTGACATCAGGGGGCAGGGAACTACCTAAGAAGTGGTTCATTCTTTCATAAGGACCATTTAGAGCAAAGGTCCCCTCACCACAGAGATCTAAGCCAAGCCAGCATCACTCCAACACTGCTTGATACTGAGCAAGTACTGAACACATTATCTTCATGAACTTTCAGTGTGTTCATTTATTTCAGAATTGCTAGAATATAACAAGCTAGAAATAACAAGCCTGATTTATTGTAAATGGGTAGTTGACATCATGTGACATGCTAAACTGCATCTAAAACTATTGAAATTAAGCAGTATGGTATGAGATGCCAAGCTATATGATATATTTTCGACTATAGGTCGTGGTTCAACTGCGACCGTATTCACAATATAGCATGGCCTTGAGTGCCTTTTATATTATTTTATTAAGCATATGTATGTGTCTTATAAACAGCATTTTGATAATTCTTTTATAATTATGCATGCTGCTTTTATGACCGCATATTAATTGAGAGACTACTGGAATGCGTGAACTTAATCTTTATGTGAAAAATAGTTGAATGATTTCAGGAGATTAATTTTTGTTTATTTTTTAGGTAGATTAGTAAATAGGCAAGATGGTGACAGAACCACTAGTGGCATAGCAAATGGTAACTTCAGAATTGATGGTTCCACTTTATATGAGGTGTCTAACTAATATGTACTTAAGTATTTCATACAATGTACTTATTATGTACATTTGAAGTCAGAAGTTGTTATATACATTAGCCAAATACTAAATTTAACTCAGTTTTTCACAATTCCTGACATTTAATCATAGAAAACATTCCCTGTCTTAGGTCATTTAGGATCACTATATTAAGAATGTGAAATGTCAGAATAATAGTTGAGAGAATTATTTAATTTAGCTTTCATTTATTTCATCACATTCCCAGTGGGTCAGAAGTTTACATACACTTTGTTAGTATTTGGTAGCATTGCCTTTAAATTGTTTAACTTGGGTCAAATGGTTTTGGTAGCCTTCCACAAGCTTCTCACAATTAGTTGCTGGAATGTTTGCCCATTCCTCCAGACAGAACTGGTGTAACTGTGTCAGGTTTGTAGGCCTCGCACATGCTTTTTGAGTTCTGCTCTCAAATTTTCTATCCGATTGAGGTCAGGGCTTTGTGATGGCCACTCCAATACCTTGACTTTGTTGTCCCTAAGAGATTTGGAGGTATGATTGGGGTCATTGTCCATTTGGAAGACCGAATTGTGACCAAACTTCAACTTCCTGGCTGATGCCTTGATATTTTGCTTCAATATATTTAAACATAATTTTCCTTCCTCATGATTCCATCTATTTTGTGAAGCGCACCAGTTCCTCCTGCAGCAAAGCAACCCCACAACATAATGCTGCCACCACCATGCTTCACGGTTGGGATGGTGTTCTTCAGCTCGCAAGCCTCACCATTTTTCCTACAAACATAAATATTTTTTTCATTAGACTAGAGGACATTTCTCCAAAAAGATCTGTCCCCATGTGCATTTGCAAACTTGCAGCCTTTAAGGTTATGTTGATATAGGACTTGTGTCACTGTGGATATAGATACTTGTCTACCTGTTTCCTCCAACACCTTCACAAGGTCCTTTGATGTTGTTCTGGGATTGATTTGCACTTTTTGCACCAAACTACATTCATCTCTAGGAGACAGAATGCATCTCCTTCATGAGCAGTATGATGGCAGCTTGGTCCTATGGTGTTTATTCTTGCTCACTATTGTTTGTACAGATGAACGTGGCACCTTCAGGCATTTGGAAATTGCTCCCAAGGATGAACCAGACTTGTGGAGGTCCACAAATTTTTTTCTGAGGTCTTGGCTGATTTCTTATGATTTTCCCATGATGTCAAGCAAAGAGGCGCTGAGTTTGAAGGTAGGCCTTGAAATACATCCACAGGTACACCTCCAATTCAGTACAATTCCTAGCAGAAGCTAAATGGCTAATTAAAGGCTTGACATCATTTTCTGGAATTTTCCAAGCTGCTTAAAGGCACAGTTAACCCATTGGAATTGTGACATAGTCAATTAAAAGTGAAACAATCAGTCTGTAAATAATTGTTGGATAAATTACTAACAAAGTAGATGTCCTAAATGACTTGCAAAAACTATAGTTTGCTAATATTAAATGCTTTGGAGTGGTTAAAAAAATAGTTTTAATGACTTCAACCTAAATGTAAGTAAACTTCTGACTTCAACTTTACATACGTGTTGTTGCATTGTACTTCAATTTAAAGTATCTGCATTAAATTACATTTGTAGTTACACTGTTAATGTTACCTCTAACCCTAAACCTAACCCTACCCTACCCCAACCTTACCCTAAACCCTAACCCCAACCACTCCTAAACCTACCGATTCAGTACCTCAACCTCAGTAGCAGAAAATGGGATGCTTGTGAGTTACAGTAAAAAAAAATGTATTGTATGTATTTGTAACGTAATTCAATGGAAAGGAGGAGGTGAGAACCTGGCTTGACAATATAAATAAGGGTTTAATAATGAACTTAAAACAAAGGGCACAAACACATGATGACGGACATGTCCGTAAATTATCTCTCTCTCCTCGCACCACCATCTGCCATTGGCCTTTATCCCTCTCGGAGTCTTGATTAGCCTGATATGGGACTGGGTATGTATCATCATGACCCGGCCCCGCCCTCCCACAGTATTGTATTGTTAGTACATATTAGTTAAATATACCTACTATAAAGTCTAACCAAATTGATTTTAGGAGAACTACTTATAGACAAAGGACCTTTTTTCTGTAAAAGGCTCTCAGCTTCGGCCAATCATGTGGCAACATTGCAGTGCATAAAATCATGCAGATATGTGTCTGGAGCTTCAGTTAAAATTCACATCAACCATCAGAATTAAAAAAAAAAATTGATCTCTGTGATTTGGGCCATGGTGTGATTGTTGGTGCCAGATGGGCTGGTTTGAGCATTTCTGTAACTGCTGATCTCCTGGGATTTTCACACACCACAATATCTAGAATTTACTCAGAATGGTGCCAAAAACAAAAAACATCCAGTCAGCAGCAGTTCAGTGGATGGAAATGCCTTGTTGATGAGAGAGGTCAACAGAGAATGGCCAGAATGGTTCGAACTGACAAAGTGTATGGTAACTCAGATAACCGCTCTGTACAATTGTGGTGAGAAGAATAGTATTCTGAGATGCGGGTTGGTGCTCTTTTGGTGGCACGAGGGGGACCTACACAATATTAGGCAGGTGGTTTTAATGTTGTAGCTGATCGTTCTATGTCACATCCACCTATATATTTGGCTTTTGATGTACTTCTGGCTTTATAGGACTCTGCTGATAAGTTTGACCTGTTTTCTTTTCACAGATGGATCAGCTTCTTGAGGACATCTGCACTTCATTTTATGACTCAATAACGTTGCTTTCACATGAGCCAGGAGATTTGCCCTTGATCCCTGCAGTCTTGACATTGATCACGGATGGGAGATGGATCACGTGAACTTCAGTCCAAAGAAGAGGGTTGTAGATTTAATTTGAAATGCAACATATTTTGGCATTGTGGTTGTTGTCATTCTTGAACTTAGTGATATATTCATGGGACCTCTGTAGATTTTACATTTAGGATATTGTTTCTGATCAGTTATATTATTTAAAACTTAAATATTGATCTGTTTCTCACCCACAGCTATCATGTCACTTCTGAAGATATTGATTTAACCACTGGAGTCTTATGGATTACTTTTATGCTGCCTTTATGTCCTTTTTGGTCCTTCAAATTTCTGGTCACCATTCACTTGCATTCTATGGACTTACAGAGCTGAAATATTCTTCTAAAAATCTTAATAGTCTGGATTCCCTGTAGTGACCTTTTTTAAACTTAACTGTATTATTGATAAGTCTTATTCTGGCATACTGAGTTAATCCTGCATATTTTTCATCAATTGTCATGCGGTTTGTTTAATTAGCATAATTGTTATGGTATAAAGGTTTAAAATATATCTGTAGCACCTTGCACAAATCATTGATGACTCAATAATAAAACGAAGACATTATGTATAAAACAGTTGTATTGTTTGGCTTTTTTATTGTAATGTCAATTATGTAGATCATAGGGGACACAAAACTTCACCCAGATGTCAAGGAATCCCTTTACATTATATGAGAAGACTCACTACTTTCTTTTTGCAACTTGAAAGAAGCTCTAGCTGTCCACATAGAATAGCCATACTATTGCGTATAGTTCTACTGTATAGATCTTTTTCTTACACAGCATCGTACTACTGCAGAAACTATTTTGACGATTGATGTGTCAAGTGTAAATCTGGGCACTAGGGAGCCAACAAATTATTGCTACAGTACGCATTTAGCTAATCCTACTTTACATGACATTGTTTTCAACAAAGTTTAAATTGATTCTCATCCACAAACCTCATGTATACTTTTCCAAATTGTATTACAAGATTACGTCTCATGACGTTAAACCCTGATATTAGTGATATTGATGGTTTGCAGCTGAACTGTGGTATCATCATGTTTGAGTGGAAAACCCACGGGAACAGAATCAAACAGCACATGACATAATACTACGAAGGCCTAAATTGAGATGCAATAATTCCCACTGCTTTTCAACAACCTTTGAAAATCCAAACTAAATAAAGCATTGGAGGAAAATATGTGGAATGCAATTTCTAGATTATATAAGTCTATAGACTAATAGACATGTCAAGGACTGAAGGCATATCATTTTGTGGGAAAATATCCTGTAGCCCTGTTCGTCAAGTGATTAGAAATTCAAGGGGCTGAAAAGGGTTGTGCAAGCATGGAAGAAATGTTGTGAATATTGCTGACCTTAAAGGAATAGTTCACTCAAAAATGAAAAATCTCTCATAATTTACTCACTCTCATGCCAACCAAGATGTGTATGACTGTCTTTCTTCAGCAGAACACAAATTAAGATTTTTAAGTCCGTAAATATGAATGGGTGGCAACTTTTTGAAGCTCCAAAAAGCACTTATAACCATCATAAAAAGTATCCATGCGATTCCAGTCGTCTAATTAATGTCTTCCAAAGCAAAATACTAGGTTTACGTTTGTAAGAAATAGATCAATAGATCCGGCCAACTCATTAAGGAGGGTGGAGTTCAAACTGCCTCTTGCGTGACATAAGTGCAAAAGCCTCCTCTGCATAGATATTCATACAAAGATCCGTTATTAGCAACTGTTTCTATGGACCGCAATATTGTTTCCACACAAAATAAGCGCAGTTGATGTATCCAAACCAGCCAAATGAGGCATCTATGTATGATTATTTATGCTCCTCTGTTGTAAACAACACTGCGCTTCTTTTTTTTATTTTTAAAAAAAAAAAAAATTATATTTCACATGTCAGTAGTCACGTGAACTTGCCAACACGCTTGACCTTGACCCTTGTGAATTTTTAGTAAACATTTTTTTTTAAATATTGATGCATTTCTAACACACCTAGAATTTTGCTTCTGAAGACATGAATTAATCCACTGGAGTCTCATGTATAGGGCGTAGATTCCAGGGGGATAGAATAATCAAAATAATCAAATAACCAAAACAAGCAAGTACAACCCACCAATATTTATACAATGATCAATGGAAACATGTAAATTCTTCACACTGTACCCCCACCCCCGTACAAAGCTGTACACTTGGTATATTTCTCCAAGATTGTTTTGTCTTATTTTCCACAGAGTGCTGAATGCTGTAAAATATCCAGGTTGTCTGAAGCAAATTCCTCCGTTGTAACTTATAACCTCAATACCACTCCAATTCAATGTCTCTCTAATGATAGACTCATGAAAATGTCTGCAGATCCTTATCTGACACTATAGTGTTCTTTGTTTCTTGGAGTCTTTGGCTTTCTAGTATAGGCCTATACTGATAACTGCAGGATGTTATGCCATTTGACTGAAGTTTCAATCACTTATATTCTGCTTATTTGAAAGCTCTTTTGATTGAGCCGTATTACTGTACTTAAACAGAATTCTGATGTGCAATAAATAAAGATTTTGCTATATGGTAACACTGGTCAATCCCACACCATCCCAATAATCTCATTATTCCATTTATAATTAGAATTTATCTAATAATGACATGTCACATATCAGTTTACATCCATAGGGTTCATTAACTTTTTTCACAGTTTTTTCACTCAAGGGTTATATTCTGGACAAGCCGGTACTCACAATATTGAGAGGCGAGTGAATGTCAAGAGAGCTACATAGAAACATGTCTGAAAATCACTTTTAACCAAGAGGGGCCCACAGAACCCTAAGGTGCAAGACAATTGATCCCACCTGTGTGCGAAGCCTGCTTATGTACAGTAGATTATCTACTCTTGTCAGATGGGTGCATTAGAGTTCTGCAGTGTATGGTTTATAGGCAAATTAAGACATTTGGAGTCAGTTGGCTCAAATCCAACCATTTGTAAAAACAAGTAATACAAAAATAATCATCAATAAATGGACATTTTTATTTTTACAAAGACATCCATAAAACAACCACAAGATGGTTTAATATTAAGATTAACTACAATGTTTACTATTTTAAGTGGTGATTTTACTTTTAACATATATCAGGTAAAATTAGGTTATCATCCAAATGACACTCTCTTGAGTTTTTATCCCACGTTGTAGTTTTTGGTCTTATGTGTGATTTTCTCCTCCATGTGCCCTGTCTACTTGCCCCCACCCCCTTGATTGCCTTGTTACTTGTTCATTTGCTCCACATGCCCTACTCATTGTGTCTCTTGTCTTGTGTTTGATTCTTCCTCTCTGTTTCTTTGTTTCCCTATCCTTTTTGGTTTTTGCCCTTTCATGGGAGTTTTAGTTTACTGCCCTGTTGGCAACAGTCTGGCCCCTTTGTGTATTTTTTCTCCCCCTCTTAATAAGACTTGAGAGTTTTTGACCATTTGTGCTTGGGTTCTCTTCCACATAACCTGACACCAAATGTGAGGATGGTGAGCGCGCGCGCACACACACACACACACACACACACACACACACACACAAATCATGAAATCAAAATAGCTATTTTAAATGTTGGCAAATCTCTATGTATGATATTTATTTGTTCAGAAAGTAAATTTGCTTGGGCATAAAATTCCCATGAACAAAATACAATAAATTGTCATGCCAAAAAATATTTTACCATTAAAGAATACACAAACTAGATTTTGCACCCCAAAGAGAGACTTTTTTTTAGTTAGATTTGAAAGAAAACCCATTTTGCCAGTGTTGTATAGAAAAACTTAATTTAAGATTTCTTTGAAAACAAGTCTTAATATTTATGCATTAAAATATATACTACTTTTTTAAAGGATGTTTTCATGTTTTATTGATAAAAAAACAAAACACACTGCAGTTGTGTGCATTGGGTTTGAGCAATGGAGGCTGGCTGTTGGTAATTCTCTGTGAGTGCAATTTTACATCAGCCCCAGCTCTTGTCACATCATTCATGGTTTACTTTTACTGTCACATTACAACACTCCCAATTTCACCTGTGCGATGGAATCATACCATCCATTATGTGAATATGTGACCTCCCCCACTTTACAGTAATTTACAGTATGTGGAGAAGGTTTTTAGGGAGCATAAAACATTAAAAATGGGAATCCATCACGTGAGCCATCAAAGAGCAGCCAAATTTTCCGCCTTACTTCTAGCCATACAACCTCCCTTAGTTTCTGTCTCCATGTCCTTGTTGCCAAAGGCTTGTCTAGACTGTGACTAAGGACATTTATATAAATTCACATGAACGGATTTAAGGCAGGGAACAATTGCATTAAAAAAGAACAAGAGAGAAGGGAAATGCAATGATAAAGTAAGATACAAACTACAAGTGAAGAGAATATGCAAGGTTAAATTGCATTATATCAGACACATTTATTTGCTTTGAATCTTTTGTTTTGTTGTTGGACATAAAAAAATCATGCCATTCTGTACAGTAATATTGCTCTCTGATGTTAGTCTATCCCCTCCCCACCATGGTGCACCGTTACTAAAGAGCTTTTGATGAAATAGATTTTTCTGGAAATCCACCATAAAACACAAGTCTGATTACTTTTGCTTTCATTCTTCTTATCAAAGTGACTTTCCATGAGCATGACTGTGACTACTTTATTTTGGGTTTTATTATCATATGATCTAGTTGGAAACTTCTGTGTCTCCTAACATATACAGAAATATTGTAGTAACCTAATTATTAAAACTATGTTATGAGTACACTGTACAGTTTACAACTCTTTGATAAAGTGGGATAATACATACAGTGTAGGACAACTACCCAGCAGTGTAAAATCATACATTTTCAAAATGTAGCTTTAAGGGGAAAAAATTATTTTGTTGCAGCCCTGATAGTGGCAAGATGAATAAATGATGGCCTAGAGAAGGAGATTGCATTTATACTTCTATTACATAAATGGTCATTAATTTAAAGAGCTCTTTAATTTGAAACCAATTACACTTTTAACCCTTTATATCTAGAACAATTTAGACAGTTATTTTGTTTTTATACTGAATACAAATGTTTGACTTTGCCTTGACTAACAGAAGTCTCATGACAACTGGTAATGATTTATACAAGAGGGCTAAATTGTAAGATTTTGTACAACATGCAATACAAATGATTGATGTATGTCAATATCCTTGGTTAGGTTGGTTAACATTGTTTATTGGTTAATTTGTTTCTCTTTATTGGAGTAAAATTCAAACATCTTTGCATGATCCAATTCAACTTGTACGATTTTGCCACCTCTATTGGCCACCACCTATTATTAAGACTTGTCATGAGACCGGGTTGGCCTCAACTATTTAAATGTTTCATAAATGTAACTTTCTAATGTCTTTATTCAGTCTTGTGCACTAGTTTCACTTTTGCAATGAAATTCAAGTATAAATTAAAAGTTTGTATAAAAAGCAAAAGCTTGATTGTACAAATGGATCGTTGGAATAAATAAGCACTTTTTGTTTTTAAATTATTCTTAATTATGGCATACCTGTATTATGTTTCATATGTTCATATGTTTATTTATTTTTTTAAGTTTGAAGTATAGCTTCCATTTTTACTTGAGCCACTTTCAATGTAATTGTAAATGTAAAATGTATCTTTACATTTACTCAAGTATGTCCATTGTGTACGTGTTTTAAACAAGCCATTACCACGTAGGCCTACTTTGCAAATTAATGGCACTAAATCAATGCAGAAGTATAGCTTTTCCATGTTGATGGTGCTCAAAGTCATACTGTTGGAAGGCAAGTCATTTTCCCTTACAAATCCTACAATCTAATCTGTTTTCTAAAAAAACAAAGTCTAAAACAATGCACTGTACATGCCCATCCTCAACAGTTCTCTTCCAACACAGAGTGACATTTCATGACTGTTTAATGCTGATCCATACTTCTGTGTAGAACCTAAGGCGAATGCTCTATGTAGTGGCCAACGTGTTGATTTGCATTTATAGTTCTGCATTGTTTGTCTGCGTCGTTCTGTGAGTACACAGACAAAATACTAACTATGCATTTCATAAATAAACAAAAGCAATGCAAGCAATGCCATTTTTGGATCAAAAGTATTTATTAAATTATTGTAGCATCAAAAATTAGGTACATATTGTTTATTAAACATGTTGTCTGTATTGCAGGCAGAAAATAAATGAGGAAATTACTGTATGTTGCTCTTGTGTCACTTAAATAAGACTAAGACGACCCTGGGGTAAGATGACCCCTCTACCCTCAACTTAACTTGTTCTCTTGACCATAGATGGCACTAAATCTCATCTCAACAACCTTTTTGAATATATGTGCTCCTCTTAATCTTGATATTTCATCTGAATATCAACATTTGTGAAATGTATTCCATCCAAACAGTTTTGAGGTTAAATTATCTAATTAGTTTGTCATTGGAAAATAGTGATCTGTGACAATCTATTTTGTTGGATATTAAAAGCTTTTATGTCTTTGTTTATGGGGGATCTGTGGACACAGTAATCAGCAGGGGTGTCAGACTCAGTTCCTGGAGGGCCGCAGCCCTGCAGAGTTTAGTTCCAGCCCTGCTCCAAAATGTCTGTAATCATCAAGCACTCCTGAAGACCTTGATTAGCTGCTTCAGGTGTGTTTACTTAGGGTTGGAGCTAAACTCTGCTGGACTGTGGCCCTCCAGGAACCGAGTTTGACACCCTGCAGTAAATTATTAAGAATTTGAAAAAAAAAAAAACAAAACAAAAAAAAAACACGAGTGGGACCCTAGGGGTCAGATGCTGACAAATTAAAAGTGTTCCATTTCCATAAGTTATGATTATTTACTGTACCCACTATCAAACATACAGTCAAATCATCGTGTTGATCGGAAATTTTGCAAGAAGAATACAAAACATATTATTTCACTCAAATCAAATTAATATCAAAGAAAAAAGTTTTAATAAGGGTATAAGCTTTAAACAGATATATTTTGTCTTGTTTTGCTTATAACTTCATGAAACACAAACAGAAAAAAAAATACAGCAGGTGTGTGAGGAGTCATTGCTGAGATGAGATGGGAGTTAGGATCTAATTGCAAGCTTTAATGAAGATGATAAAAGTGAAACAAACAAATGTGAACTCAAATAAGAACAAACAAGGACTGACAAAGGAATGCAAAAACTAGAGGATATATATATATATATATATATATATATATATATATATATATATATATATATACACATACACACACACACACACACACACACACAAACAATAGCTAATGAAGGAATGGGAAACAGGTGAGGCAGGTGAAGCAGAAGAGCATACTGGGAAACGCTTCAAAATAAGAGTCCAAGGAAACACGAGGTACAGACTGTGACAAGGTGACTATTAAGACAATTGTTTAATGGTCCCAAGTCCAAATACAATGTAATATGCAGAGATGTCTCAGATGTCCTTGTTATCATCAAGGGAGGTGGTCTCTGGTTAAAGTGGACCAATCACAGCTGTTGTGGTTTGCAACAATGTGACGTGCAGTTACATTTTTGAAGAGGTGCACGTCAGGCTATGGCATAGGCTATGCCGTAACCACCATAGCTATAGCACAGAAGTATAACGCTGTTGCCAAACCGGCATTTAAGCCAGATGCTTTGTTTTGGCCTCATGTTTGTTGGACCTGACTGTGTTCAGGGGTGGACTGGCACATCAAAGTGTGACTGTTGCCATTGGAAACAAGGGGTTGTTTGATGACTATTACATGTGACAATTTCAATGAATAGGATACACTTTATTGTCCGATTACTTTTTCTTTCTTTTTTTACGCATTTGAGCCATGATTTTTTTTTTATTTTGTCCTGTTCACATCAGTGGTCTTCACCTTTTTACTGTATCCAATTTAAATCAAATCATGTTAACCCGTCCATTTTTTATATATATATTTTTTTATATTTCTTAAATTTCTAAAACCTAAGAAGCAATTTCATTTGAACAAATTGCAAATAAACAAAATAAAATATACAATTTTAAAAATGTAAATACATTTTCCCTATTTTTACAAAATGTTAGGTTTGACTGCATTTACCAGGCTCAACAATTCAACCCTGTTACCCAAGATATTGTATGTAAAAAGATCAAACAAATATTTTGTATGGAAACATTTTTTGTGATTAATTGAATATATGTGTATATATATATATATATATATATATATATATATATATATATATATATATGGGCTGTCAATCAATACTTTTTTTTAAATCGAATTAATAGCATGGTGTCCCGATTAATTAATCGTGATTAATCACATTTAATCGCATATACAAATATTTGCTGAGAAAGCCCCTCATATAAAAATAATTCAATATATAATGATTATACATATTTATATCAATATGTAATTATACAGCAATTATATATATATATATATATATATATATATATATATATATATATATATATATATATATATATATATATATATATATATATATAAAAAAATTCAGATAATTAAAATGCATTACATTCTTATGGCAGAAGTGTTAATAATTGATATGACAATACAAAAAGCGGCTTTAGAATACAATGTGTTTACTATCATATTATTGATCATAAGTCAATCATTGGCATACAGTTCACTGCAATCCATTTCACAAGTGAATTAGTCAATCAGTTGGAGATTTATTATGAGGGCTTGTTTAAGGACCCATCAATGTACACCTGCGTCAGACATTTTTTTAAATTAATGCTTACAAAACATTTACATCTAGAGCCAAGAGGTATATTAAAACAAACAACAACAAAAAAGAAAATAAATAAACAGTTTAAATTGTTTACATATTTCAATACACTTTACAGCTTTCTTGTTACTCAAATTTGCAATTGTTCTTAGGTGTTGCTGAACCTCTGAATTAAAACTAAAGGTTAATAACCATCATACTTACATTTATGAATACTAAAGCCAACAAAAGCAGAACATTAATCAAATAATATTCCTTATGAAGAGACATGTCATAGCTAAAAAAAAACAAATAAAACATTTTCAAAACAAAGTTGAAAGCTGGGAATAATATGATCTCTAACAATCTTGCAGAAATCAGACAAGTCAAGTTGAAACAACTCCAAAATGAATGAAAAAATGTTTCTGCCTGTAGACCACAAAATGTACAGAATATATCGATATCACAATTAAATCTCTCTACAAGAAAATAAATAATGGGGCAGTACTTATAAATAAGTTTGAAGGAAATTTCTTTGATTTTATTCGCAATTAGATATTTATGGGGTAATTTCCGAATTTTGCACCATCTCAATCCTGCCACACCCTGCGTCAGACATGCTTGTGTGGCATCTCGGGTGCGTTGCATCATCAGCATAAAATGTTTAGGTCACTGTGTCAAGTTAAATATAGTTTAATAATCAAGCTTTAAACGCATCTTGAGATCCCTTAGATCGCATTTGCACTCCTTCAAGTGTTTTGAACGCAAGAACACCTACTGAATTGCTTTCTTCACTGTATAAACTGAGCTTTGCTCATACAGCGGAAATTTCAATTACTGCCCTCTGGAGAAAAGTAGGTGGTACTACAAGCAGGCATTTCTCAGCAATCTTCCTTATGGTCTGAGGGCAGTGCGATTAATTATTTTTTTTTTATGCGTTATTTTTTGTAACATTATTTGCACTGAATTAGCGTGTTAAATCGCCAGCCCTTATATATAACAAATTTCACATAAATCAGGGTGTGATAAAAACTAAAATTCCAAACAGGGATGCAGAAACCTTCTATAAAAATAATAGAAACAAATTATAATTTTTCTTATTTAAAAAATAGATATTTCAACATAAGGTCTTTTTGTACTCCAATATCAAATACAGTATTTTTTTTTTGTTGATTATATGGCACCCTTTGTGATCAAGACTCATTTTATTCTTTCTTACCTGCTTGGCATTCATGTACAAACATAATTATCTAATTTCCCTTCTGTGCCCCAGGGTCCCCTTAGTTATCCCAAAATTATTATTTGTCAGGCACCCTAAAACCACTCCTAACCCGCAAAAATGCATCTTTGTTTCACCATGAGAGAGGGAGGGGAGTGTTTTGAAAAGTATATGAGATTTTGACACTGCTTAGACAATTGTAATGATGATATAAGCTAAGGAGGATAGTTTTAGGGTTGGTTAGCAGCTACAGTAAACCTTACACGCCACTAATTTTTCCACCCTGTTTCAATTTAAAGAGAATATGATGGCAAAAGCTCCTTAATCCCTAAAGTGTAATGACACCCTGACACAAAAGCACCAAGGCTTTGTGGGGTCTCTCTTTCCTTACTGCTCCATTATTAAAGTACATTTAATACACAGTCAGAATCGTTAAACACTAATGACCTGTCACCCATCCCCACACTACAGTAGTTTATAATCCTAAAATAGTATATTCCTTAAATAGGCACAAAAAATACTAACACCTGATATTACTTGTGCCTCTTGAAGAAAATAAACAGTATGTATTGAATGACATGACACTTCTAATTTGCTAGGACTGTTTATGTAAAATGATCCTCTGTGTGACTCTGTACTCTGGTTAACTTGGATGCAAGAAAACAGGTGGCAGTTTTCTCTTACTTTATATGCGCCATCCACAGACCACAAGAACACTTTTAAAATGGTTAATTAGTTTCCCATTTTATAAGAGGATGCAATATAAGACCAGCATTAGAGTTGTGCAATTTCAATTACTGAAATCCAAACCAATCAATCTGAGGTGAATCATAACATTAAAAACTTTGTTTTGAAGCAAAAAAGTATTTGAAACTCGGACAAAGGACATGAGGGCACAAACTACAATCCCATGAAGCATTGCCAATTAAATAATCAAATATAAAAATGGTGGAAATATATAAAACTAGAAACAATGTAGTTTACATTTTTGCTAAATATTCCAAAACACAAATATATTAGGCGAAGGGAGACTGACTCGTTTGCAACATTCACACTGCGTCATGGGCGTTGGCATCCTGGCTTGTTTTATCAAACACGATTTTTAAATATTGAAGTTAAAAATAACGTGGACATATGGCTTCACCAGAATAATATACCATCATTGAACCACAGACTCAGAGCTCACTGTAGGTCTGTCTATAAATGTATGCAAGTTATCCATAAAAATCCATTCATCTATGGAAAAAAATAATGGGATTTATACTTCTGGAACCCGACTGTTGAGCTCTTTTGAATTTACAGTATTTACGTCACAGTAATGAATCATGATTAGCTTCTTGCGAGTCAGTTGCTATTAGGAGGGACAATCTCATTCTGCATTTGATTGAATAAAAATTTGTCTAGTGCAAGTCAAGTCATCAATATTTTTGGTCCGTTTTCCTGAATTATTAAGAATGCAAATTTTAAATCTGCTAAAGGTTAATTAGGTAAACTTTTAGGAGTACACTATGGTTGTAAAGCTAAGAGACATAGACTAAGATCTACAAAACATAATATTTATCAGGTTTTCATTAGGTTTTAAATACAATTCACTTTGGATGAATAAAAGCAACATTATGATCATACATTTTCTCACTGTGCACAGGAGACATTTACAGTGAAAGAGTATTTCTGCTTAATCACGAATCACATCTTTTTAAAATGTAAGGAGACAATAGGCCTAATTATTCAGTGCCCATGGCCCCTTAGCTCTTTTCTGACCCTACCCTCACCGACAACAAGACCTCAGAACCTTTACACACACTCGCATACTTCACACGCAATTGTGCTCATCATTTAGACCTTTTAATACAACACCCCCCGTGTGCATACAAGCTGACTGACACACTCAATGTTTCATGTACTACAAAGCTTCTTTTATTTTGTGCACATATTTTTCTAAGATCACTTGTTTCCATTATACTGTATTTCCATTATAATGTATACATTATTTTCCTCCAAAGGCTGTGAGAATGATTCCAAGAGCTTTACAGAGAGTTTTTCCATGCTCATAACATTAAAATTAACACATAACTGTGAAACAAACAGCTCATGTATTATTTGAGCTGTGAAGTTGTTTAAATTGTAATTTTTAGTCATTTTTGGGTTTGTTTATATTACATCACAGGCCCGGTTCCAAATCAAAATCACTAAGGGTGCTTCTGAAAATAGTGGGGGTGCTCTGTTTAAAGTAGAGATGTATTGTAAATACACATTTTTTAATAGATTAAATCATGCTAAATGCTACTTAAACAACCTAATGAAAAGTTGTTATTTTTTAATATACAAAACATTTATTGCTATGTTTTTCCCCCACATGATCTGTCACTGAAAATATGCAAAATTAGACATGTTTATACATTTTGATGCAGCATTTTGTGTGTTCACAAACTGCAGGGATTTTTCTGTGTTTGCTGGGATTCAAGGAAATCTGCTTGACAATTTACAGAATTAGTCTAACATATTCAATTGAGCAGGGGTGTGCAATTATTTTGGTACAGGGGCTACATCAGCCGTTAAGTAGAACACAGTTCTGGATAGTTGCATAGTTGTTGTATTTTTTAAGCCCAAAATTAGGAGTGCCCTCATGCACTCAATGAATGATGCACAATTTTCCGAAGTGTATACTAATGGGACCATTCTGTGATTGTTTTAAGTTTTGCTGCTACTTTCCTATCATGTATTAGTAAGACTGTATACAAGGCATAGAGTATAATTATTAATTGTTTATTTTACCACACTTTGATGCAGTGGTCGTTTAGTATTCAGTTTAACATTCTACATCAGGAGCCTGGTTTAATAGTGAAATAAAATATTCTGAAATTATAGATTCTAGAAGCTTATATTAATGTTTGCCGCAAAGTGGACAAAGTTGAATTATTCTCAAAATATTATCAACCCGTTTACACGCTCATGGGTCATGATGTGGGTCTTGTCAATGCTTTGTTTGGCATCCAAACAAATGGAGGAGAGAGAAAGTGTGCACACTAGCATGCATGGTTGCCATATTGCATAAGTTAAGATATAACGTGGAATATTTCCAATTTGTGCGAGGCTAAATCTCTGATTGGGGTGTTGCATCTATTATCTGGCAACCCTGAGCATTGTAAAAGCTTGTGGATGCACGATAGGTCCCAAAGCCAGATAAAGGAAAGATCTAATAAAAAACGTTCATGATAAATTGACCCGCGGGCAGTAGTTTGCCCTGGTCTGCAGTTGAGGGTACTCTAAGATTCGTTTGAGGGTGCTAAGCACTCGTAATGTCTTGTGGCTAAACAGTACTTAGGAAATAGTAAGTATTTTTAATAATAATAATAATAATAATAATAATATGTATTTTTGTGGTAATCAGCATTAGGCCACAAATGCTGTTGATTGAACTTAACTCGTATTGAACCAAGAACAATACTTTAACTGACCTAATTCACTTCCATCATACATAGAGTTTTCTTTTAAACATTTGTACGCCTCGTTCATACCTCACTCTTGTTATCAGAGAACTGGGGTTACATATGTAACCTTATGATTTTTCGGGGTGTGGTAGGTTAAGCGTGATCTGATATCACAATCGAGTTGCATTAAGGGATATAGAGCTACATGAAGCATACATCGGAGTTGGCTCGCTCCCTCTGTCAAAATCGAGGGGTTGAGGGTATATCAACAGAAACTTCCATCACTTAACCTTAACGAAGTAGAATGGACTTCCAAAATGGCGATGGGGATTCCCCCGAGGGGAAGTGCTTAAAGAAGTTACCTACTGTATGTTTGAAGTGAAGTGGAATGCAGCCCTGGTGTACAGGAACTCTCTGTATTCAACAATTTTGATGTATGTTACGTGCCCCTGCTCTTTTGCTTTTCCTGTGTGCAGGCTGCCAGTTAGTTAGTGGTGGAGACTCTAACCAGCTACACCTGAAGTGTGTTTTGTGTTGGTTTTTTGTTGACTTTTGATTGTTTCTTTATTATTAAAAGGACGGCAAGTTTTTTCATGACAGTTTACACAGCGAGAGAAGCTGACTTGGAAGATTTTATGTGCTTTCATTTTAACAGGAGTTAGGAAATTTTGCTAACTCTTTAGTTAATTCATCCTTGATAATTTATCTTGGGTTGGCCCTTGGGGGCCAGGGGGGCACAAGGTAAATCTTAGGGGGCAATGCCCCCAGCTGGTCCAGAAGCACAATCTTGTCTTGTGCACAGCATGTTTTCTGTGCCTACCTATTTATACTGTATGCTGGTTGTGTATGTCTGTTATGTCAGTCTGTACCATGTCAAGGTGTTGAGAGGTAGCCATGGAGGAGTACTGTTTTGAGGCCAGATACATACAGGTTTACATGAGGTTACACAGACTTTATTTTCATGTGTGCGTGGTCCTATGAGGCTAAATGATAGACCACAAATATACCATTCACCTCCTTCTCTATTCATTTTCTCTTTTCTGTACCTCTGTTCACCCACTTCAACAGAGCTCCCTTTCAGAGAACCTTAATTTTTCCACCTTCTCTCACAAATACCATCAACATCACCACCATAATTACTGAATTACTTCAGCACTTACCCCAGACATTCAAATAAGTGTAAATAAAAAGATGTAAAATATATTATATATAAAAAAATATACCAACACAAAATGGGTTTGTTAAAATCATTAGTGCCATAAGTAAATAGTGTATAAAGTTAAAAAGACAGTTATAAAGCGAGGTGCAGTGATATAATTTTGTTATCCGTCCGTCTGATTGCCCAGGCTGGTTAAGCCACGTTAGCCGATTATGATTTTCAGGAGTGAGCTTCTTTTACATAATCGCTGGGTGAGGGAAACAAAGGATACATTAGCGTCTGCCTGCAGGAGGTTGTTAATAACTTGACCGTCGGGACTCCCTGCTGAGTAAATGGTTCCAGCAACTGGAAAAAGGATCAAACATGACAGAAAAAAATGTCTGTCTCTTGACAGAAAAATGGCAGGCTTTTGTGTTCTCTTCAAGTGACCAATGAGCTGCTTCTTTTAATGAAGAACTGAAAAGACACCAAGCTGATCTGAATGTTTTCATCCCACTCAGCAGCATATCTCAAATGCATATTGTGATTCTGTCACCAAGCATTTTTCCTAAATTTTTCTCCTTCACTAAGGTGAAAATGAAATCAAATAGCACAGGCACAACAATTGAGTTGTTTTGAGTCTGCTAGTGTGACACAAGCTTTAGTAACATAACAGTATACTCTTTGGAGAAGAGTCATTGTGACTGAGGGTCAAATTAGTGACTCGGGTAATTGTTTTATACTGATGTCTGGGTTGTGATACAATAATATTGCTATATATATGTATAGTGTCAAGTGAATCAAAACCGTGGCATTACAATATTTTACTATCTTGTTTCTCCTTCATATTCTTTTGCATTTTGTGCTTTGCACAACAAGTAATAAACTTGCCGCTTTATTTCATCATAGAGCCTCTGAAATAATGGGGAGCGTATAAGTCTGTGTCATGCCACAATTTGAGGGAATACTGCACATTGGTTCCATCATGTCTGTCATAGCACAATAGATTCTTAGTTTTCACTTTGGTTAAAAAAAATAAACTTGCGCTGATTGATTGCAACTTCTTTCGTACAGTCTATGAGAGGTGGTCCATATTTTTTTTTTAAAATAAAAATATGAAAACTTTAAAGATATTGATTCATGGCTTGAAGATTGTACAAGGAGGTAAAATATAGAAATATTTATGTATTTTACTTCACCTCTAATTGTGACTGCCCTTCGTATAAGGTCGATATATCCTTGAATTTTGAGAGTCCTTGTTTGTCTTTTTTGTTTACATGAGTGGTGTGACATATCAATCAATATACGTTGTTTTCTAGACATTCTTCTTTTATCCCATTCTATTGCTCCCAGGCTTTGTTGCTTTCCTCTGTCAATCAAGGGAAGTTAGGCAAAAATGAATGCTGAAGTTCAAAGCAAGGTTTAAAGTTGCATTGCTGTCCTTCATCTGTGCTCTCTTCCTCCTACCCCCATTAAGTTAATGACCGCAATCAGGACAGCCTTCCGCTGAGCAGGAGAGTATGCTTATCCACAAATATGTATGCCTGTGCACATACATTCACTCCAAAACAAGTCCACACTGAAAATATAACTGGGATTCAAAATATAATATAAATAAGAAAATATACTCTAAAAGTCTTGTAAAATGTAAAACAAAAATGATGAAAAAATTAATTAGAAATATTTCAGATTCTGATTCAATTTCTTGGTCACTAATCAAATATGGTAACAGCTCTTGAACACAAAAATAGAACAATAGAAACACCCCATCTAGATACTAACAAAATACACAGTGGTTGCAAAACCACACATACAGTGTTCATAGCCCCACTCCACACTAACAACATTTAGGTCAACGTCTTTGTAAAATCCAGGGCTGATTTCTCTTCCCAGTCCGCCCCTGGTATCAGTCACAAATTGTTTCCATAACATCACATCCTCCTGCAATTACATAAATCCAGTGAAAGAATGATTTATCGATGTGCTTAATGTTACATGAACAGTTCCTGATTGGTTAACACTGGCCCACCCACTCCAAATAACTTATCTTGTTGTACAAGCACCTCTTCAACAAAGTCTTTTTAGTTTTCAAATAAAACTTAAATCTTAAATCTTTTGTTTCCTTCTTTGATAATCAAGAGGAAGATGCAGGAGTATATAATTTAAGAAAAAAGAGAAAAGTTTGTGAATCTTGGACTGACTTGCTCTGGTCTGCGGTATATTCTGTTTTCTTTTTGTTTAACTTTCCTAGTTCCAAGAAATATTCTAAAAATCATAGTATTTTTTTTCTGTGCAAACTGGGGAGAAAAAGAGTAAGAGAAAATACAAACCAGACAGTGGAGTTTCTGTAGGAATAAAAAAAAAAGAATCTGGAGAAGAATCGTTTTTTTAATGAGTATGTCTCTGAAATGTCCCAGGGGGGATGTTTGTCAGATTTTGTTCACTTTGCATCTTTAAAACGAAAACATGATTCCAAATGAGCAAAACTTTATGAGAAGTGGTTTTCTCAGTCTATTGATGATGCAACATGGACATGTCTTCTCTGATGCAAACAATGTGGTAAAGAGAGCAGTCAGAAACTGTAGGTCCTCTGTCTAAACCTGTTTGATTCTGTGCCACTTTCATCTCAGCAATGAAAAATCTGGAAACAATGACCAAAATTAACCAGTATTTCATGTCTTTTTGACATAAGACCTCACAAGACTGACACATGAGCTTACTGCTTTGTCAGTTCTGCGTTAATTCCTTGCATTCACTTTGTAAAGCCTCCAGAGCTTTCTTTTAAATAATGCTTAAAATGGTACATAGAGAAATGAAAATTTTATTTGTTTCACTATATTAAAACATCGTCATTTTATGGACCATGGTGGAAGAATACTTCATTTCCATGAATGCTCAATATATTTAACATTCAATAGATTCTAATTTTGAATTTATTTTTATTAAGTTATCCGAACACAATGTGGTGGAACATTTCTGATGCTATACAGCAAAAATTAAATCTTTTGATGGTTAAGTAATCAAACTATTATGTAATAAATAGGCATAAGGTAAAATAGGTCAAAACATTTTTGTAATAATTTGTCACTACATGTGTCTTAGACTAATGAAATTGTGCAGTGAGTCTGTGTTGAATTTCAATTCAGTAAATTCTACTTCCTTTCATTCCAATTCAAATTCCACTTAAGTTTCCAGTGGGGCTTGGCCAATTCAAGTCAAATTCTAACTCATGATTTGAAAGGGTTAATTTTGAAATTCAAAATGTTGCACAACCCTGGTGAAACCAGTTGGCTATATCAGGTTATGGTAGTCAAGTTTTTTTTTTTTAAACATAGTTTTTAAATGACTAGCTTGGACCAGGTAATGACCAGCAGGAAACCAGTATCATTTAAAAAGATTTTTACTTAATCTGGATTTTTCCATCAGAGAAAAGCCTCATTTCTCCAGTTTCTTTGCAATAGGTCTGACATTATTACTTTTTATAGTGAAAAATATTATAACGTTAATACTTTAATAAAAATGTCAAACAAAATACATCCTAAAATGCAAAATAGAAGCATTTTCACTAGTGGTCTCACGCAAAAGCCCTAAAGTGAGTGATTATACACTGTGGGGTTTGATGGACCACATTGGTCACAGGATGTTTTTTAGTCCCAGTCCATCTCTGTTCATGTCTGTGATGGATTGGCAGGCATGTTTCGGGTCTTTCAGCAGTTCTATTAGAAGGAAGTCTGCCGATGACAGGCAGACACGTGCCCTGCCAGACAAATTCTCTCTCAAAGGAAAAACAGCGGCCAATTTATTCATCGCCAGAGAGGAAATGGGCCTTAAATGTAGACAAACTCCAGGAGACAAACACCAGAAATCACTATAGAAACAGATATGAGGTCAATGAGATCCTATTTGGCCCTTATTCAGTTCCAATTGGGCCCAGAAAACATTCCTTTCAATACATTTCCAGAAGATGGGAAAGGACTGTGGCCTGCACTATGTCTGCTTGATTTGTGCTGCAAATGCATTCTGCCTCCAAGATATTTGCCACACCCAATCCAGGTTAATGTACAAGTGGTAGCAAATATTGACATAGATTGCCCACACTGAACAGCCCCTGAAGAGTGTCACCACACCAAAGTGAATGTGACAAAGCTTATCTCTATTCTTTGTGTCACAGTGGAGCTGAATGTATAGGAACACCTCACATTACTCCACTGGCTCCTCCTTTGATTCTACAACACAAGAGACCTGAGTTAAGGGGAGAGGGATTGTAAAAGGGAGGGAGGGAGAAAGAGTGTGAGAGGGGGAGAGAGAGAGAGAAAAAGAGAGAGAGAGAGAGAGAGGGTGAGTGAATGTAAAAGATATGTTCAAACTAAACAAGGCTCAAATTTTGCGCCATCAGCGCACTGGTGATCATGTAAAGTGGGAAATTAAAGCTCACACATGCAGAGTCTCAGGAATGGCGGGACATTTTTTGGAATAAATTGCATGGCTCTATTTGAGCTACTTCAAGCAGCAAAGCTCTGAATTCAAACATGCATGGACGTGGATGAAAGCTGTAAAACTGAAGTGCTGCAAAACTGAACACGCACATGTCACATAGGGTGAAGAAATAACTTAGGGTCACTATTCATCAGCTGTAGCTGTTATGTCAACTAATCAAAACAAGTTTGAGTTTGAGCTCTGGAGAACTGAGTGAAGCTCTTCAGAAAGCACGTGGATTACAGCTGCTCAGACATCAAGAGTAAGTTTGTGTATGCGAGTTGATATTACAATTAAAGTTTTAAATGAAAGTTGATGTTACAATGAAATAATGCTTTCTACATTTTTGTTGTCTTATGCTAAAGTGTATGTCTGCAAAGTGCAAAAGTGTAATTCTACAAAAGTGCAGAAACCATTTTTATTTATTTGTTACACTATAAATTACAAGTTAGTCTTTTGTATGGTGGTGAACAATGCAAGAGTCTAATAAAATGTGAATTAGTGTTCCTGATTTGCAAATGGAACAGAAGTTTGATTCCCAAGTAATAGATGTATTCATAAATCTTTGTAAAATTGTAAACAGGAATACACAGTAAGTTTTCACTTTGCTTTAACACATCTACCAAATGCAGAAAAAGGTATCTGCAACACTGACAGGCCTGTAGTTTTAGATCAGTTTAATAAAAAATTATATATATATATTTAGTGATTAGGACTCAAAAAGCACTTAAAATATCATGTTGGATTATGTTAATGTAACATTGTAATTTTTGTTTTAATTACTTTTGTTTGACATATTTATATTTTAGGGCAACACAATAAAGAGGGAACTACTAATAGAGTGAGAACCATGCGCTGAAAGAGGTAAGAGATATAAAGATCTGTCATTACACATGCATGAATGCACACACATATTCACACAAACGCACAGTTAAGATAAATAATTGACTAATTTGAACAAATCTACAGATACACCTAATTTCTCAATAAACAAGAATATACTAGTTTGTGAGAGACAGCTGCAGTCTGTGAAAACAAAAGAACTAATTTGTTTGACGTTTAGTGCAAGATTAATGAGTTCCACACATGCACAGCTGTGATGTAGTCTCTGTCTAGACTCTGTATGTAAAAATGCCCTGTCATCAGCTTACCGCCTTAAAGAAATATTCCACGCTCCGTACAACTTAAGCTCAACTGACAGTATTTGTGGCATAATGTTGATTACCACAACAAATTATTCCAACTGCCTCATATTCTTTAAAATAAAAAAAGGAAAATTTTAAGTTACAGTGAGGCACTTATAATGAAAGTAAATGGGGGAAAATTTTGGAAGGTTTAAAAGGCAGAAATGTGAAGCTTTTAATTTTAAAAAAGCACTTACATTAATTCTGCATTTAAAACTTGTGTATTATTTGAGCTGCAAAATTGTTTAAATACTTGTTTATGTGGATTACATGGTTTACAGCATTACATTGTCATAGCAACAAAGTTAATAATAGTATATATATATATATATATATATATATATATATATATATATATATATATATATTAATATTAAGTATTATAATAATAATACTACGTTTAATTTATATAGCGCTTTTCCAATACTCAAAAGCGCTTCACAAACAACAAACATATACATCAAAACAAAACCAAACAACTCTACAACATATTAAATATATCAAACACCACAAAACAAGAGAGCAAGAGTCAATAATATAGTTCGGTGTGAAAGTATTCTGTTAATCTGCGTGTATCTGACACAAAAGTACAGACAGAATGAGCAGTAAGAGAAAAATTAAATGTCCACGGTAGTTCCGGAATTGGGCACCAAGCAACCCGTGTCGCCCCACATCTCGCATGGCACAGAGCCAAGGCGAGTGCAAACTCCCAGACCTCAAATGGCAAATGGGAACACACACGACAGCCACTACACCATGAAACCTCTCGCAGCAACCATGCCAAGAACATAAACAAATAGGCAGGTAATGAAGACAGGGCTAAAAGCAGTATTATTTTATAATAACTTATTATGGCCCCTATTAACTTTATGATAAACCTTCCTGCAGGTGCGTCCTCAACATGATTTTCAATCAGTTTTATTTGCAACATTGAATGTGTTTATACTACACATCTTATTCTTATCAGGTATGAGAAGCTGTTGAAATCCAACACAGAGGTTTTGGACACGAGGCCATAAGGAGTTTTTTTTTTAATTATATTTATTAGGATGCAACAAAAAAAGAAAAGAATGCTAAATACTATGGAATTAAGTCACAATATCCTTTTTTATTCTTAGTACCATGGCAGGCATCCATGACAGTGAAAATGAATTTGCATAAGCCATTGGAGTTTAAAACTAATGAGATGAGATTTGGAAAGAAATTATATTTTTAATGATGCATCCAAATTTTATGTAACCCAACCTGGGTTCTTGTCCTTTTCTTGACAATTGCCATCTTGAGCAATAATTATGACCGTATTTGCCATAGCATCTGAAATGCAGACCAATCACAGGAAGTCCATTTAATTTCCTGATACAATTCATTTGAAATTATGTTTAATAGTCATCAGAAATGTCTTGGGAACACAGAAAATGGTGTAGCAACAACAAAAGGAAAGTTTAGTAGATTATAGATGACTGTTCTGATCTTTTCCCCTCCTAAATAATAATTATTCAGTATTCAGCCTTTATTCGCTTTATAGAATGAAAAGAGATGTTGCAAAAGTCGGTGGTGGGAGTAATGAATGTTATATAATCTCTTGTTAGCCGTCATACTTTCATTAATCACTCAAAGTTTAGAAGGAAAAACATGCCAAATTAATTATAGAATTTTGGGACTCTTTTGGGGCATTTGAAAAAGTTCAGAAGAAAATGTATTTTTATAGTCTTGGTTATTGTAACTGTTCCTGCAAATATTTGAGATCACTTAAAATGATCATCAATACTTTGTTACTTTGAAACAAAACAAACAAGCAAAAAAAAAAAGTTTACAGCAATTTACAATTCAAAGTAAAAAGAAAATAGTACAGTACCTAAGATAATCGGCTCCATGGACTGATCATAAACCATGCTTTAAATATGAAAAATGTTTTCCTTTACTCCATATTCCCTTCATGCTCTGATTACAGCATAAACCAGACTTGATTATTTGTCATTCAGCAGATGCTTTTTCTACAAAGAAACTCACGGCAGTATACTCATTTCATCGCCAAACCTACTGGAGCAACCTGGGTGAAGTGTCCAAGTACATCTTCACACAAATACCTTTGCTGTATAAACCATGTTTAAAACAATTTCAAGTGTTCTGGATAAAAGTAGCTTTCAAAATCAAAGTGCCTTTCTGTATCATCAGCCATATTTGGCCTATAGGTCAACATTTCTGCTGTGGCATTTTAGTGGATTCCTCAGAGGGACGGATTCAAGGAAAGGTAGAAAATTACAAAGTAAGGAAACTGAACAGCTCATGCATCAGCTGCATTAGGGGATGACCTCAAAGAATGGTGTGACAGGGACATTTGCATTATTTATGACTGGACCTGGAAAGCCACAAACCAAACGACATCATAAAAAACTCTGTAAACATCTTAGCAGTTACACAATCTTCAGTCACATGTCTATATTTGCTGATATAGAATGTAGTATAGAAAGTTGTAGATGTAGTATTTATGAGTTGTTTTCCAACCTTTTTTTATTTGTATAATACAGCCCCTTAGCTACATTAATAATGTCAAGTACCTCATCATCGACAACAAAACAGATATAGGTTCCACTTAACACATATTATACAGCACATCATTTAGCATTATCATTAATATAATTAAAGTCACTTTTAAACAAACAAAATAAGTTCATATGGTGGCTGCAAAACAGACTTACCAGACAGCACAAACAATTGCACTATATTTATCTCCAAGCAATTTATTTTAACATACATATTGATATTACACACATAATTTTGTTTAATTTCATTAAAAAGGAACTTAATCCTGGAAGTAATCATTATTTGCCATTTAATTTATAAGCAATATTAGTTGTTTTTAAAACGGATAGTACTTACTTTCTTCTGTAGATCACAAAGATGTGAGGTAGAATGACAGCTTCAGTCACCATAAACTTTCAATGCATGAAAAAAGATGCATTGTTAGTGAATGGTGACTGACACTGACATAATGTACCACTTTTCATACTTCCTTTCCCTTTTGTGTTCTATGGAAGAAATTACTGTGGGTTTAGAACAACATTAGGGTGATTAAATGATGACAGGATATTTTGGGAGAACTATACATTTAAGTAGTTATAATCTATTTTATAAGGCATCATTTCTGCTTTATAGCTTGTAATAATTTTTTTTTAAATTAAAATCCTAAAACCAGGTACCTCCTGGGATGCCCTGGTCGGAAATCACTGACATTTATGACCGTCATATAATTTCTTGAGGTTACGTTCCTTATTTTACTTATGGTGGGTAGTGAACCTGATCCTGCCAAAAAAGGATTAGACACAGAGATATATAGGTCATAAACACAGTGTAAAGAAACCTCATATTGATTTACGATGAGGTGATTGTTGGAAACAATTGTGTAACCTCGCAAGTCGGAAAGAAAGAATAAGAAAAATAGAAAGCAAGGGAGAGACAGTATGTGCTAAATATCATGCATCAATGGATATAAGCATAACACCTTTGACAAACCACAAACTTAATTGCTCTCAGGCCTGGAATTTTCTACTTAAAGCTACCTTTCTTGTCATTCTTATATTTAGGCAGTCGCTGCACATTTTTTTCTGAACGAGTTCTCATCTCATGGCCTGTTTCCTATTGCTCCCCCTCCCTCCTCTTCCTCACTGTTTATTTTACTAGGTCAAAGCTCAATGCTACCACTCTTTCTCAAACTGTCAGTTTCATTTGTGCAACTGATATTTTTTGTTTGTATTATTTATTTGCAAGGCCAAGAAAATAAACCACATTTTATTAGGATCAAGGAGCAATTGATAACAGAAGGACAGAAGAAATAGAAAACAGTAAAAGAATGAGCTATGGAAAAACAGCGTAGAATTGTAAGAAGTCAATAAGGGTTGAGGGAGAGATTAATGTGGAGCGAAGGTGGTGGACTAAGCTGGGTGGGATAGTAGGAGTCAAATCAAGTCAGGGAAAATATGGAAAAGAAAACAAAAAAGAGAGGGCCTGTATCAGGGATAGGAGGAAAAGGCTTACTGGTCAATCTAAAAAAAATTGACCGCTTCCTTGGGAATTTAAACAAATCAAAGAGGAACTCGTGGAAGAGGAACCAGATTTGTTTGCTTTCTTTTTGTGAGTCTGTGAAATTGTTAAACCAACTGAGTGGTAACAGTGGATCAACTCATAAAACAGTATTAACTGGGGTAAATTATCAGTTAGTACGTTTACATCCAGTTATAATCGAACTTCCACGTGTTTTTGCGTTATCGAGCTACAGTATTAATTTATCTGTCCAAGTATACATGACACTATGTGGAATCGAATAGGGGAACAAAGGATGTCAGCTGAGGAAGTGACGTAGATGTTTTCTGGTGGACATTTTGCATCATAGTAGCACATTGAAGAAGAGTGAGACAGTGAGACCCACACAACAACACAGGAAACTTTACAGCCATGTGCATTTCTTACAATCTTTATGCAGTGATTTTGGTACAAATCAGTGGCCTGTTGCACGAAGCTAGTTCAGAGTAAGATTCAAGTTGACAAATCCAAATAGAGCCAAACCAGTTTGGATCAGTTCTGGCCATCTCAAGACGCTTGCCACAAACATTCTCTGTCAACTAGAGTTTGATCCTGAGGGCCTAATCCAGGGTCTAATCTTGTTGCAGACAACAAGGAAAAACAACAGCAAAATAATAGGCTTATGAACTTCTAAGACAACAAAATATACGGTTTCACTTACAAGGATAAAAATGGTTTGTGCCAATCCACATGTTTCATGCAGTGGCGATTGCTCGAGGCCAGCAAAGCCTTCTCTTCTGGCGTAACATGCCTAATATATATATATTTTTTCATCTTTTCTTTCTCATTCACCATTTTGCTTATATATTTTCAATCACCTTCCACTCATAATTCATCACAAATTAATAGCAAATTTTTTTTAAATCTATCCAATCAGAATTTAATCCTTTATGCTTACAAGCGAAGTGTGACAACTTTTTCACAAATTGCATGCCTGAAGCCATGCTCCTTAGCCGAAGCAGCGCGAGAGTCTGAGCTCCTCCCCGTCAGGCCTTCAAAATTTCTGCAGAATCCCTCAACAGTGTAAATGAATAGGCATCTAAAGTCAGATTGTCAGATTCATCAGTAAATCAGAATGATTTATTTGTTCTTGTTGGGTGTGGTCTTTAGGATATGTCCCAATCCAGGCCTTCTAACTGGCATGGAGTGACGTAATCACGCTTTAAGTGATGTACGTAATTTGAAAGCAAAGAGATCTTGCTGACAAGTCTGTCACTCACTGCTGTTATTGCCATTGAGAAAAAGATCCTTATAGATTTAAAAACCTAAGATGTGCTGCATGATCGTGCGATTGATTAATTCAACAGGAAATTAGGGCTGATTTTTCACTTCAAGTAAATTGGTAAGTAGTCACTTGATTTAACAAATTGGTAAGTGCTTTTTATATTGTTAAAGCAACATCATGCATTTTCCAAGTGTAAATTATGCTGTTGGAGCATTCAGTGTCAGAACAAGTTTTGAAACGTAACCTTGTACACTGATGAAAACAAAATTTACTGCAAGCAAAATTTAAATCGCAAATATCATTAGAGAGCTGTAAAGGAGTTCAATGGAAAGGAGGCGGCGAGAACCGACTTGACAATATAAATAATATTTTAATGAAAAACTTAAACAAAAGACACAGACACACACATGACAGACAGCTGCCCATAAACGATCTCTCTCTCTATCGCACCACCATCCGTAGTCGGCCTTTATCCCTCTCGTAGGCTTAATTAGCCTGATAAGGGACCTGATGTGTAAAATCACGACCCAGACCCGCCCTCAGCCCGGTCACATTCATCCCTCATTCTCTCAGGCCTGGGAGCCCCCGGCATGACGTACACCACCCCTACCCCCTTTCCCTGGGGGAGGGCGTGCCCCAAGCCCCATCTGCCAGCAGATCATCCCCACCTTCCTGAATCTGGGAGGGGAAAGGTGGAGGGAAACAAAAATAATTAAAATATGGGGGGGGGGATATTTACTTCCAGTAACAGTGTAGTACCCCCCCCCAAAAAACACAAAAATTTAAAAGAGAGGGAAAAGGCCAACGCGGAGTGGCAGTGAGAGAGAAAGAAGAAAAAAACAACACTCACTCATCGGTTCTCTGAAACGCCGCAGCTTGGTCCTCGGCCACTCCTCCACCCACTAGTGGAGGACAGTCACGCATCCCCGGGCGTACGGAGCACCCCGCCGCATTCTCAGGGAACAGAAGGGGTCTCCCCCGCCCCTGGAAGCAGTTCTTCCACTCCAGACGGTTGGCAGTGAGCCCCTCCCCGCTTACGGTTGGCGGTCTCAGACCCCGCCGCGTTTCAGCGGCTGGTAGGGGTCTTCTCCACCCCTGGCAGCAGCCCTGACCTCTCCAGGCGGTTGGCTAGGAGCCCCTTCTCACCTCGCGGTTGGCGACCAATTCCTACACTTCCAGGCGGCCGAGCTCCTCCGTCCACCGGAAGACGGCCGTGGCTGCTCTGTTGGGGTGAATGGTAGTGGCGAGAAATCCACTACGGCATATCCCTCCTCCTTCCAGGGTTTCGGCACCAGTGTAAAGGAGTTCAATGGAAAGGAGGAGGCGAGAACGGCTTGAAAATATAAATAATATTTTCATGAAAAACTTAAGACACAGACACACACATGACGGACAGCTGCCTGTAAACGATCTCTCTATCGCACCACCATCCGCAGACTGCCTTTATCCCTCTTGGAGGCTTAATTAGCCTGATAAGGGACCAGGTGTGTAAAATCACGACCTGGCCCTGCCCTCCGCCCTGTCACAAGAGCTTTTTCTTGGTATTAGACCTCCTTGGTTCTGGCTTTCGTGTGTGGAAGTGTTTTTAAAATGTCAATTGGTATTATTAGTTGACTGCCACGTAATGCATGACAGGCATACGTTGTCTTGTTCGTTGTGAAACGGTGTATTTTTCATGGCATGAATCTCACTGAAGGCTTAGACTTAAAATGCATGGGCCTCCACTGGTTTCATGCATGTTTGATTTTAATTTTAATTTTGTTTACTTTTTATGATTTACGATGGCCACATGATGTTGAATGTTAAAATGTGGGTCTTGAAGCAAAACCAGTTGAGAAACATTGATCTATATCAGCCTTTTTGAAATCATGCTGTCCTTGCAGGCATGGAGACCTTTTCAGGGGAGGCAGGTTGGGATAGATCTGTCCATGAAGATGTTGGATGGACCAACTTCTCCTCCTCCTCATCCTCATCCTCTGGGCATGCTGGACTCAACAGTACTTTCAGAGCAGGGTCATACTTCTGGTTGGTATCACAGAACAGCTCAATAAACCCGACTCCGCCACCTACTCTGCCCAGACAACGGGACATGGCTCTTGCGCGTGCAGAGATTGGAGTTCTGGGTCTAGTTCTTGCTCTCACGACACTTGGGAACAGCTTTGTACTATGGGTTCTGCTAAGGAGACGCAAATATAATGCACCCATGCACCTATTCATGGTTAATCTGTGTGTGGCAGACCTTGTGGTGGCATTCTTTCAGGTAAACTTCACTACACACTTAAAGTGTATCATTATATAATGCCTTTTATGTGACAATTCATCAGTGTTGCCATGTTTGCTTATCATAAGCAACTTTGAGCTTCTTTTTTTCATGAAGTCAATTATAGATAAAAACATAGATACATTTAGATTATTTACAGACTACAGTCACTTATTTGGACTAGCTAGTGCTTGGCTTCTACAGTCAAATAAATTCTGACTGGCCACAAAAGCAATTGTCAAATATACCGAACTACTGTTCAAGCTAATTAATAAGCAAATTATTAAATGGCATAGTTTTTTTTTTTTTATGGTGGTTATTATTTTGTAGAAAAAATTGTCGAGGTGTGCACATCCAAAACCCAAGTTTGGCTCGGGTGCAGAACAAAAAACAAAAAATGCACTGCCTGATGAAGACCTAACTGATTGAAACGTTGCCTGGAGTTTTAATTTCAGTGTGTGGACATCTACCCCTTTTTTATGCTTATTATATATTTTTTTGTCACTTATTAAGGCTTATTGTATTAAGGCAAGTCACTTATTGTAGGCTTGTTTTATCGGCCCAGGTTGCTTGTTTTTGTAGCATGATCTGGTAACACTGTCATCCATGCTATTCTTCAAAATAGTGTAATACTTATCAACAGTAGTATAATATACCATTCTGCAGGTCCTCCCTCAGCTTGTATGGGATATCACAGAGAGATTTCAAGGTCCTGATGTACTGTGCCGCTCAGTGAAATACCTCCAGATTGTGGGAATGTTTGCATCCTCTTTCATGATTGTTGCTATGACAGTGGACCGCCATAATGCCATCTGCTGCCCTCTGCAGGCTTACAAAGGAGGGGCCATTTCACGCTGGAATAAGCCCATCATGGTAGCCTGGGGGCTAGCGCTTGTTCTTAGTTTGCCACAGGTACACATCAGAGGGTAAACATGATATCAAAACTGACTTTCGTAATGCATGTACATGGTCATATTATTAGAAATACATCGATGCACATTATTCCAAATATATTTTGTCTTCGTAATCTTAAATCAAAATGTAATAACTTACTCTTCCCCTTTCCTTTAACCCTGACATCAATTTTTAGAAGTGTGGGCTATTGAATAATGTTACACGAAAGCCAAAAAGCTATTTAGGCCTTGAAAAGTCGTTTAGATCTGCATTCATTCTGGTTTGGAAAACCTACTTTTCATAATTTATGAATTTCCCCTTAGTAAAGTCAATTCATATCCTACATTTTTCCTATTTAATATACGGTGTCAATCAGAAATAAATGTATGTCACATTACAGAAGTAAAATGGGTTTGGGAACTGGGTTTTATTTTAACTTTATGAATTTTCTTTCATTTATTACTATAATAATCTTGCCAGTGTTTATAAATTCTCCTTTAATGGTTGAGGCTTAAGTTTAACTTATTGAGACCCCGCATGACTGCTGTGTGCATTTTTCACTTCCCTTTTTGATGTGACTAGTAGCGCCTAATAAACAAGCAAAAAAAAAAAGAAAAGTTGAGCAAATAAGTTTTCCTAAAAGTAAATGTCCACATATGGGACAGCATGAATAAGTTGTGAAAAATGTCAGTAATTTCAAGCTATAGAAAGTCATTTTTTCATCAAATAGTGTATTATGTATCCAGGAGTGTTGGTTATTTATGTTTTTGAGACGTTGTAGACAGCTGATTTTCTATAAAGCTGAATTAATATTACTGATTAAAAGTAATGGCCAGATCATCAAATCACTGCCAACCATGTTAAAATAAATAAATATATATAAAAAATGTATATATAAAATTCTGAATCTATGTACTGATTATCATTGTCCCATATCTGCCGAACATGCTGAGTGGTCCAAAGCAAGGTTACAATAATTTTGAATTATTTGACATTTTTTCATTTTCCATTTTTCACACCAATTTAAGTTAGTTTTCATTTTGTTTGTTAATTTTTTGTTAGTTTTAGTGTAGTTTGTTAGTTATAGATTAGTTTTAGTTTTTAATTTAGTTTTTATTTTAGTATTTATATTAATTTATATTTTATTTGGCCCCCAAGTAGAATTCCGCTTATGGGCCCCATATCTATAGAAACAGCCCTGCTGAAAGTACACTTATGTAATCAACTCGATTCTCTGTAACAGAAATGTAAACTGTGCTGGGTATGAGAGGAGCCTATTGTCACACTTCTATCAACTTTTTCATGTTAATGCGGCAAGATCTACCATACACACAAAAAAAATTACACATATATATATATATATATATATATATATATATATATATATACACACACACACATTGCCACAATACCAACATTTCTGTAGTTGTTGGTGAAATTTGACAATTGTTGATTCCAGATTATCACAACAAATAATAATAACACTAACTATTATTATGTATGAATTGTACTCAAATAATTTTTCCAGACTACTAAACAGTCAGTAATAAAATAACAATACAGCAATGAATAGAAATAAAAAGTAAAAAAATACAAATAAAATAATAATTATAATTATAATATATATATATATATATATATATATATATATATATATATATATATATTATTATTATTATTTGTATCCACTTTTCTCCCAATTTGGAATGCCCAATTCCCACTACTTACTAGGTCCTTGTGGTGGCATGGTTACTCACCTCAATCCGGGTGGCGGAGGTCAAATCTCAGTTGCCTCAACTTCTGAGACAGTCAATCCATGACAGCACGGAGACGCCACGTGTGGAGGCTCATGCTATTCTCCGTGGGATATGCACCCCACTGAGAGCGAGAACCACTAATCCCAACCACGAAGAGGTTACCCCATGTGACTCTACCCTTCCTAGCAAGCAGGCCAATTTGGTTGCTTAGGAGACCTCGCTGGAGTCACTCAGCACACCCTGGATTCGAACTCGTGACTCCAGGGGTGGTAGTCAGCGCCAATATTGCTGAGCTACCCAGGCCCCTGCTTTAAATCATTTTAACAGCAGTATCAATATTCCAGTAATAGATTCAGAATGAAATGCTAAATAAAACTACTTCTGGTCTTCATAGTTTAATACATTAATACATTTTAAAGTTAATCAAGTTATCCAGCCAAGAACAGTGAGTGGTTTTCTTGTTATGGTTGTTTGAAATTAACAACACAGACAGCAGCATGTCTATTAGGTTACATTAACACTTACAAGTTTGATGCTCTGATACAAATCAGCTTTTTCCCAAGTGTTTACATTCCCTTTAGACATCACTCACTGAGTTTACATGAATACCTCACTAAGATGAGTAAGATAAGCATGTGAGCCCACAAAAAGCCGCCTGCCAGTCAATGCGCGCAGCTATTATTAGATCGCTAGTGCATTATAACATTAAATGCTCTGGATTCTTTTTAACATCACTATAAGAATAATAACCTTGTAATAAGGCCTTGGCCATATCACAAATATAGCAGGATATTTTTTCATTAATGACATTCAGGCACCTTTTCTCTTTTACTTGCCCCTTCAAAAATCCACTTGTCCCGGACAAGTTTTAATGTGGAGCCCTGCTGAACATCAAACCAATCTCTTTACCAGTTCCAAATTAAATGTTAAACAAATCACAGATTGACAGGGAAAAACAGAATGAGTGAAAAGACGATTATCTACCTGCCTTGCCTCTCTTCATGATGGTAGTGATTCTCACTCTGTTGCTGATCTATTGAGGTTTTAGGCCATCTATTAATGCCGTCTACTGGTGTCTTCATGTTACGGTAATGGCAGGTTTAAAGTTTAAAAACATACAGCAACAAATCTTATTCAAGTTTATTTTAATTTTATTTCAGTTAGTTTCAGAGACATTAATGTTTATTTTATTTTATTTTTTCCAATTATGTTTTTTACCATTTATTTTTATTTTCGTTTTAGTTAACCTTGGTCTGCATCATGAAACTAAACTGGGGGCCTGGGTTCAAATCCAGGGTGTGCTGAGTGAATTTAATAAATAAATAAGTGAATGCACTAGGCTGCATAGGAAAGCTATAGGATGCTCCCTATTTAGTGAATGCCTGAACCTCCAGTGTGCTGTCTGTCTTCACTTGTCTCAGAACAGTTTTAAATTAACTTTATTTTCAACCTAACTCTGTATACATTCTCTGAAAGCAACATTTTCCAGCTTTTGGATATGTCCATTGATTCTTAATGTGATAATGCACAGTGAATGTAAGATTTTATGGAAAGTTAGTCATATCATCCATGTACATGAACATTGTGTTTAACAGCGTGCCATTTTGCAATAAATCAATGCAATTTTTTAAAATGGCAAATCGGATGGAACTACTCTACTCTTTTGACTCAAACATGTTTTAAATATTTTACAATTGAAACATGCATCATCACAGCATTTATCAGAGGACAATCTTGAGGTTATGATTCCTATTTGTTCTGTGTCTGAATATTTGAAATAATTTAAAACTGAGCTTAACCAAACTTAAGATGGTTTCTTACCAGATGTTGCTTTGTTGCCATTACTCCAAAAGACAACATCAACCGAGATTGGCAACTTGTTTTTGTTTAACCCTTTATTGACAGCCTAGAGTCTCTTGTTGGATTTTAAAAAATGTAATTAAGCATAGCGTGAAGCGAAGCCAAAACAATGTCCATGCAACTGGATGTGGGGTCTCACGAGGATAATGGAGTTACAAATTTTCACAGAATCACATGCCACTGTCACCAAGATGTATTCATTCCTTTTTTTATATTGCTCATTTTATTGATACTGTGTTTCCCATTCCATGCCGTCTTCTCCACAGGTGTTTATTTTCTCCAGGTCAGAGGTTGCCCCAGGAGTGTTCGAGTGTTGGGGGCGCTTTGCTGAGCCCTGGGGACTGAAGGCTTATGTCACCTGGATGACTCTATCTGTGTTTGTGCTTCCTACCTTTATCATCACCGTCTGTCAGGTACTGCTGGTGTCTGTGGATTCCATCTCTGATATAACAAGTCTCTTTTTTTCTTATGGAATTCAATTTGCTTTGGCATTTGTGAAGAATCTAGTTGGAAGTTCTGTCTTTTGGTTCCATTTGCCGATTGCAATAGTAGGCCTGCATATTTACTGTATTTGATTTCCTTTTTGCGTGGTTCCTTGGCCTTTAATTCTGCAAAAAAAAAATAAAAAATTTACAATTGCAACATGCATCACAGCATTTATCAGAGGACAATCTTGAGATTATGATTCCTATTTGTTCTGTGTCTGAATATTTGAAATAATTTAAACCTGAAAATACCTTCTCTGTTGGGCTTATATAATGAAAAATGTATTCATCAAAGTGCCCCTTTTTTGCTTGGCGTGACAGTAACTCTTTTCTTGCAAAAATCAGAGATGCAATTTTGGATAATCCTCTTATTTCCGACTGCAGATACTGTACCTCTGAAAGCCAGGCACGGTTCTACGGGGTGATGGTGCTAAGCACACACAAATGAACATTGGTTGAATATGTAATATTGAATATTGGAAAATTTGCAAATGTGATGCCTATTAAGAGCATTGCAATAGAAAACATGCACAATGAATCAATGCACTAGGCCAACAAATAGTACAGTTAATCTTCTTAAGTGCTCAAATTGCAGTGCATGGCCATGAATGCATTTTCAGTGTAAAGATTCGTCTTTATGAAGAACGCATGAACGCATGAATCAAGCCATGCACAAGGTTATCCTGGAAGAAAACTGGCTTCCTTCTGCTCTGAAAATGTTCCGCAACTCTGAGGATTGGTTTTGTCAGCAGGACAATGCTCCATGCCACACAGCCAGGTCAATCAAGGTGTGGATGGAGGACCACCAGATCAAGACCCTGTCATGGCTAGCCCAATCTCCAGACCTGAACCCCACTGAAAACCTCTGGAATGTGATCAAGAGGAAGATGGATGGCCAAAAGCTAACAAACAAAGCCGAGCTGCTTAAATTTTTGCACCAGGAGTGGCATAAAGTCACCCAAAAGCAATTTGAAAGACTGGTAGCGAGCATGCCAAGACACATGAAAGCTGGGATTGAAAACGTCTCGGTTACGTATGTAACCTCCGTTCCTTGATGGAGGGAATGAGACGTTGTGTCGAAGAAGCGACACTAGGGGTCTCTCTTGAGCGCTGAAAGATACCTCTGATCTATGAAAAAAGGCCAATGAGAGTTGGCGAACAGTATTTGCATACTCCGCCTCCGGATACGGATATAAAGGCGAGAGAAATACGCTCGTTCATTCAGGATTTTTCTGAGGAGCCGGGAGTGTTCCGGGCACCTCAGCGGCTCGGCTCAGCGACGTGGCCGGGAAGACACGACGTCTCGTTGCCTCCATCAGGGAACGGAGGTTACATACGTAACCGAGACGTTCCCCGTCTGTCGCTCACTTCGACGTCGTGTCGAAGAAGCGACACTAGGGGTCCACTTCAAAACTCGCCATGCGCTGAGAAGCGGGCAGGTATTTGCACGTGCACTAGCGACCAACTGTGTTCAGGCTGCACGTACTCTTCCCCAATGCCCGAAAAAGCATCAGCATCCTTTTGGTTACCCTAGGGGGGAACAAGGTGACGCTCCCAACTAGGGAACGGGCCAAGCCTGGCTGGGCCTCTTTTCTCTCTATGTTTTCTTGGCATAGAGCAAGAGCAGCCGGGGCCCTTACCGCATCGAGGGAAGGGGGTCTCATTCCCGAATTCCTATTCTTTTAGGGGGAAAAGACCCTGCGGAGGCCACACCCGCCCAGCAGGGGAGGTAAAGGTGGCAAAATACATCACATGGCCACTTTGGGCATGTGGAAGAAAATGGCGCGGTGGTAGATCCCACCTCGAGGAGGGGGGAGTTGCTACAACACGGCGACCGGAGGGCAGCGGAGGACTGCCTAAGGGAGACGCGGGTCAGCTCGTAAGGTGACCGTACCGCGGAAATACACACAGGAGGAGTCCCGTAGGAGGCCTGATTAGTGTTAATTTCGTCAGACGAGACGAGACTAAATATGTTCGTCAACGACCTTTTTTTCCATGACTAAGACGAGACGATAACGAGACTGCACCAATGTCCAAAAACGCAGACTAAGACTAAATTAACATGCATTATTGTTGACGAAAGAAGACGAGACTAAAATGTTTTGCATAAAATAAAAACTAAGATAAAATCTCTCTTCATTTTCGTATACAATCGTCTCTACTTTTTCATCATGAGATAGAATATTCAGCTGTTACGCCTTCAAAATATTCCGAATGAGTTCGCGCTGTTGCTCAGTAACGGTTACAGGTCTCATACTCCTGTGGCTGCAACACGAAACTACATGGAGCAAGAACACAACAATCATAGACAGTGGCGAACACGCGACGAGCGCCGACGACATGCTAGGTAGAAGGAAGAGGCTCGATATTTGGTCGCATTTTAGGTACAATGATATTGACAAAAAGTCAGAATGTGTCATTATAACTGACAGGAAGCACTGCGGACAAAAAATATCGGGGAAAAACACCACCAACCTTAAGCGACATCTAAAGGCTAACCACCCACACATTCAGGGAAGTTAACTTAAATATACGTCTCATAAGCTAATGCTGATTTTAGGCATCTACGCTGTAAATTAACCAGTTAGCTATGGTGTTGTGGCACATACATTATGCAGGTTATATATATTTTATGTAACTTATTTGCTTAATAAAATACTCTTCAGAACAAGTTCATCATTTGTGAATGTGTCTCTTAAATCAGAAAACCAGACACGTTTAACAAAGTGAATTCAACATATCATTCAACAAGTGTATTTTGTCAGGTAATTATGACATTTAACCAATATTTGAGATGTGTGAAACATTATTTGACTGAAATGGTTATCTCAGAATTAATCTCAGAAATAATTTATTTAAAAAAAGACTAAAATGTTTTGAAACTTGACTAAGATATATTGTTTTCTTTTGACTAAAACTAGACTAAAATGATGAGACTTTTAGTTGACTAAAACTTGACTAAGATACCTTAAATTCTCTTTTGACTAAAACTAGACTAAAATGACGAGACTTTTAGTCGACTAAAACTTGACTAACAAAAAAAGATATGTGAATGACTAAATATGACTAAAACTAACAAGGACATTTGGCATAAGACTAAGACTAAATTAAAAATAGGTGACAAAATTAACACTAGGCCTGATCTGTGGAGCACCTATTCCAGTAGGGGTAGCCGGAGGTACCCGTAGTGGACTGGACCAGCACGTTCCTCCGCTGAACTGCTGCGGGCCCGAAGGGCTAGGGAGGAATCAACCAGGGACCTAGGGCCTCTGGGACAAAAGCGCACTGTTTTGCCTTGGCAGAGGGAAACGGCGCTGGAACAAGCGGTTCACCCGGTCAGATCGACGACGTGTACCGAGTTCTACGGGCTCGGACCTGAGAGAACACGGGACGAGACTGACTCAACCCTGAGATTGTAGAATCTCGTAAAGGTGTTAGGTGCTGCCCAGCCCGCAGCTCTGCAAATGTCTGCTAGGGAGGTGCCCCTCGCCAGTGCCCATGAGGATGCCACGCTCCTAGTGGAGTGGGCCCGAACCCGTAAGGGGGGTGGCACGCCCTGGGTGTGGTAGGCCAATTGAATGGCCTCCACCACCCAGTGAGACAACCTCTGTTTGGAGACAGCGTTCTCTTTCTGCTGTCCTCCAAAGCAGATAAAGAGCTGCCCAGAGCGCCTGAAGCTCTGGGTGTGTTCCAGGTAGCCACGCAAGGCACGTACCGGACACAATAGTGAGAGGGCTGGGTCTGCCTCCTCCTGGGGCAGCGCTTGTAGGTTCACTACCTGATCTCTAAAGGGGCGTGGTAGGAACCTTGGGCACATAGCCCGGTCGAGGTCTTAGGATCACATGAGTGTCTGCCGGACCGAACTCCAGGCAAGTGTCGTTAGTAGAGAACGCTTGCAGGTCCCCGACCCTCTTGATGGAGGCGAGCGCGATCAGCAGGGCCGTCTTTAGAGAGAGGGCCCTGAGTCCAGCTGATTCTAGCGGCTCGAAAGGGGATCTCTGAAGACCGGCGAGGACCACCGAGAGATCCCAGGAGGGGAACAGGTTTGGCCGGGAGGGGTTTAACCTCCGGGCGCCTCTTAGGAACCTGATGATTAAGTCGTGCTTGCCCAGAGACTTGCCGTCTACTGGGTCGTGGTGAGCTGCGATAGCGGCAACATACACCTTCAAGGTGGACGGGGACAGCCTCCCCTCCAACCTCTCCTGTAGGAACAGGAGCACCGACCTAACTGCGCACCTCTGTGGGTCTTCTGCCGGGAAGAACACCAATTGACGAACAGACGCCACTTCAGGGCGTAGAGTTGCCTGGTAGAAGGGGCTCTGGCTTGGTTGATCGTGGCTACGACCGTGGGTGGTAGACCAGCTAGATCTTCCGCGTCCCGTCCAGGGGCCAGACGTGGAGGTTCCAGAGGTCTGGGTGCGGATGCCAGAGCGTGCCCCGTCCCTGAGAAAGAAGGTCCTTCCTCAGGGGAATTCACCAGGGAGGGGCTGTCGCGAGGAGTATGAGGTCCGAGAACCAGGCCCGGGTGGGCCAGTAAGGAGCCACGAGAGTGACTTGCTCCTCGTCCTCCCTGACCTTGCACAGCACCTGTGCAAGAAGGCTCACTGGGGGGAATGCGTACTTGCGCAGCCCCACCGGCCAGCTGTGTGCCAGTGCATCTGCCCCGAGGGGAGCCTCTAAACGAGCATACCAGAGCGGGCAGTGGGAGGTGTCTCGGGAGGCAAACAGGTCTACCTGGGCCTTGCCGAACCGTTCCCAAATCAGCTGAACCGAGTGGGGGTGAAGCCTCCACTCTCCGCCAGGCAAGCGTTGTCATGACGCGTCCGCTACCACATTGAGGTTGCCGGGGATGTGAGTGGTGCGCAGCGACTTGAGTCGGTGCTGGCTCCAAAGGAGGAGACGACAGGCGAGTTGTGACATAAGGCGGGAGCGTACGCCGCCTTGGCGATTTATGTACGCAACCGCAGTGGTGCTGTCCGAGCTGACTAGGATATGTTCGTCCCGAATTAACGGGAGAAACTTCTGCAGGGCCAAAAGGACGGTCAACAACTCGGGGCAGTTGATGTGCCAACGCAGCTGGGCCCCTTTCCAACGGCCTGAGGCTGTGTGCCCGTTGCAAACGGTGCCCCAACCCAATCTGGAGACGTCGGTCGTGACCAAGACGCGTCTGGACACCTGCTGTAGGGGTACTCCAGCCCGTAAGAAACAGAGGTCTGTCCAGGGGTTGAATGTTTGTCGGCAGGCGGGGGTGATTGTGTTGGAGCGGTCTCATATGCATCAACCCCAGCGGCGCGACCGCCGCGGAGGATGCCATATGCCCCAGGAGCCTCTGGAAAAGTTTTAAGGGGACCGCTGTGCCTGGCCTGAAGGCGGCGAGGCAGTTCAACACGCTCCTTGGTGAGACGTGCGGACATTGAGACCGAGTCTAACACCATCCCGAGAAAAGAGATGCTCTGAACTGGAGTGAGCTTGCTCTTTTCCCAGTTGACCTGAAGCCCCAGACGGCTGAGGTGCCTGAGCACCTGGTCTCTGTGGGCGCATAGTAACTCTCGCGAGTGGGCCAGGATGAGCCAGTCATCGAGGTAGTTGAGTATGCAGATGCCGGCTTCTCGAGCGGGGCAAGAGCTGCCTCTGTGACTTTCGTGAAGACGCGAGGGGACAGAGACAGGCCGAAGGGGAGGACTTTGTACTGATACGCCTGGCCCTCGAATGCGAACCGCAGGTAGGGGCGGTGTCAGGGCAGGATGGAGACGTGGAAGTACGCGTCCTTCAGGTCTATCGCTGCGAACCAATCTAGATGCCGGACGCAGGTTAAGATGTGCTTCTGCGTGAGCATTTTGAACGGGAGTTTGTGCAACGCTCGGTTGAGAACTCGCAGGTCCAAGATTGGTCGTAAGCCGCCGCTTTTCTTGGGTACGATGAAGTAAGGGCTGTAGAAACCCTTCTTCATCTCGGTTGGAGGGACAGGCTCTATCGCGTCTTTGGCCAGAAGAGTCGCAATTTCCGCGCGCAGGGAGTGGGCGTGTTTGCCGTGTACTGCGGAAAAGCGGACGCCAATGAAGGGGGGCGGGGGCCTGGCAAACTGAATTGCGTAACCGAGTCGGATGGTCCGGGCCAGCCAGCGAGACGGGTTGGGAAGTGAAAGCCACACGTCCAACCTCTGCGCTAGGGGCACCAAAGGGACGGTCAATTTGGACGTACCCGGCGGGGCTTCGCAGCGAGGCGGAGCAGGTAGGGCAGCGTTGGGCGGCGACGAGGCGACCCGCGGCTGAAGTGCTGAGAAAAGACTCAAAGCACTTACCTTGCTCCGCACACCCGGCAGGGGGCGGGTTAGCGACTGAGGAGGAGGTCCTGGGTAGGCGTCCTCTAGACTCGTCGGAACCGGCCGGCCGGGGGACAGTCGTGGGGCTGAAGACGGGTGGTCCGTGTCCAGGAAGCCAAGACTGTTGAGATCTAAGGGCAAAGTGCCGTGAGAACGGCATTTGCGGGCCAGGTGACCCAGAGACATAGGAAATAGCTCTTTTATTGAGAATGTGGGTACTGCAACCCCATCTAAGGGGGGGCGGCAAATTAAATTGTTTGAAAACAAAAGATTCTCCTCCCGGCCCTCCACCGGGGGACGGAGTGGTCTTACCACCTCCGGAGTTAACGTCTGTGTCGCTGGGTCGTCCGTCTCAGGACCGCCTGGGAGCCTTCCGGGTCTTCGAGGGAGTCCGGGAGACGGGGGGCGTCTGCTTCCTGCGGTGTGCTCGACGCAGGGGCTGAGACCTGGGCCCGGGTTGAGGTGGAGCAGATTTCTTAGCCGCAGGGGGACGCCCTCGGCGAGCAGACGGGGCGGTGGCCTTGGCGGCAGGTTTGCGGCGAGGCAGGATGTGAAAAATAGCCTCCGTCTGTCTTCTCACTGCGGAGAACTGCTGGGCAAAGTCCTCGACGGTGTCGCCAAAGAGGCCAAGCTGGGAGACAGGGGTGTCGAGGAAGCGAACTTTGTCGGCCTCACGCATCTCGACCAGGTTGAGCCAAAGATGACGTTCCTGGACCACAAGGGTGGCCATCGCCTGCCCGAGTGCCTGCGCGGTGACCTTCGTGGCTCTGAGGGCGAGGTCGGTCGCTGAGCGCAGTTCCTACAACACATCGGGATCAGGGCTACCCTCGTGCAGATCTCTGAGCGCCTTGGCCTGGTGGACTTGCAGGATGGCTATGGCGTGCAAGGCGGAGGCGGCCTGTCCCGTGGCGCTGTAGGCTTTGTTGTTCAAGGAGGATGAAGTCCTACAGGCCTTGGACGGGGGTACAGGGCATCCGCGCCAGGTGGTAGGGTCACCGGGACAAAGATGGAGCGCAACTGCCCTATCCACCTGGGGAATCGCCGTGTACCCGTGGGCCTCTCCGCCGTCGAGGGTAGCGAGAGCGGACGAGCAGGGCTTTTGACGAATGGAGAGCGGCGCTCTCCATGAAGACGTCAGCTCGTCATGCACCTCCGGGAAAAACGGGACCGGGGGGGGGGGGGCGTGGCTGTGAGCGGCGCCCAGACCCCAGGAACCAGTCATCCAACCGTGACGGGTGTGGGGAGGGTGGAGGTTTCCAGTCCAACCCCACCCCGACGGCGGCCCGGGCAAGCATGTCGGACATCTGCGCATCTGCCTCAACCTGGGCCTGCTGGCCCGAAGGCGGCAGTCCAGGGGAGGAGTCAGCGTCAGGTGCCGCGCTCTCCGACGGAACGGCGAGCTCATCGGCTTCAAGCTCCAGAGGATAGGCAGACCGGCCCGGAGGCGAGTCGCCGTTGCCTCGAGGCTGGACGGAGGTAAACGAGCGTGTCGGGGGGCGGGTGGTCCGAGGGGACGTGCCCGGCGGAAGCGCACCCGCTGCCCTCCCCAAATCACCTCCAGCGCCAACCGCATCGTCCTCAATCCCGTGGGAAGAAGGAGCGATACGGGGGGCGGCTGGAGTGGCGTGCTTTCTATTGAAAGCGAGCCGCGACCGCAACGTTACCATGGTCATGTTCTCGCAGTGAGAACATGAACCATCCACAAACGCTGCCTCGGTGTGATCGGCGCCCAGACACACGAGACAGCGCCTGTGGCCGTCAGAAGCGGAGAGCACTCTACCGCATCCAGGAACTACACAGGGTTTGAATGGCATCTTTATAAAGACGCGCCCTGAAAAGGGCGTTCAAAACCACTGTGTATTGCTCTTTTAGAGAAATAAACTCTTTATAAGAAATATAACTCTTTTTGAAGGGAACTCTTTCAACTCTGCGCTGTCGAAGCGCCCAGGGGCAAACTGCACGCCGGCAGTGAAGAGAAAAGCCACTGTAGTGCGCCGTAAATCCAACAGCAAAGCAGAGCGTCAGAGGATCAGAAGCAGGATCAGTTGTGTTACTCGCAGCTGACTGCATACACACGACCATCGGCTCCGAAGAAAATTACTGAATGAACGAGCGTATTTCTCTCGCCTTTATATACGTATCGGGAGGCGGAGTATGCAAATACTGTTCGCCAACTCTCATTGGCCTTTTTTCATAGATCAGAGGTATCTTTCGGCGCTCAAGAGAGACCCCTAGTGTCGCTTCTTCGACACGACGTCGAAGTGAGCGACAGACGGGGAATCAGGGTTATTCCACCAAATATTGATTTCTAAACTCTTAAAACATTAGAATTGTGTTATTTTAAAATTAATATGAACTTGTGTTCTTTCCATTATTCGAAGTCAGAAAACACTGCATCTTTTTTTGTTATTTTGGCCAATTGTCATTTTCTGCAAATAAATGCTCTAAATGACAATATTATTATTTAGAATTTGGGAGAAATGTTGTAAGTACTTTATAGAATTAATTAAAAAAAATCATTTGACTCAAACACACACCTATAAACAGTAAATCCAGAGAAACTCATAGATTTGCAGTTGTCTCTTAATTTTTTCAAGGGCTGTATATATTTCAGTATATGATAAATACTTCAAATAAAATGTAAATCTCTCATTTTAATTCATGAATTTTCTGTATCAGAATCAAAACGAATATGTGCACTGTGCAGTTAAAAATGTTTTTAATATGGCAAACCATTTTAGATGAATAGAACGTTAACGTTGATATAAAAACTGAAATTCTAATCCAGCACAGTATTAATGTAGCTACGTCAATATCAACATCTCTTCTTTTGAATCAATAAAGACAATTAAGATCTTGCATATACATATATTTTGTGAGATTAAAGAAAAGCTTAATTTAGTTACTCACTTAAAAAACTAAATTGGCCTGACAGAAAATTCGCGTGTTGTGAATTTCTCCTCGTGGAACTGCCAACCTCTCGCGCCATCTTCAATACTCAATTAACGTCAAATATGAAATTATACACGACATACAACTAAAATATACAACACAGAGAATAATACAGTAACGTTTCGACTCGACAATGAGAGCTGTCTTCGATTAAAATAAAACATTAAGGAGAGAAATACCAGGTAGTCTAATTACAAATAGTGTGGCATAATGTGGCATTTTCATTCATATCACACTCCCTATAAAATTGATTAAACACTCAATACAGCGATGTTTTCTTTGACAATTACCCATATTAACCTCGAGTCAACCAGTTTTGAGTTGTTTTATGTACGTTTAGCACAATATACCTGTAGAACAAAGGACACGTTGAAAGTGAGAAATGCATCTCTGTTACATCTCTGTACTTAATAAACAACACACTGTTCCCTGTTTTATCGTGTATAATTGCAATACAAATATAAAAATAAAATAAATAAAAAATAAACAACACATGCGCGTGCCCAAAACCCACGCAGTTCACAATAAACCCACCATTATCGTTTTATAATTAATTTTATATGGAACATGTGAATTTCCATTTTCCCTAGTATTCATCCTTAATTCAAACAAATTAAATCCAAACAAAACATACCTTATTCTCAGAAGCTCTATCTTGTGTGATACACCAATACCACAGGTGGTGTGTTACTCTGCCTATACATGGCAGTTCAGTCAAGTTCAAAATTGGTACTGGGGCTGACATCACAATCATGTCACACTCCACATATGAGATCTTACAGTGGCGCTATCCACTGGTCAAAACCAGTATAAACGTGAGAAGTCCTGGGGGAAAAGTGAGCTGTATGGGAAAATTCCTAGCAATTACTGAAAGTAAAGGAAAAAATGTTTGTTGTAGAGGGGCCATTTGCTAACAATTTACTCAGTCAGAGCACTGCTTGTAAAATGGGCCTAGTACAGAGAGTGGATGAAATCACAGACCACGATGATATCTATGGATACATTGGCTTGCTCAAATGGGAACCAGTGAAAATTTAGATTAAGTCAGATGCCACTCCTTATAGTCTGGCCAGCCCTCGTAGAATCCCCTTTCCACTGTTGCCTAAGGTAGAACAGGAGCTTAAGCACATGCAGTCCTTAGGGATAATATCTGAAGTCACTGAACCAACGGAATGGTGCGCTCCAATGGTGCCGGTAGTAAAAAAAAATGGTTCTGTCAGTATTTGTGTTGATCTCAAACGATTTAATCAGGCTGTAAAACGTGAGCGCTTTATTCTCCCAACTTTAGAGGATATTGCCCCCAAACTCTCAGGATCCTGTGTATTTTATACTCTGGATGCATCCTCAGGGTTTTGGCAAATCCCTTGGACCCAAACTGCGTGAAGTTGACCACATTCATAACTCCAGCAGGATGGTTCTGTTTTAATAGACTACTGTTTGTGGTTACTTCAGCACCCAAACCACTCAGAGATGGAGGATGAGGTGAAGGCATATGTAGAAGCAGTCGTCACATCTAAAGAGGTGTCACAATCAAAGCTAGATGTCATTAGAGAGGCCACAGAGGAAGATGCAGATCTCCAGGCTGTGATAAGCTTTCTGAGCAAGGGTTGGCCAAAGAATATACCCTTCAAGCTGAGTGGCTATCACACTGCTAGGGCTTCCTTGTCTCTTGTCAATGGGTTGCTCCTGTATGAGGACAGGATTGTCATTCCTGAGTCGATGAGGGAGGAGGTGTTAAGCCGAATTCATGAAGGGCATCAAGGTCTCTCCAAGTGCCATCAGAGGGCAAAAATGTCAGTTTGGTGGCCTGCAATAGGTAATGACATTAACAGGAGGATCTCAATGTGCACCTTTTGTAGGGCCCACAAACCCACACAAAGGAAAGAACCTTCAATCACTACCCCCTTGCCTGCTGGCCCCTGGTGCAAAATAGCAGCAGATTTATGCGAGTTGAATGGTAAAACTTACTTGATAGTTGTAGACTACTACTCGCGTGACATTGAAATAGCCCACCTTCAGACACCATACATCTTCCATGTTATCAGCAGACTGAAGTGCATGTTCGTAAGATGGGGAATTCACAGGGAGCTTATATCTGTCAATGGCACCCAGTTCACCTTGGCTGAATTTCAGCAGTTCAGTAAAGACTACGATTTACTCCACACAACCTCAAGTCCTCATTTCCTCCAAGCCAATGGAGCTGCAGAGAAAGCAGTTCAAACTGCAAAACGGATTCTCCACCAACCTGATCCCCATATGGCACTGATGTGCTACCGGGTGACACCCATGGCTGTAACTGGGGCCTTATTATGTTGGCCAATTAAATTGTACCTGTATTGGCGGGGACTCCACCCTGAGGTATATGAGGAGCCAGGGGGAATTGGGACAGTTCACTTAAATGTGTAGCTCATACAGTATGTTCAATAAATGCATAGTTGTTAAATAACGTTGTTGTTCCCTCTCGTGACCATTGTTCCACAGACAAAACATTAAAAAATATCTTTCCAATATATATATATATATATATATATATATATATATATATATATATATATATATATATAAATAAAAAAAAAAACTTTATACTGTGTGTACCATTAAAGTGATAATTAAGTGGTAATTATATCCCTCACAGCCGCGAATCAGAATCACAGATGGGCCAATCTATGTGACTACAAAAAAGTCTTAAAGGTGCACTCATTGATTTTTTTGTATTTTTTAAATGTCATCTTGGACTCAAACCCTGTCTACACCAGATGCGAGCGGCATGTCGCGTAAAAAAACACTATCTACACTGGAAACGACCATTGTGTCACATCCGGACTGGCCAGTGTGAAGTTCGGGAATTTTCCCTGTGGGCCGGCCTGACATTATAACAGACATTTTGTCCAACAAGTTTTTGAAGCATTAAAATCAACTTAGTATGAGTATTTACAATTTTTTCCTATTTTTTACTTTTTTTTAACACATGCCAGACATGTATTAACTAGATTTTTGTGTGTCTAGGTACGAATATTCAAAGAGATCCATGACAACATTTATCTGAAATCAGAGTGTGTGGTTTCTGCTGACATGAAGAAGAACATGGTGCTTTTTCACTTTCCCAGCCCCAAAAAGCAGACCAGCACAGTCAGAGAGCGAGCAAAACACTCATGTATACCACAACACAAACTCCATAAAAAGAACAACAACAGTGACTCTTCTCATTCTGACACATTCAACTCTGAAGACGCACCAGAGCCGCCAGATTGTTGTGACCAATCGGGCCAGGACAGCTACTGTCCAAATTGTCGAACCTCACAGGCTCACACTTACAGTTCACAGTCCCCCGATGTGCTACCTCCCATTCAGACTTGCCCTCATGCCATCTGTAACAAACCTGCCTCTATCCAGGACTACAACCAGAGCAGAATACATTCTCCTAAGCCTCAAAGTGCTTGCTGTCAGACCTCACGTGGTTACACATCCTACAACAACCCAACTGAGGACTGCAGTCCTTCATCAATCCCCTCTTTCCCTCCTTACCCCATTCCTCCACCTTTTACAGGTGTGTCCAAAGCTATGTCTAAAACGGTGAAGATGACTCTGGTCATTGTGCTTGTCTATACCATATGCTGGTCACCTTTCTTCAGCGTACAGCTCTGGGCTGCCTGGGACCCCAACCCACCTGACCAAGGTGAGAAATAATGCAGTCCTTACAAGAAGACAGTTGTATTTGGAGACTTAAGCCTCGCGTAAAAATGTATGAATGTTTTTGCATGGTATAACAAAATATCATACCAAGTGACACTGTTCAAGTGAAATATTTCACAAAAAGGTTCAAGAATGTTTTTTAAAAAAAATCTGTGTTTACTGCAAGGAACGTCCCACAAATGCCCTCCATCTCTTGCTCTCTTTATCTTCTGTCCACTTTAGACAGGCATGTTTAAAGCCCATGTTCTAACACCAATAAATAATCTGTTTCTATTACGTGATGCTCTTCTGTCTCTAACCAGATGTTGATATTTCAGCATCACCACAGACCTCTCTCAGCTGCTATTTGCACAGTGTACAAACATATGTGCTTAAACTCCAGCTGCTTTTGATTTCTGTCAACAGTTTATTTTTGGCAAATTAGCAATTGATTGAACAGTTTAATTTATATACAGTACACTGTTTACAAGAGATCCCCTCCCTGCCTTTCCCACAATGGAAAATTAAAATAATTTATCGTTGTTATCACATAAGGTAATTTAAAAAGCAATGTAATAATTTCAGTAAAGAGGGGCCAAGAGCTTTTTATTCCATCTTTCTGATGAAAGTGTCATGCAAGTACAACACCTATCTCTCTCTTTCTCACTCTCTCTCTCTGAATATATGTCTTGCTTACCTTCTCTGCTTTGGTGATTTCATCTCTCTATTATTTCCTGTTAAGTTTAAAGTGTATAGGTGAAGATTTAAAGCCAGACAGTTCTCAACCATGCAGACTTCTGCTTAGATTAGCACATTTTGGGGTGTCACAATACTGTACCTAATATAGCAGTGGTATAATGAGGGCAGCACATTACATTATGTGGCCACCCCCATTTAATTAATGGGTTTAGCCATTCCCGGACTCACAGTGAAGACTAATCTGAATGTTTTGGCATACTTTAATTTTCTAAAGAATTCTGTATTTCCAAATAGATGACACCAGTCGAGGCTCTTTTCTGCTCCAGCATAACAATGCCCATATGCACAAAGTGAGATCCATAAAGAAATGGTTCACTTAGTCTGGTGTGGAAGAACTTGACTAGCCTGTACATGACAACATACTGTATACATTTTTTCTTTCTCCTCTCCCTCATTTTCAGGTGTGGCTTTCACCATCCTGATGCTGTTAGCCAGTCTAAACTCCTGCACTAATCCGTGGATCTACAGTGCATTTTCCAGCAGCGTGTCCCGTGAGCTTCTCTTCCTGCTCCGCTGTCGTCCAAAGCCGCCCCGCAGGAGTTCACTGCATGACTACTCCAGTGACATAAACACCTTCACCACCAAGGACAACCAGTTCTGAACCCTACAGAATAACCAATCCACCCTCCTCTTGAGTGTCAGCAGAGGAGATTTATAGCTCCAGGTCTATCTGCCCCATGCAATGATATATAGAAGATTTAATGACATCTATGTTGTCATGAGATATTGCAAGGTTTTTATCAACATGCGGTAGCCACATATTCCATTCAGGGCAACTGAAGACGAAGCTTTGAACGAGTGAAACATCTGTGCATGGCAGCATGGCATATTAATGACCAATGGGATCAATGTATGATATGGGGATGAATTCATGAGAATTGTATGTAAAACAGGGCACATGCTCAATAGACCTCTGAAAAAGAGGCTGATCTTTGTCAGATTGCTGACTGTTTAAATGAACAGTTAAACTGCAGAGACACATTCAATAATTTATTAAGCAATATATTCTATGACACAGCTGAATTATTGTAGACAATTGTGTGGAAGGAGGGATGGATCAAGGCCTTAACCTCAGAGCCAGCTATTTAATCCCATCTATTGGACTTTCAGCCATAAGTCTTCTTCAGATTCAGCACTTTCATGGCAAGGACTGAGGAAGAGGATGAATTATGTGACGCATGCTTGGAAACGATATCTAGGGGACAGTTCTAAATTCATGCCAAAAGGAGAGAACATTCAAAACAAGAAGCACACTTTGAAAGCATAGAAAAATCACTATAAACCAAGGACTGAAAAAAGGAAGCAATGCAATCCATTTTTTTCCCCCCCATACTAATTTAATGCATAATTGTAAAAGTACAGTTAAATGTGAAACATATTGAAAAATAGGTTGTGGTGAAGAAAAACTGTAATGACTTGATTCAGTGAATCACCAGCAGCTTGCAAAGGAGCAATACTTTCAATTCCTTATTAACAGCTGAACTATTTTTTAAGGCACTTGAAAACCACATTCATAGCTTAAATAAAGCTATGAAAGGCAGCATAGGAAGTCATAAAGAATATGGGAAGATTGTAAAGGAAGAGGAACAGAACTCTGATGATATCTGGATACACACAGTGCCTTGAATGCCACTGATGTACACACATAAAGCCATACATTTTTAAGTCTACACCATATAAAAACATATGAGATACGATGTAAATAACTAAAAAAATCTATGGAGACGAATGCTTATCTTAATATTTATTCAAAATTTTAGAGAGAAATGTATGTGTCTTTGTAAATCGACTTTCCAAGAATTCCAAAATCAATGGAATAGTATTGTGGGGGGATAAATACAGCATTTTCTAAAAATGTTGCTGTGATGATTTTTGATAAGAGAGTACAACTTTTATTGTACTTTTTTTTTTTTTTTTGTCATTCACAATTTTATATTTGCATGTTTGCATCACAAATTGTTAAAATGTCTTTGGTTTTCAGTTTCTGAAATATAAGGGTTTCCTAAATTTGTGTATTTTCCTAAATGTGTGTATTTAAATTATTTTCATAACCACAAGTGAGAGAAAGAGAAGTGAAAGTTTGTGAACTTTGGCATCAATTGACCTAAAATGATCTTCCTTTAAATTATAGTAATGGTCAAAGAGGATTTGATTTATGAACGCTTAAACACTATTTTAGCTTATTTTTAAGATTTACGCATTTCAATTTCATAACAAAATTCCATAAAATTAAGCTGTGTAATGTATAACAACATTCAATTAATTTAAGAATACTTCAAATATATATAAATATATATATATTTAAAGATTGCTCAATTCAATCTGATGTAATCTTGTTATGAAATTGCGTGCATCTTAAAAGATTTTTTGAGTGAACAACAGACCCAAACTAACCTCATTGTGCAACAGATGGGAGTACAGCATTTTTTACACATACTTTAGTTGTTGATGTCTTAACACATGTTCTTTATGATTTAAAGACTTTAATGGGCCTTCCAAAAGGGTTGCACAACCATTTGATATCTCTGACACAGCTGTACATTCTTGTTCAGGCAGATGGTAAATGGAGAAAATTCAGCACCATTGTTAGCCTTCCCAGGAATAGTTGAAATTAGTGCAGAGCAATGCTTCTAACAAATATATCAGGAGGTCAAAAATAACCTCATGGTTTCCATTGTCTTTTTGTCAAAGACAAATTGCATTATCCAGTCAGCTATTTGTAGAATGTACTGCAGAGAGATAAGATGAAACCTGTAACTTGTGGTAGAATTATTTTTTGATAAAACAAAATACAGTCCCACTTTTTATTAAGTGTCTTTAACTATGTACTAACATTAAAATACATAAACATTTTAAGTACTGTATATTGTATTAAATGCTGAAGTACATAGTCGCTCATTCCATCCATAACAACATACGGTGATGAGGGTATCGTCCAGCTTCGGGACAGAATGGTGAATTTATGAAATTATTTTTATAATACTGATTAGTTGGTGTGAGCAATGCTGTCAGTATTAAGGAAGGTGCCATAACTTAATCTGAAACTTTACATACATTTTCCATTGATGATACTAAATGGTGATATTATTACATAAATCCTATACTAGCAAATTACATTTTTTTAAAGTAATGCAGGAAAATATTTTTTCTCAACAGTTCATTTTGTTTATTTATTTATTTTTTATGAAGCTCATATTTTTAGACACATCAACTGCATGCCAGAATTGTAATATTGAAGTGTTACATTGTTATTTGTTGGTGTGTCCCTTATTGAAGATATGTGAATGAAAGTAATCTGTCCATCCATTCCAAAGCGGGAACTCTAAATGGTCATTTCAATATATTAAACATAAATATGAATTCTTAGGAGATTTTTGTTTTTCCAGCTGTGCGCCTCAAGTTGCTGAATATGTGCATGAAAATGGTACAAACATGCGAATATTTACAAGACAAACCAACAATTCAATGTTCATAGAAATCCCACAACAAAATAAAATCATTACTTTATTGTGAAATAGTGCACACATGCAATAGAAAAATATATGCCCTTACATGGGTACCAATCCTACACCCCTCTGACATCACCATATACATGTTATCTTCATGTATGGTAACCTGGATTTTCCTTTTAATCTTGTTGTCTATTTCCTCTGGGAACAGGAAATGCAATGGACACCAGTATATTAACCGCTGGGCAAGCGATCAAGCCTTGACCTTTATTAACACCGTTTAGGCGGCAAAATACACGCCATGTCTGTGTGGAATATAGATTTGAATCTCTGAAACATTCCTATGAATAAAGCCATAATTTTTCCCCATTCCTTAAACTTTGCAAGATTAATGCTTGCTTATTAATGGCAGTGTTTCAGGAGGACTACAGATGATTTCTGACATTTGATGCTGGAGGTCATTCACTTATTCATTGTTAGTGTTTTCATAGAGAGGGTTTATAGAGATATAAAGGGGTAGTGTAGCCTATTTGTTGAGAGGGTGACACGGAATGGCGAACTCCTCCATGAAGAAGTAATTAGGGTCAGATTTAGGATGGGATTATGAATCTTACAAAGGAAATATATCAGATCACTAACATACACACAGCCACTTAAATATGTATAGAAAATATATAACTAAAATAAACAGAATGTAGTGGCAACAAAGAATTAAAGGTTTTCAAATAGTCCAGGAAAACCAGTGTTCCTGCAAGTAATTTTCCTCTCTGAAAGTTAAACACCCCAGTCCTAAAACGGTGTGCGTTTTCCCCAAAAGCTGTGCCAATTTTTTTGGGGTTACATTTGGAGCATTCATGGAAACTTATGTATAATAATTATCGTTCCAATAGAAGAGTGCTAGGTTTATGTTGTATTTTAAAGTCTTAAATTAAAAACCTTTATTATAACACATATCAGCTAAACAGCTGATAAAAATAATTGAAGTCAGCTCATATCAGCTAAAATAATTTTTATCCCAAGAACATGATAATATAAGTTTCATTTAATTCGCTATTGCATACGTCAACCAAATAAAAGTTAGTCAAAATAAGTTTAGTTCGTACCCCTCTTCAACTCAGAAATATTTATCTAAGAGCCCTGTGCAAGAATTGTCTTTTGTTTTACAGTATTGCACAAGCTTTGAGCATCTCTCTCTAATAAGGATGAAATTGCTTACACCTTGAGTTGCGGTTTAACTTTGGCCACCCTGGCCGCTGGCCAAGTTACTGGCATGCTGCTGGATACTGAGTAAAGAAACACATGCCAGACATAACACTTTCTTTACCAGTCTGTCTTGTCTGCAATTCTAGCAAACTGCACATAGCCTAAGTGTTATAGTATTACAGTATTATAGTAGCCTATTTCTTTCAAATGTATCTTGTTTTATTAAACGGTTTATAAAGTTTATAAAATTGTAACAAGGTGTTAATTAAATGCTTCATTTCAAATACAAGTTACAGTCTGAAAACTAGTGGAAACGTACAGTGGACTGGTACAGTGTTTTGTACCTGAAATATATATTGCATACTTAAAAGTGCATTTATCTTATTTGTTCATTCCACTCTTATAGGTTAACTAAAGTGGAACATTTTGAGATTATGTAAGACTGAAATCAGAGATGTCAGTCTTGCCATGTAGGGAGAAGCTAAAACTGAATTATATGATTTCTGAAGTCAGAAAGTACTTGCTTCCAAGCAGCTTGTGAAAATATGAATATGAGGATATCACAGGTGCCACATATTTTAGTGTTTTAGAAGTTACATTTGCCATATCATTACGCTTATTTGGGTATTCAAATAAACTCTCTGAATTGGTTAAATTTGACAGTGTTGAACTTCAGGAATTATTTGAGGAATGATTTTGAGGTCACGTTTGAGGACTCTGACTGCCCTCAAGTGTTTATTAGACAGCATTACAATCTGCTTTTACCGTATGTCAGAAAAAATGTAAAATAAATACTCACTCTATTAATGTTTATTCAAAAATGTCCCAATTGACAACAGGCAGTGCCATTAGGAAATACGTTGAAATGATCACTCATTAATTTTAAGTCATGATTCAATTTAAGATATTGTTACTTAAATAAAAACATATACTTATGTTAGAAATATACTTCTCATGAGTATTCTTGTACACAGCAATGATATATATATATTTTTTTCTGGATACAATGGTATATGAAACTTCAACAGGAGAAACAGAAGGACTTCAGTATTTGAACTGTGTCAGAGCTTATAGGGGGAGAGCTCTGAATTCTGAGGCAGAATTGAGTAATGACAAGAAATATTGAAAAAATATGCTACACAGACTTTAAAGGGACAGTTCACCCAAAACATTAAATTCTCTCATCATTTACTCACCGTAATGCCATCCCAGATGTGAATGACTTTCTTTCATCTGCTGAACACAAACAAAGAGTTTTAAAGAGCATCTCAGCTCAGTAGGTCCAAGTGAATGGTGACCACCAAAAATGACATAAGGGCAACATAAAAGTAATCCAGATGACTCCAGTGGTTAAATCCAAATCTTCTAAAAGAATATGATTGGTGTGGGTGAGAAACAGATTAATATTTAATTCCTTTCACTTTCTCCTTTTTCTGTGTATGGTGATTCACATTCTTCGTGCATATTGCCTCCTATTGGGCAGATAGGAGATTTTATGATAAATGATGATGCCTTTATGATGCCTTAAATATTGATATTGTTCTCACTCACACATATCATATCACAACTGAAGATTTAACCACTAGAGTTGTATGGATTACTTTTATGCTGGCACTCATTCACTTGCATTGTATGGACCTACAGAGCTAAAATATTCTTCTAAAAATCTTTATTTGTGTTATACAGAAGAAAGTCAGTCATACACATCTGGGAGTAAATCATGAGAGCATTTTCATTTTTGGGTGAACTATCCCTTAAAGAAATTCGAGTTATCCCCAGCCAGCATAGAGAATTCACATCTTGGGGTTGGAAGCACATCTTTAAACTCAGTGAAGTACAAAATATCATAGCTCAGACATCTGTGACTCTAATGTTTCACTTAAATTTTCATGTGTTTCTAACGTTAGTCACTCAGATTTCCCACTTCAGTAACTCAAAATGTCCTCTCATTTTTGTTTTTTATCAGTCCGCTTGATCAGCTGATCTAAATAAAACTTTTCCTTTCCATCCCAGTCCTACTTTGTTTTGAGGTGTTTGCACAGGGAATGAAGAGGTGATCTCTGAGGATGTAGATATGTTTTGATCCTTGGAAGATTGTTTGGAAAGGAGCTCCTTAAACACTGAGTGCATCATATGACACACTTCCTGTAAGATATGATGGACAAGAACAAACAATTCTTTAGAAAGTGACTTTTTGGGGGTAGATGGAAAGATTTAGAATTTGCTTTTGTTAAACCTACAAAAGAAAATGATGATGGAAAATAAAAATATCAGGGCTGTGAATAAATTAATTAAGAATTAATCTATAAATAATAATATTTTTTTTGTAGTTAATGTATTAACACAATCAGTTCATTTTAATAAAAATACAAAAACAAAATTATATGCAATCTGTTGACGTCGGGAGCAGTGCTCATTCACACTTCACTCTTATTCACAACAATAAAATGCCAGATACAGTTGCAAAGATAAACAAGCTCAGGTGTCACACTCTGTGTTTCATGGTCACCCACTGTAATTAAGGTTTTTTGTTTAAAGTGAATCATCGTGTTAATCTCTAATTTAATAATACTTATAATGCTAAGTGAAATCCAATATAACATAATACAAATTTTATGAAAAAAAATAATTTGGTTTATTGTCAATGAAGGGGTATGTGAGCCCTACTAAAGGGGTTGTGGGGGTACACATAATATCATAAAAGTCACTGATGATGGAAAACTCCATGGGATAATACTGTAACTTTGAATGAAGAACAAACTTCCTGACCTTATCCACTTCTGCTGAAGAATCTTCTCCACTGCCTCCCTCTTGTGTGGGTCGTCTCTTTTGAGGGCTGTCCAAGTGACAAAGACAACAAAGACAAACACTTCCTTAGCTGATGTTTAGATATGTACATATTCCAAAACAACAACTGATTTAGACATTGTTTCAATTGTGAACATTATTTCTAGAGATCGAAAGATGCTATGCATTGACAACTTAAAATGTTAAAGGAATAGTTCACCCAAAAATGAAAATTCTCTTATCATTTAATCACTCTCATGCCATCCCAGATGTGTTTGAATTTCTTACTTCTGCAGAACACAAATTAAGATTTTTAGAAGATCATTTCAACTCTGTAGGTCCATACACTGCAATGGATGCTGATCAAAATGTTGAAGCTCCAAAAAGTCTGTATAGACAGCGTAAAAGTAATCCATAGGACTACATGTCTTCTAAAGCGACCCAATAAGTTTTGGGTGAGAACAGTCCAAAATGTAAATCCTTTTCACGATAAATCTTGACATCAGCAGTCTCCTTAGCGATCGTGGATTCAAGCTTGATTACACTTCCAAGAGCCATCTAGCGCTCTACGCATGCGTAAAACACTAATCAAGCTTGAAATCATAATCATACCAAGAGACTGTAATGGCAAGGTGTACAGTGAAAAAGGAACAACATTTCGTTCTGTTCTCACCCAAAATCGATTGGATTGCTTTAGAAGACATGGATTAAACCACTGGAGTCTTACGGACTACTTTTATGCTGCCTTAATATGTTTTTTGGAGCTTTTGTTCACCATTCACTTGCATTGTATGGACCTACAGAGCTGAAATATTCTTCTAAAAATCTTAATTTGTGTTCTGCAGAAGAAAGAAAGTCATACACATCTGGGATGACATGAGGGTGAACTATTCCTGTAAGTGTTTTGAAATCTAAAACCTGATATGATATTCAAGAACTAATAAATAAATTAGACGAAATGTGTACAGTAAATAAAAGCTATCAGCCAAACCGATTATTTGACTCTTTTTATTTTATGTAATCATTAAATAATTAAAATGATAAATAATTACAATTATTTAATGATTGAATAATCTGTAATTCTTTTAATTACATTAATATGTTGTGTTAAAACCTCCTAAATAACAAACGGAATTACTCACTCTACTGTTTTTCGCAGAGCCCCTGGAGAATTTCCTGGCCGTATATATTGTCCTGTGGGTATTTGTAACAAAGCCTTTCCAGAAGTGGCATGACTGGCAACAACCCCAGCTTTCTCACTAGTGACCTTGAGCCTAGAGTATGAATAGAGTCAGAATTATTTTTTTGTTTATTTGGTTTCTAAGTCATCAAATCATTGATCATCATTATGTAGTAAGAATGGAGTTTTCAGTTCACCCAAAGTTCACATTGAATATTATGAATGTTTAATTTTATGTTCACATTGATTACATGAATGTTTAATTGTATGTGTTTATATAGATTATGTACAAATCACGGCCTAATCTGATCATACAGTGACCCATTACTTTGCTATATACTAAAAATCAGCACATTTGGAACACTGTTTGTCCAATCAGATTCGAGGACCAGAAGGAACTGTTGAATAATATTGAAGCTATTCTAGGAGAAATAACCACCAAAGTGATCTTGCTAGCACAACCCCCACCCCCAAAACAACAAAAACATGATTAGATTATTTATGCACAAAAACAATCATTAAATGCATTACCGAGTGGTTTGCTCTACCCTTGGCTTTTCCTCGGCCTGGTGTCTACCACAGTTGGATTTTACAGAACCCTTCCCTTTCTGATCTTGCCCTCCATCCACACTGAAGAACAAGGAGATAATTCAGAGGTGTTAGGACTCTCTGGGTTCTGCCTTGTAGTAAATGATTGACTTCAATTAAAAGTCAATCCTTCCAACTGCCTATTCATTAATTCAATAAGGGAACTGCAACTGCAGCAGAGAGTAATTGGGAATATAAATGACTTGATTATGAGCAGTCATGTCAATAAATATGAAAAATCAGAAGTAGTTTCATCAGACAAAGCTTTTCAATCCAAGTGATCCACGTGGACAGCGAAAACCTACCTTGATACACTAATATATTTATTTGGGATTAGACCCTTTGTCCCATTCACCTCCCCTTTCCACCAGTCAGAGGAAGCTCTGTTGTGTAGAATGAGACGGTCCCCATGTTTAAATGACAGCTCAGTTGAGGTACGGCCTGTGTAGTCAAACAAAGCCACTCCCTGCAGCTCTGCACATCAAAAACAGGGAATATGTACTAAGAACATACCAAAAAGAATCAGTTAGTTCCATTAGTCTAAAATGTTTTAAAGTGAACCATTCAAACTTACCATCTTTTGTCTCTTTAATTTGAGATTGGTCTGAATCTCCCTCTCCTTCCTCTGCACCAGCCTCACTGTAGACATGAAAATTATAGACCATGCTTAACAAATACTCTATTATAGAATAGTACTGTCAATGCCAATATCACGGATAGCGATAGTACTACTACTACTACCAATATTTCAATTAAATGGTTGCTTTGATTTCTATGGATAAACTGGATCATTATTTAAAATGATAACTAACATGAATTTAACTGTAAATATTTTATCACCTTGAAATGAACTAATTACTTCATCTCATGATGAGCAGAATGAGACTTATTTCCTAACACAGCTAATTTTTTTCACTTTGAAGTTCAACTTAAACAAATGTTCAAGGTAAGCATATAATGAAATCATTAGTTTAAAAAAACACTTAGGGTTGACATTTTTATGTGAGGATCAATCCTCTCGCTACAACATCATTATCAGAAGTATCAGTGTTTCTAGATCGATCTGCCCATCCCTTGTGTTTGCTTGTGTGTACACAAATTCTTACCAGTCGTCTTCTTCCAGTGTCATGCACTTTTCATACACAGGCCCGGGTAATTCATTCTGGCTGGGAAAGATGCTCTCATGTTGGATGATAATACTCTTGACCAGGGCGTTGATCTGCTGAAGTGCTGCCGCATCTCCATTGTCTGGCCCCCTCACCAAACTGGGCCCAAAGCATACTGCCAGGTTGTAGGGCTGCATCATGTTCTCATCACTGTACTGGGAGATACTTCACACACACACACACACACACACACACACACACACACACACGCACGCACGCACGCACACACACGCACGCACGCATGCACGCACGCACACACACACACACACACACACACACACACACACACACACGCACACAGGCACATACAAACAAACATTCAGCAGTGAATGTCATTTTTTTTAAAACTCCTTTGCTGTTATATAATGTTGTGATACTCACTGGTGAAGAAATGCAAAAAGATATCTCATGACAATGATTAGCGGGGCTGGGAATGTGGAGATGATAGATTTCAACAGTGCCACTTTTTTTGACTCATCATCCGTTTCTGAAAAGGAGGGGAAGTTAAAGAATTTGGCTCTTAGTCCATTTCATTTAACTTTGAGGTCATGCAAGTGTACAAAATAAGCATTTAGCAGATATACACATTTAAAATGTACAATCTCTTCAGGGAACATGGACCAAAATATCAGTTCTTCTTGCACCCAAGTAAAAAAGCTATCTAAACTGTAATGTGCCCAATTTTAAATATCCTCTGCAACCGGAGTGGTGGTGGCGTAGTGGGCTAAAGCACATAACTGTTAATCAGAAGGTTGCTGGTTCGATCCCCACGGCCGCCATCAATGGGTCCTTGAGCAAGACACTTAACTCCAGGTTGCTCTGGGGGAATTGTCCCTGTAATAAGTGCACTGTAAGTCGCTTTGGATGAAAGCGTCTGCCAAATGCATAAATGTAAATGCAACCGACTACAAATTGGCAGTAGCAAATCATAGTTTGGCCAGGCTGTAATATAAACTAAAGGCTACTGGCTAACTAAAAGGTCAAAAAAAGGTCTCTAAACTCTAAAAATGTCCATAGAATATATATATATATATATATATATATATATATATATATATATATATATATATATATATATATTACAGCAACAGGAGAATAAATAAATGTGTTTAATAGCAACAGGAGAATAGATACAAACATTTAGACCAAAAAACTTTTTTAAGAGCACTAGTGCTAAACACAGCGCAAGTGGGCACGGCCATGACGTTTTGGTATTTTCTTGCAAGCATGCGCTAAGTCTAGGCGCAAGTGGGATAATTGCGCACACAACGCGCTAATGGGCTGGGTCAAGTGCAATTTAATTCTGAGGTTTCTCCTGTTATTCCACCATCTGTGTCCTATTATATAGTCCATTCCCTCAAGCACCAGCGATATAAACAAAAATAGCACATTCATAAGAAGTTGGTATTTTAAATAGACTGTATGCAATGAATTAAAATTAAAGAAATATGGACACGCTCCTTATACATGCTTAGAAAATGTAATCCTCATCAGGATTTGTATGCACGCTCCATTAAATCATGGGGAATATAATAATTATTAATAATTTTCATCTAGTGACACATAAATCATGGCTAGTATTAATCGTTTCGGCACACACTTCCACCAGTAAATTTAAATTTTCTTTCAAAGTTTTTTTATATTTTGCTACAAAATTACAATAGAAAATTTCCCATCCCTCACCAACAACAATTCCAAAGAAACCAATGATGCTGACCTTTTGGAGAATAATCAACAGATATACATGTCACAGCTTATATACACATACATGTAAAAATGCCCATATATATATTTATATACACCCGCAACAACTCCAAGCCACAGCCACTTGCGCTTTGCGCTGTCACGAACATTGGATAAGACATAAGGCCATTGTATGTAGCACTGCACTTAGCATGCTCACGAAAATAGAGTGTGAACACTGTTGGCATTAAAAATGTAATTATTCTACTGTTGCTAAAAAAAAATGTTTTAAAAAAAATATAATTTCTATGGACATTTTCAGAGTGCAGAAACTTGTTTTTGTGAAACCTTTTTTGGCCTCATCACCTAAACTTGTTGGGAGCGCGTGGTGACAACATTGGATTAACATTGCATAAACAGTATGCCCCACAGAACTTCCTGATTCAACATAGGAAAGGAAATTGTACTCATCAATCTATTTTGTGGGTCTTTAAAATAAGAATGACAACACTAATGCCTGACCATACACACAATATTAGTGCAGTAAAATCGTCTTACGCCCACATTCCATTAGCTGGTCGTAACTGTCCTCAGGAAAGAGGGGTTTCTCTAGAACTCGAAAATAAAGCTTCAGCACTCCCGCCACAGAGTCCATGTCACACCCCCCATCTGCGAGGGGGTCATCTCCTATGGAAAATAAATACAGTCATAATAACAATAAAAACATAATAAAATAAAAAAAAAAAATCACCTACTGTATAACTAAATCTTTGAAGGAAGGAGAAGAATAGAAACATGCCCATTCAGTTTTTTAGCCAAATAAATTTGTAATGCAACCTTAATGCAAAATAAATAAATCAATGTATAAATAAATGTATCTAGGTTAGAAATAACCACTTCGCATACCTCAATTTGGCATTTTTAATTGAGATGCACACTGATGCTGCCAAAACTTCCAGTGAAACACACATAAAATAAATATATATATATTACTAAACTAAACTTAATAAAAAAAAAAGGAAAAAGGTATATTAAATTATATAAAGACATATCAAATAGGAATTTGAACAGGGTCTCCTTGCTCACAAAACAAAAACTATACCACAGGACTTATACTTGAACTACTAAACTGTAAAAAAATATTTAGTTGTTTTTTCCCCCTTTGGTCATGTCTTATCTCACAGAGGGAGAGATATACACCTGGAGCCTGCACTCACTGAGTGAATGTGTGTACCTTTCTCAAACTCATCCTTCAGCTGATTCACCACCATTTGAGAGCCTGGCACTCTAAACAATCCCTCATGATGTAAACCTTACCAGATGGGATAAAGTGAATGGGTTCTTAAATCAGTGAATAACACAGAAAGAATGGAAAAAAATAAACATTATCTGTTGACTCAGTGAAGTTTGTAGTGTAGACTTTGATTTACCTTTGAGGTTAATGAATCGAATGCAGCTCTCTACCACCGCAGGAATGAGCTGTCCTGATGCCTAATGGGGAGGAAGAAGATGTGAATCAGAGGCCTTGACCTGAACTCGCTTTTGAGTGAATACAGAGCACTTCTTGAATCAGAGAGAGTTTACTTGAATGTATGAAAGTAGATCTCCATTGAAGAGCTTCTGGCTGATCTGGCCACAGGGCTGACCCTTTCTGTGACGCACAGATCTTTTGGAGCGGGTTCTAAACACAAAGAAATGGAAAACAGAGAAATGTTGAATTATAATCAACAAAATGCTAAACCCCTCTGTACAACTAAAACAGTCCAAATGTAAAGGAACTTTTGCTTTTGCGCTGTCATGTGGGCTCAAACTTTTGAATGGTTGCGTGAGTATTAATTGGTCCAAAAATTTCCACTGTTTGTGAATGATGTCAGTTAAAGGAGCATTTGTTTAATTACCTGGAGTAATCATCAACGCTTTCAGCTGATAATAAAAACAACCAGAAGAACAAAATTAATTCAATAATTTCACTTGTTCAAGTGGTCTTCCTGTATTATGGTAGCATCTGTATGGGACATTATTTCACCTTTCTGAATGGCAACTTTAAGAAGGTCATGTTTGGCCTCCAGCTTTGATTTTAAAGAGCTGTTACACAAGTGGTCCCTGACTTTCTGTAATATGAAGTCATATTAATAAAGTCAGATAAAAACAGACAATTCAGTATATTTAAGTGCACAATTATTATTATTATTATTATTAGTAGTAGTAGTAGTAGTAGTAGTAGTAGTAGTAATATTGCTGAAATTTGCTGAAATATTGCTGGATTACCATAAAGTACAAACTCTCAGTGTCAGGAAGGCTGGCTCTACTCTTAGGCTGACTGGTCCTACTGCTTGATATATCACTGCTCCCCTCCTGAGATGAGCTAATGTTGAAGTCAGGGGTGGATCTAAAGGTATCCTCAGCAATACCATCCAGCATGGATGACTGAGCTGATTGAAGTATTTTGCTGGACTGCAAATTTAATTTACATTCATGTATGGATTTAAAAAAAAATTATATAGAGTACACATACGGTATTTATTCATCCAAGGAACATTGATGCATTCTGTCATTGGATAGTAGTGCCACATACAATTAATGTTATGACATATGTACTGTATTAATTGTGGGTACCTCTTCAACCTCTGTGGTTATTAAAGACAGTCTGGACTGCAGCTGCTGAAAGCGAGTCAACAACTCACTTCTCATCTCACCCTTGGCAGACACCTCACACACCTGGAACAGGCCAGATACACACACACATAAGCAATCACACATTTTGACAAACAGCCATTAAATATATATTTCAAAATGTATGTATTTTCTATGAAGTGACTTAAAACAGTGAATTTTGTTAAACGCAATAAATATAGTAAAATAGTACAAAATTACCACAAACTCAATGTTATGTTGTAATCAATAGACACAGTTGCTGATTTTAGAATTAGGCGTATTAAAATGCTGATAGATTTGGGAAGTTGAAGTCATTTTTGTGATTTAGTTCTTTTGAATTGCACCTTTGAATGAGTCAGTTCAATGATAAACTTGTGGAATTTCACATGCTTTAAAAATGCTGTGGTAATAATATTTTTAGGTTTGAATTACTGTTTGATGACAAGGCCTTATTTGCTGCATTGCATTGTTTTTAATTATGGTGCATAAATAAAAATGAATAGCATTCTTCTAGCATTTAGTGAGAAACTGTGGAAAACATGCATTGGTTATTATAACTAAAGATTCTGTATTTACTTCTTGCATTTAAAAAAAATTACCCTTTTAAGCCATTTCAGATAAAATACACTATATATATATATATATATATATATATATATATATATATATATATATATATATCTAGGCATATTGAGATACAGCTCCAATTCCAAAAAAGTTGGGACAGTGTGGAAAATGCTAATAAAAAAAGGAGTGATTTATAAATTCGATTCACCCTGTGCAAAAAATTTAAGTAGTACAACAACACATCATTAAATATATATTATTAATTATTAAATATACACTCATTTTGAATCAGATTATTGCAACACATTCCAAAGAAAGTTGGGACAGTGACAGTTGAGTGTTTACCACTATGTAACGTCACCGTTTCTTCTAATAACACTTATTAAATGTTTGGGCACATTCATCTAATATGCAGTCTTCAGCTGAGCAATGTAAGTTGTCTTTGTTACCTTATTGAACACTTCATAATGCATCACATCTTCTCAACTGGACATAGGTCAGGACTGTCAGGATTTTTTTTTTCCAGGGATGTCCCTGCATTTTCAAGAAACACAACACCAAACCACATACTGCCCGGATTACAAGTGCATGGCTGAGTAAGCAGAGAGTGTGAGTGCTTGATTGGTTCGCATCTGTCTCCAATTGAGAATTTTCGTTGCATTATGAAGCACAATATACAGCAACGAAGGCCCTGTACAACTGCGCAGCTGAAGACCTGCATAATGGATGAATGGAGGAAAATTCTGCCGGCTAAAATGAACAAACTTGTATCTTTAAATAAAGTAAATACTAATTCCTCACATTTATATAACACTTTTCTAGACATCTAGACATCATGAGAAGCATAATGGATGAATGGGGGAAACTTCTGACTGCTAAACTTAACAAACTTGTGTCTTAAGTGTTGCTGCATTATGAAGCACAAAATACTGCAACGAAGGCACTGTGCAATTGCTCAGCTGAAGACCTGAATAATGGATGAATCTGTGAAAATTCTGAAATTCTGCAACAAACTTCTCTTATCAGTGCTCAAATACTTAAAGGGATAGTTCACCCAAAAAATAACATTTTACCATCATTTACTCACCCTAATGCCATCCCAGATGTGTGTGACTTTCTTTCTTCTGCAGAACACACATGAAGATTTTTAAAGAGTATCTCAGCTCTGTAGGTCCATACAATGCAAGTGAATGGTAACCACCAAAAATGACATAAAGGCAGCACAAAAGTAATCCATATGACTCCAGTGGTTAAATCAATATCTTCTGAAGAAATATGATAGGTGTGGGTGAAAAACAGATAACTATTGATGTCCTTATAATCAAACTCTACCTTTGACCAGTCCCAACCAGTAGGTGGCAGAATGTGGAAGTAAAATAGAAAGTGTTAAAAAAAGTTAAAAAAGGACTTCAATATTGATCTGTTTCTCACCCACACATATCATATCACTTCAGTAGATATGTATTTAACCACTGGAGTATTGTGAATTACTTTTTATAATGCCTTTTTAAAGTTCTGGTCACCATTCACATGCATTGCGAGGACTAACAGAGCTGAAATATTCTTAATTTTTTTTTGAATTTGTGTTCTGCAGAAGAAAGAAAGTCATACGCATCTGGGATAGCATGAGGGTAAGTAAATGATGAGAGATTTAAATTTTTGGGTGAACTGTCCCTTTAATAAGAAAAGGTGATGTCACACAGTGGTAAACAATTGACTGTCCCAACTTTTTTGGAGTCTTAAAACATCAAATGATGTGTGTTTCTAGTGCTTTTAATATATTTACTAATCACTCCTTTTTGTTTTTATTAGCATTTTCCTTACTGTGCCAACATTTTCAGAATTAGGGTTGTATATAGAATTGATCAAAGGGCTAAAAAAATATATGAGATATTATATATATATATATATATATATATATATATATATATATATATATATATATATATATATATATATATATATATATATATATATATATATTGTTCGGACTAATTGTTTCATGCAGTACCTGGTCGCCTTCATAGGGTTGGTACTGAAAACGCAGGGGCAGGCAAAAGGCAGAGATGTTGGCCTGCATAAGAGTGTCTCTGTCCTGATTCTGCTTCAGTTCTGAGACAGTCGTATCCAGCTGCTGCAGACCAGAGCTCAAACTCTGCTGGACCAGCTGATGACTGGCCAGGTAAAAACGTAACACCTTCGATATGGACTGGTGGTAACCCAGATCACTGCACTGAAAGAGCATGCAATGAGACAGCTCATGTTAGGCCTGCTCATTGTGGAAACCTACTGTGTATACAGTCTCTTCAAGTTTTTCACTTGAAAGATAGACTCACGTCTATAAGAGTGGAGAGATCATGAAGGTAGTATTTGTTCATGCATGCATTCGCTGCAGCCAGGTTGAGCAGGTAGTCATTGCGTGATTTTGTGCACTTCTGCTGAATTTCTTGAACTTTGCATTGTCTCTGTACACACAGCAGAGAGAAAACGTAACCTCAAAAGTTACTGGAACAATTGCTGATCCACAGACAAGCTCAGTTGCACTTACAAACAAAAACTGTAACCACAATAACCACACACTAGCATTTAGAAAGTGCCAGTCATTTGCAGAACACATTTACCCCACAGCACAGCACAGTGGAAAATGCTGCCCTCGTGTATCACAGGAAAAAAAAAAAAGGGAAGGAAGAAATACTGTAACAACATTCTCTTGCTCTCTTGATACTTTCAGTATCAAGTATTCAGCCGAGAAAACAAGACTACAATAAACTGATGAACACTGTAATTTCTGCATCACTAGTGTCACTGCACACAATTACAGAAGTAAATTAGAGCTTTCAATTGCCATTGGCATATTAAGCTGGTACAGGAGAAAGTATTTTAACTTTGAAACAATTACACAATCTAGCTTTACTTATACCAATTTAATTCCTAGTAAAATGGTAATGGTTTAGTATTAAAGAAGGGGGGTGTACTTTCTCTATTAGTCTTTCCATCTTTTTGGAAGCACTTTGCTTCTGTTTTTCCTCAAGTTTGGCTGCATCTTTTAGTTTGCCTTCTGCGGATAGGAACTCAGCGTAGTACTGGTAATACGTCTTCAAGGTCTGATTTTCAACAAACATAAGAAGGAGAGTTGCCATGAGATTTTACAATCAATTAATCATAAGTGCAACTAAACAATCTTTGCAATTCTAAAACGTAGATTAAAACTCACTGTCTGAAGTTCTGTGGTGACCTTCAAAAGTCCATCCTGTAATTGGGTGCAAATGTCTCTGCTCTGGAAAAAAATATAAATATTAATTAGAGAGACAAAAGTGGGAAGGAATAGACTTCATTGTTACTGAGAAACCTGATGTTATTGTTTTGGTTAATACTGTATGTATGACTGTATTTCTGTGCACTCTGTACAAACAAGTCTCGGTGCAAAAAAGCTGCATGATATGTCAACACATTCTGTACATGGGTATCTTTGCTGCTTCAAGTGTTGTAGTAATGTGTGGGTGGAAGGATGTGAAAATATGTGTATGTTGGGGTGAGGTGGTGGTGGTGGGGTGGGTATATCATGTGCCCTTCTGTAATTACTATGGTGATTAACAATACATTATAAAGTGAAATGCAGATTTTTACAGTTTCAGAATGTTAATACTCTAGCGGTCAAATTTTAGGGTCACATACTCATTCTTCATAATTATTTTTTATTATCTTTATAATTAATTTAACATTTAAAGACAATAGTAGTCTTCAAAACTTTGGAATAACATAATTGTAACTATGGGAATTAAATAAAACTGCGTTATATTTTAGCATCTTCACAGAAGTCACCCTTTGCCTAGAATTTGCACTGTACTCGACATTTTCTCAACCAACTTCTTGAGGTATTATCCTGGGATGCTTTTTAAACAGTATTGAAGGAGTTCCCATCTATGTTGGGCACTTATTGGCTTCTTTTCTTTAATATTTGGACCAAGTCATCAATTTAAAAAACGTTTCTGTTTAAATAAAATGTCAGTTTTGTAATTAAATAAATGTATATGTTGGGACAATTATATTTTTGTCAACAAAACAAATTTCAAACATTTAAGCATTCGCCTTCAGATCAAAAGTTTTTTAAGATCATAAGAAACATTTCAGTCAAGTGACCACCAAATATTTGAATGGCAGTGTATATTAAGTTTATCATTTAATAATATAAACAACGGTACTACACAGTAAAATATACCATAAAACAACAGTTTTAAACTTTAAAATGTACAGGTTGTTCTGTGAAGTTGTTTACATTTTTACTGTATTTTTGTACATAATTAACACAATTACATAAGCAATCACAGCTGCCAGTTTTCTTTTTTCTTTTTTTAATGTAAAACAACGGGATTTTTTTTACACTGATCCTTCGGGTACATTCAGGAATGTACTTTGACTTACCAAATTATAAGTGGTCAATTGATAAATAAACTCATATATATATATATATATATATATATATATATATATATATATATATATATATATATTAAATACTGATTTTTAAAATCCTAAAATGCCCCAAAAAATAATTAAATAATAATAATAATAAAAGTTTATTTTATGGTTAGGGTAAGGGTTTAAATTGTATTTCTAATTTGCTTCATATAAAACAACAACTGTCTGGGTGTGTACCCGTTTGGCCAGGTGTTGGGCATGCTCCAAGCAATGTGAAAGCTGCTGAGGCAGAGTGTTGCTGTAGCTGTCACTCAGCATGCTGTGGTCTCGGCTCTCCTGACGCGTCTGTGTCAATAACACCTGCCAGCAGTTAAACACTGACTGATGGCTAGGCTCCTTCCTGAGAAGATAATAGGAATAGAGAAAAATAGAATAGATATATCAGCTTGTAAGTCTCTAGGAAGCCATAGACAGCCAGAGTATGTTTAAGAGTATGTTAGTTACCACAGGTATAGTTCTTCATATTGACTCATTAGGTCATGTTCCGCTAAGTTTGACAACCAGCAAGTGTCCACATACTGTCTTCATTTTTTAACATGAGCAAAATCACTTGTTTTATAACTTAAAAATTGTTTTGTGAAATGTGTTGCTTGAAAAGTTATCTTTTGCTATCTTTCTCTTCTTGGATTCATGTTTTGTTATCTAATGCAATGGCATGCACACATTTTTAAGCTTAGCATACTGTAAGTGTTCGAATACTTTTTAAGGCCACTGTAAATACAAAATGCATTTATTACATCAAAATAATAGATCAAGATCAAAAATAGTCCTTAGTGCATTAAAAGTGCTTTTTTTGGACGTCCTCACTTCCTGGTTCTAGAGGAGAATCTCTCAGAGAGTTTGTCCAGTGAGCGTGCATACTCCCCCTCGATCTCGCCTCGTCTGCGCAAGTAATCAATCAGATCCTGCAACACTTGACTCTTTTGCTCCATCTGACCATCAAATATCCTCAACTGTTCAGCCAACTGCAACCGCACCTCTAATGAAAGAGAGAAAGAGATTTCTTTGATTACTAAAATTTGAAAAACTTGAAATTGAAGGTTATACACAGAATGACTGACTGACAGACAGACAGACAGACAGACAGACAGACAGACAGACAGATAGATATTGGGCTATGGACAATAACGTGAAGCCAATATAATTATAAAGTTAAGGTATACTATGTTAAGGCTAAGTAGAATTTGATTTTGGTAATGTTTTTCTTTCTGAAATCTGTCTAGAACTTCCAGTGTAAGCATACAAAACTGAATTATAGCAGATCAGCAGATTTCATTTCTTTAGGAAGTAGCCAAGACTGGTTTCCATTCCTCAGAAAGCTTCTAAATTAGAATATTCATCGCTTGGATGACTGTTACCTTTGATTTGTATGTCATAGTCTGCTGATCCCACTCTGTCCCTCCACAGTTTGACGTGGGATGTCATTGTAGCCCCAACTGGTTGAAATTCTGCAAAGAACAGATGCCATATAGAAGTACACATAAAAGTGTTCACTTAAAAAAAAGCTTAGCTATTCACAACATTTTCATTTCAAATATTTCATTTTAATTTTGGAGCTGTCAATTCTATGGAACAGCCATTAGAAATTAAGAATACGTAGAAAGAAATTATCTGTATTTTCATTTACATTGCTTTGGGGCTTTGATCAATTGAGGTCAAGCACAAATTCAAATTCATATGCAAATTATTTTGGCTTTCTAATATGAAACTTTTCTTGAGTTTACCACTTGTAAATCCATAAATTCATATGGACTATGGTAAATACCCATCTTGACTGTGTTCTAATCATCAGTTATAATAGTGCATCTTAGAATTATGGGTACAACGGGGCTAAAGACACCCTATAAGGAAATTTAGCTTTTTTTTCTGGTCACAAAATGTGTCAAGGTTGGAAAAATGCATTTATTTTTATTGATGGAGCTACATAATTTGTCTGAAAAGAAATAATAAAGGATGGTTGTTTTTATTAAAATTCAGTTTTTTAAAAAAGGTGGTGAGTGAGACTTTTGCTTCACACTTGGGGTAAAAAGGCTCCCTCACTGGGGGTAAAAGGCCCCTAGGGGGTTTAAATCATAACGTGTATATACATGGGCGATTGCTATAGGGCTAAATTTGTCAACTAATTCAAATATTTTTGAGAGAGCAAGATGCTTTTTTTGCTTACTCAAAATAACTACTTCAGAAAAAAAGTCGACCATTTCCTGTTAATTTCAAACACATTTTGTCATTTTATTACATCTCAAGTATTCTATAAACAAACTAATCTCTATTGTGATTGGATGAGTCAATGTGAGCCCACTTTGAACATTTTTCATAACAAATCTAATCCCCCCCAAGAACAATGTGTTTTATGGGGGCCTTATTTATCCCAAATACTATTCTTTAACTTATTGGACCATTATTGAAAGATGATTGAAATTGATAAATAAGTATTTTGCCTCAAAATAATTTTTTTCATTTCAGGGATATTCAGTAGCTATATAACACGCAACATAAAAAAAAAAATAAAAAAAATCCAAGCCAGGTCATTCATTTATTCTGATTTCAAATAAGTAGAAAACAATAAACTGGAGGCTCCACAATTATTTTGACATTAACTTTTCTGTTCTAGAAACTATTCTTCGTACAGCAAAGCTTTTACATAACAACATTACAAACATGTAAGAGACATGAGCTTGAGTGAAAAGTGAAAGCATTTAAATAGGCATGTTCAAATCGCATCTGTGGAGGCTGAAAATCTGTGTTAAAGTCTAAAATGAGTCAAAATGACCAGCAACAGAACAAAATTTTCATTCACATTGCAGAGTCATTTGCGATCTCCACTGTACATTAGAGCATCCGCATGCAACAAGTGACAGCAGTCATCAACTTCTGCCATTACCTACTGTAGTATGTACAGCGTACTATTCTTTTTTTTTTATTGAAGAAACTGAAGCTCTAGACTAGGGTGTCAAAAAAGGGAAGGCAGCAAATTTCCTGTGTTAAGAGCAGAGAGCAAATCAGACACCAGCAATGCACTCTCACCATTAGTCATTACAATAGGCCACTCCTCTCTCTCTCACTTTCCTTCCATCACTCTTTACAGAAACAACTTCCCCATTTAGATATCATGAAAGTAGCATTCACCAAACATTGTTCACCAAAATAACATCCTCCAAATCATGCATATATTGAAATACATAGTTGTACATGCATAGTTTCCAGCCACTGACATCTCCAAAATCCTTTGCTGGTTGACAGTTTCTAGCAGTTATTTACAAGGCTAAAAATGCTGTTACTAATTTATTCTTCAAATTATACATTAATTTTTTAAATACAGGCAAGCGGAATGAATGTAAATTTTACAAACGAGACATGCAGGGAAAAAACTAAAAAAACAAATCTTCAAAAATAAAATCTTACAGAAAACAAGTAGTGCTGTTTCATTGCATCTGTCCATCATAATGATTTTATTTATTGCAATATAGCTGACGAAACATAAGACTTACCTATCTTCTGACTGGTGCTTACGTTGGCCTTGTCGGTATATCCCCTTAAAAATGTGTCTTTCCTTCTTCTTTTTACCACTTTTCCAATTCAAAGAACTGAGAGACGTTCTGTCCCTTACACACACTTAAACAAACACTGTTAGATACAGTGAAAGAGAAGACCGTTCTCCTTCCTCTCTCTCTCTCTCTCTCTCTCTCTCTCTCTCTCTCTCTCTCTCAAGTCACTGTGTGCTGACAGTGAGTGTACACTACTGAATGATGAGAAAAACTTCACTTTACTGGCCCCTCCTCCCCCTCTGACTATGACCTTCTCACTTTCTTACACACACACACACATACACACACACACACACACACACACACACACACACTGTGTGTTTTCACCATTCTCAAACGTGTTATACTTGCCACACGTTGTTGGGTTTCCATGTTTTATGGGGACTTTCCATAGACATAATGTTTTTTTTTAAACTGTACAAACTTTATATTCTGTCCCCTACCTCTAAACTCTACCTCTACCCTCACAGAATTTTTTTTTTTACATTTTCAAAAAACATAATTTAGTATGATTTATAAGATGTTTTCCTCAAGGGGACCGACAAATTGTCCCCACAATGTCAAAAATTTTGGGTTTTACTATCCTTATTGGGACATTTGGTCCCCACAAAGTGATAAATACACACTCACACACACACACACACACACACACGCACTCACGCTCTCTCTCTCACACACACACACTCACATAATGCACCCCTAAACCTAACCCTCAAAAAAACATTCTGCATTTTTACATTTTCAATAAAACATTGTTTAGTATGCTTTTTAAGCTATTTAAATTATGGGGACATTAGAAATGTCGTCATAAACCACATTTATAGCATAATACCCTTGTAATTACCAGTTTGTAACCTAAAAAAAAAAGTCCTCATAAACCACTTAAACATGCCCACACACACACACACACTGTGTGTTTTCACCATTCTCAAACGTGTTATACTTGCCATCATATTTACAAATTTCATGAATTTTCCATGATTGTTTTCCAGCCATTCATGAATATTATAATGAACTCTCCCTAGTCATGTGACTTTCTTTCATACACTTAATTATAAATTATGTCATTTGGCTTTGGAACAATATGAAGGTGAGTAATGATGACAATTTTCATTTTGGAGTGAAAACCATGTAAATGATTAATCTTTAATATGTCAAGTCATTTTTATTTGTATAGCGCCTTTCACAACACACATCGTTTCAAAGCAGCTTTACAGAAGATCATGCATTAACAGATAATGAAACCATAATATCTATAATGTCTTAGATTCATCATTGTGTAGTTTGATAAAATACGATTGTGAATTGTGTTGAAAAATAAGTAATTAAATAATAATTGTATTAAGAAACCCTGTGAGCAAGCTGAAGGCGACTGTGGCAAGGAACACAAAACTCCATAAGATGTTAACCATAACCTTGGGAGCAACCAGGCTCACTGTGAGGGTCAGTTCCCCTCTGGCTAACATAATGAATATAATGCCAAGGGTTATGTATAGTGCAAGTCATGGTTTAAAATGACTGAACTAAGCAAGTGTTATGGGCCAGTGTTTAAAAGAAATAATATGTTTGTGTACATAGGAAATTTCAATACTTTTTTATTATTCTTAAGATTTATTACATTTGTGACTTTCTATGACCTAAAAAACACCATTTCAAACATTTTGTATTTCCAGGTTTTCCACAAAACCAGTTTTCTTTTTATCAACTCTTGTTTAGATATTAGAAAGAATGTGTGTCCAAACATTGTTTGCAATCCATCGTCATATCAGAGAGTGACTTCACAGAAAACCTGCCCACAAAGTGCAAAAATAGCAACTGTGGTCAGTAAGAAAGAAATAACCGGTGGAAAAAGCTTTGATTCAACTACCTCTAATCTGATAGCTATCATGACACTTTATTTATGACCTTTAACTTTCCTCACACATAAAGTGAGAAAGGGAGCATCTGCTTGCAGAGATCAGACTGAATCAAAAAGTGCATTGTTTTATAACAAATTTGAAAATATAACTTATTATATATTGAGTCTACCCAAAATCATATGAAGTACAAAAGGTTGCATAAAATCAAGAAACATACTGTCAGTCTATATACCTACACCCAAGTCAGTGGTGTGTTTATAACACAAGCTATAACAGAGTATACAATGTTTATTCGCAATAAAACAGTGAAGCACATCAAGTTATATCTCTCTCTTTTTGACTTCAGAATCAGTTTCTCAAAAACACATACACACATCTCCCTTACTCTTATCAACTTTTCATTGGTGCTAGTGTGAGCACCTATTTCCTTCCTCTCCTGAGCATCTCAGATATTTTCCATGATAGATCTAAATGTGCTCAGCTCAAGAAGTACTTCTCCCCACTTCATTAAGTCTCATTCTGCAACACATTAATTGGTGACCAAAAATAAAATAAATACAGGCATATGAAAGCTATAAATAATGATCAAACCATAAAAAAGACTATATTAATCAAAAGTATATTACATAATGAAGAGTGTTCACTTGCTAACAACTGCTTTTTCCAACACCACAATTGAACCACAAGGGTATTAAAAGTCTATTGCACTTCCTCAAAGAGCATCGAAAACACACTCCTAGTATTGAGCATGACAGACTGTTATAGAAATAAGAAAACATAAATTATTAATGTTAACAATAATGTTTCCCAGCTATGAACAGTGTAATTGCATTCATCTGTAAAATCAAACTTCTGATTGCTTGTATTTAAAAAAAAAAAGAAAAAAAAAAAAAAAAGATATTGTAAAAAAAAAAAAAAAAAAAAAAAAAAACCCACTCCAGTCAAATGTTCAGGTCAATGGTTCAGTTTTTGATATAAAAAAGACAACTTGTGGGGGCTGGAAAGCTCAGTGGTAAAGACGCTGGAGACCACCCATGGAGTTCGTTCACATGAGGCACATGGCGTGTTGGGTGTGGGTGCCGCGTTGGATGGCGTGAAACCTCGACACGCGCTAAGTCTCTGTGGAAACGTGGTCAACAAGCCACGTGATAAGATGCGCTGGGATTCGTCCTCTGCTACCCGGATTGAGGTGAGTCACTACGCGGCCACAAGGACTTAAAAGCACATTGGGATTGTGCTTTTAAGCCAAATTGGGAGAAAAAGGAAAAACAAACAAACAAACAAATATTTGTTTTTCATCATGCAGCAGGAAGCATGTGGCAATGTTCCTTTTACAGCACAGAGACATACTACAGATCTTCCAGTGATCATGACGTCTGAAAGTAGAGAAGTTTTCGGAGGAAGCTGAACAATCCCGACATTTGTTTATACAAGCCTTTGGCAGAAATTTGGGAGATTGCACCATTTACCAATAAAAAAACAGATATTTGTAAAGATTTTCATTTTTATTTTATGGCAAATGTTCAAGAAAACAATAACATGCTTATGCATATTTTGTATAACGTGGATATTGTTTATTATGTGCATATTATGCAGTGAGTGTATTGTGTATTAAAGGAACAGTTCATTCAAAAATGATATGATGTCTGTTTGTTTGTCCAAACAATGCAAGTAAAGGGTGACCAAATTTTCAAGGTCCAAAAAGAACATAGAGGCAGCATAAAAGTAATCCATAAGACTCCAGTGATTTAATTCATGTCTTCTGAAGTGATCCAGTTGGTTTTGGGTGCGAACAGACCAAAAAATACTAAATATACAGTACTTTGTGCAAAAGTTTTAGGCACTTGAGAAAAATGTTGCATAGTGATGATGTCATAGTTTTCATTTATCACTTAATGTCATACAAAGTCCAGTAAACATAAAAAAGCTAAATCAATATTCAGTGTGACCACCTTTGCCTGGACACAGTTTTTCTTGGTTGTTGGCAGATAGGATGTTCCAAGCTTCTTGGACAATTCGCCACAGTGTATCTCAATTGCTTCTGTCTCTTTATGTAATCTCAGACTGACACGATGTTCAGTCGGGGACTTTGTGGGGGGCCATGACATCTGTTGCAGAACAGGCTCCCTGTTCTTCTATTCTAAACTTTTCTATTTGCAAAAGTAATGTTTGAGAGTCTAACATTTATATTACCTATTGACTCTCTAAAGCTGAAGATATAAACAACCATCTTAAGACAAATGCTTTTTTTCATAAGACTTTTGCACAATACTGTATATAAATATATCTTCACTGTACATCTTGCCATTGTAGTCTCTACGCACAACGATTTCAAGCTCGATTACACTTCTTAGTGGTTGATACATGCATGCTAGATGGTGCTAGGAAGTGTAATTGAGCTTATAATCATGATCGCCAAGGAGATTTTTAGTGGAAAAAGGAGTTATATTTTGGTCTGTTCTCTCCCACAACCGACTGGATCGCTTCAGAAGACATGGATTAAACCACTGGAGTATTATGCATATTTGATTGTGTTTAGTGGAAGAAAGAAAGTCTTATGAGTTTGATATGACATAAGGGTGAGTAAATGATAAGAGGATTATAATTTTTGGGTGAGGTTGCTGAGGTTGTTTTGTTGCACATTCTGTTATTTTTTTCTATGTTTGAGGATATCTTTATTGCTTGCCACTATTTGAAGCAGCCCCCATTCATAAGAGTCTTAACACATCTTAACGCATTTTATGCAAGAAAGACTTACTATCGTCAGCATGGTCACCAGATTATCAGTGGCAGCATTCTGCTCAAGCACACAATAAAGATTCTCCACATACCAGGAGCCAGTCTGAATGTCCCTCCACGAGACGTAGCCTGCAAACGTTTTAGCAAGGAGATCATCCCTTTGCAACTGTAGTGTTTGGAACTATTCTACAAATCAAAGATTTCCTCAAATCAAAGATTTATCTTGCATTATCTAAAAGGAGTCTAGCCCAGAATAATGTTTGATCTGTGCATGTAAAATAGTCATAAAAATATTTAATCAACCAACATGTTTAAAGGTTAAGAGTGTAATTTCTACAGCACTACATCAAACTGAATTCTCCCAAAACACCTTTGCCTGCTACTGGTCAGTCAAAACATATAGTCCTGCTCCATTGGTTGAGTCTCTGTTGCTATTTCGGGCTGGTCAGGATGCTTAACCAAACAAAGCAATGTTGAGATAGTGCCACAGTGACCCCACTTACAGATGATATTTAGGTGCAATTCGGTTGATCTGATCACTTGTGGTCAGATGAGACACAACCCTGTTTACACCTGGTCGCTTAAATGCGTCTTCAGTGACCACTTATGATTGGATTTGGAAGGGACTCTGTTTCATGATGACACACATCAATAACTATGTCAGTGTGTTACTGCATGACATTACTGCAGCACAACAAAGTCAGAAAAGACAAAGAAAGCATGAAAAAACAAACACAACATTTCGAGCAGAATTATTTGTTATTTTAGTGGATTACCTGAGATGTAGATGTGTGTGCTTCTCATCTGTGTGTCTGGATGTTGAAGACACACTGAAGAAGATCTGTGAAGCTCTCGTGCTTGTTTATGTTTCCACTTTTTTACATTTTCCAATCAGTTGGTTATTTCCTTTGAGAAGTGCTCTTGATTTAGAGCAGCAGCTGATTGACAGGTGAAGGGTGGAGCTTCACTGCTGTCCGGGATGGATCAGGATGGATTAGCATTTACAACTGAAATGCGATGTGGTTAGACCCTGTTTACGTCTGTGTGTAGCGCTGACCACATGTGTTCGGATCACCCGAAATGCATCTTAATACCAGGTGTAAAGGGGTCAGTGTTTAAATTTTTGGGGGAATCAACCTACGAGTGGGTTACTTACAGTTCTTTCTGCATTTCAAACTGGATAAGAGGAAGGATTTTAATGTCAAAATAATTACACACATCATTTTTAAGGACAAAACATGCAATTGTATATTCCATGACAAAAACACAGACCTGGAAAGGTTGAGTAAGAAACAAGGATGTAGCTGGGTGTAGGCAAAGTGGCCCGAGCATCAAGTTCATTGGATGTGCTGAGAGAGTCACTGCTTGAAGACATGGGAATAGCATCCGGTCATCTATCCCACCCAAAGAGGGCTGCACCTCATCTGGAGAAACCTCAATCCCCTTCTATATTTTAGGGCTGAGGCTGGGTCGACGTTGTTGATAATCAAACACATCCCGCATGGACTGGCATCCACCGTATAAGACTGTAAAAATAGAGTAATATGCAAAATTTGTGATTTTTTTTTTTTAAGTTCAGTTCAAAGTAGTGCTGACCCAAGAACTGGAGTGCTACGGAGTAACAATACAGCTCTATCACTATTGTATGCTTGTGAAATGTAAGTCAACATAAAGGGATAGAATTGTACATTTCTTTCATCATTTACTCACCTTGTTGTTCCAAACCCATACAACTTTCTGTCTTCCATGCAACACAAAAGGAGACGTTAGGCTAAATGTTAGTGACTGACAGCATAAGTCGCCATGCACTTTTATTATATGGATATAATACAACGTGAACATTCTCTAAAATTGCTCATGTTCCATGAGAGATAGAATGACATTCAGATTTTACATTTTTTTATTCTTGGGTATATAATCCTTTAATCCTTTTAAGTAATTTTGCAAGGACACAATGATGGTAGACTTTTACCTGCTTGTACTCTAGTTCTTGGGTAATTTTTGGGTGAACAATCCCTTTAACCCTTTAATGCATACTTTGGGTCTTTAGTGACCTGGAACCTCATTCCCCCTCCTGTGCCTCATCCATGCCCCCACTTCTTTAGTATTCCTCAACCTTTCTTTAATGAATCATCTAAAAATAAAAAAATGCCAGAATTGCAAAAAAAAAAAAAAAAAAAAAGAAAAAAAAAAAGAATAAAAACATTTATAAAAACAGGGCGGCACGGTGGTGCAGCGGTTAGCACTGTTGCCTCACAGCAAGAAGGTCATGGGTTCAAACCCTGGTTGCCCTGGCCTTTCTGTGTGGAGTTTGCATGTTCTCCCCGTGTCTACGTGGGTTCTCTCCGGGTGCTCCGGCTTCCTCCCACCATCCAAAGACATGCAGGCTAGGTTAATTGGTGTCTCCAAAAATTGCCCTAGGTGTGGATGTGAGTGTGAGTGTGTGTCTGTCTATGTGTGGCCCTGCGATGAACTGGCGACCTGTCCAGGGTGTACCCTGCCTTTCGCCCAATGTTAGCTGGGATAGGCTCCAGCCCCCCACGACCCTGTACACAGGATAAGTGGTTGATGATGGATGGATGGATTTATAAAAACTCAAAAGTAACTCAAGGTTGCACTATTGCTTCAGTAATTGATTTACATTTGACATTGCTTTTTGGAAGTAAACTCTAGCAAGCGTAACACATGAACAGTATAATCCGACTACTGTCTTTCGGGTGTAATGCTGAAATTATATAGGTTGCGCGTCTTTTTAGACTCAAAAATTGCCTGAGAAAATTCATATATTTACAGTAGCTTATGTCTTATATGTAGCTCAATATGGGTTTGACAGCCAGTTGAACCTCATAAAATTTCAGTGTGGATTAATGAATCCTGTTCTATATTTGCTGCATCATCTCTTGGACATTTGAAAAATAAAATATCAAAATACACCAGAATGTATTCTATTCTTTTTTTTACAATTTAATTAATTGTCTTTAAAATGCTTTGAAATGTTTACACAATCTGGGCATTTTTGTAGATCCATTTGTGATAGATATACGTGCCGAGTCGCTAAAGACCCAAGGTATATCAAAACACCCATGCATTTAAGGGTTAATTACATGTTACTCCACTGGGACATCCCCTCCAGCTAGTGTACTGTCATTTGCTTAGGATGAAAATTATGATTCCATTTGCATTAGGATGATGGATCTTTGCCAGTTAGCATCTTGACGTTTTCACACAAAATAGAAAAACTTTGAAGCACTTACCTTTATACTGTCACATCTCTGTCTGGGTTGTCTTTTCCTTTGTGTTTTAGAAGCTGCGAAATATAAAATTATATTCTAAGACCAGACATTTTTCAGGCTTTGCAACCAAATAAGTATTTATTTGGACAATACAAAGAATTTATTTCCATCTTAAACACATACAAAGAAACACACATATGAATTCAAATTTTACAAATATACAGTCCTGTTTTACATGACAGTGACTGACGTGGGCTAGGAGGCTTGTGCACAGGTAGGGTTTCTGGTCACTGTGGTAGTAGCTGTGGAGGACTGAGATCAGGCCTGTCTGGTTTTTTCAGTATTTTTGGACGCCTCTATGTTGAATTACAAGATCGCATAAAAAAAGAAAGAGTATAACAGTTAATGTATAATAGACATACCAAAGTAATGAGCTGTTCTGTTCTTATTAATTAGCTAGGCTCAAAGAGACTAAGGATGAACAGACAAGGGCTACGGTGTTGAATGTTGGGCCAGTAGTTCAGATTTTTACTTATCCTGCCAATAAAAAAAATAAAATACAAAAATACAAAAAAAAAAAATATATAATATTTCATAAATGTATTTTTGTTTTTTTCCAATTGTTTTTAACACTTTTCATTTAATAAAAATAAATATTTCAGAAATGTATTTTTGTTTTTTCCAATTGTTTTTAACACTTTTCATTTAATAAAAATAAATATTTCAGAAATGTATTTTTGTTTTTTCCAATTGTTTTTAACACTTTTCATTTAATAAAAATAAAATAATAATTAATAATTAGCAATAATTGCTGAAAAATTAAGCTGTTTTAAACTCCATGAAAGCTATACATTTATAAACATTTTCCCTGGAAAATTGTCAATTATGGTGTAAAACATTTTTATAAGTTTATAATTTTCAACCCATTGAACTGCTTCTGGGTCACTGAAAAATAAGGTTGATTGAGGTGAAGGGGAGGGCCCTGTATCTTCGGCCTATTAATGAGTTGAATACATTCAGTAATAATTGTTATAACCAAAAGGTAATAATTAGCATTCATCACTAAAAGTATATTTCTGCCTAACTTTGCTCTGTTGCATTTGGATGTATTGTTCTATTGTCATGTTTGTTCCAGCTGGATAAGGCCTGTGTCCCAGTGAGGCCTGACTCAACCTTGAAATAAATGTTGTGTTCTGTCTAATGAGGTCATTGCAGGGACTGTTTATAGTTTTGAGAATCATGTGAATAAGTCAATGGAACTAGATGTCAGTGTATCTAAAGAGAAGACTCACCTCAAACCTGAATCTGCAGACCAACTTGACTTACTGTTTTAAAGAAATATAATCTTATGAATGATTGTATTCATGTAGTTAAACAGAACACAAAGTTTGTAAGATTTCTAGAATAATCTGTACTATTCACCTATCAGAACACTGTTTTTGTAAAGATAATGTCAATTCATTTACATATGGCTATAATTACTGTTGTTTCGGTAATATATTTTAGTTCAAGGTTAGATCCTCAACTCATTTTCGGTTTCTGTCTTTTGCCTTTGGAAATGTGGAGAACTTTGTCTTCAGTAAACGCTCTCTCTTAATTGAAAATTCAACTTTGACTCCTGGTCATCTTTGTTCATACTGGTCTCTTTAATTGATCTAACTGTATTTCCTTACAGAGGTGATAGAAATAAGAAATCTTTTTGTGGAAATGTAATCTTGGATTCATACATTTTTGAAAAACAGTTAGGCCTATAGCATTTTCTACAAAAGATAAAATAAAATAAAAAAATAAATACAATTATATAACGATTTCTTTTCAAGAATTTTAGCTTTTAATGAGACTTTCTCTGGATGGTTACCCTACATGATTTTTTTGGCTTGAAGTCCCAGAAAATGTAACAAAATGACTCTGAATGCATGTGAATCTGAAGAGGTGTATTAAAGTAATGGTTTTGTGTGAATTGCATATATGTATTTGTGAGTAATTTAATTTAAGAGCTACAAAAAAAAATTATCACTGACCCTTTTATCACAAGTCATTCTTGTAATTTTGACTAAACATTATAATAGATATTTGTATCTGTAACGACCAGAAACGGGAGAGGATCTATGTGCAGCTTTTACTGAATCCAAAAACAAGAACACTAGGAATAACAAAATCCACAGAGAACGTAACGCTAAACAAAAACATGAAATAACAGACAAATGGACAGGAGGGAAACAAGGGCTTAAATACACAAGGGAAAACTAGAAACACCTGGGGAAACAATCAGGGCATGGGAGACAATCAGGGGAAAACCAATCAAAAAACAGAACTACAAAGGACTACTAAAACCAAACAGGAAACAGGAACTAAACAGGAAACTTCAACATAAAAGCACAAAAACAAAAGACAACAGAGAACATCACAACTACAAAGGACTACAAAAACCAAACAGGAAACAGGAACTAAACAGGAAACTTCAACATAAAAGCACAAAAACAAAAGACAACAGAGAACATGACAGTATCTTGGTGACAGATTTAAATTAGCAGATTTTACAACAATAATACTTTATACATCACAGAAAACCAAGAGACAATTCAAGAGACAATAGCTTAAACTGGCCTGAAATACTTTCATAGTGAATCTGGGCAAGTATGGTTGAGCCTCTATGTGTATCATGTTCTACCTGTGTTAGTTCCGTCTAAGTTTTAGGGATGCAGCTTTTGTTTTTAAAGTTCAACTATATTATTGGAGATTATCTAGATCTGTCTGACTATATTCGCTGTTAAAGTTATCAGGCCCTATTTTAAGAGTGCTAGGGCTAATTGCAGTGCTTTGCCATAAGTCATAAGTGACAAGACAGTGGGCATGGCCGTGAAGTTTGAAATGAAAGCATGTGCTAAGTCTAGGCGCAAGTGGGTATGGTGAAATCAGGTGAGCACCGAGCTAATGGGCGTGGTGAAGTGCAATTTAATTTTGAGGTTCTTCTCTGGTTATTGAACAATCTGCATCCTATATAGTCAATTTCCTCAAGCACCAGTGATAAAGCAAAGACGGCACGTTAAATCAGACACTCAAGTGTCTGATTTATCTGCCCGACTTCTTCACCTTCATCATGAGTCGTCGTCATCACAGAATCGTCTTCATTTCCCCGAACCAAGAATAAATAATCCTCCTTGCTATGCGGGTGAGCCCACTGAATGTAGAGCTTTATTAACCCAATGCGAGGTGGTTTTTTCCCTCCAGCCTCAGACTTATGTGGTGGATCGCGCTCGGATCGCCTATGTGGTCTCTCTGCTGACTGGGCGTGCACGTGATTGGGGAACGGCCGCTTGGGAGGCACAGGCTTCCTGCTGTGATCGCTACGAGTCATTCAAGGAGGAGATGATCAAGATCTTCGATCGTTCTGTGTACGGACGCGAAGCCTCGCGCCTTCTTGCTGTGCTGCACCAGGGGGAGAGATCTGTTGCAGATTTCACCATCGAATTCCGGACTCTGGCCACCACTTGTGAGTGGAACGAACCTGCTTTAGTCGCTCGCTTTCTGGAGGGTCTTAACATTGAACTAAAGGAGGAGATTTATGCTTGTGAACCGCCTGCTCAGTTTGATAAGTTAGTGGAGCTAGCTATTCGCCTGGACAAGTGCTTTGAGCAACGGCAGCGCGTCCGAGGTTCCTTATCCAGACAGCGGGAAGCCCCACCTTCAGCCTTTGATTCATCTGTTCCCAGACCAGAGCCCGAACCCATGCAGCTGGGTGGCATTCGCCTCTCTCCTACTGAACGACAGCGACGTATTCTGAATCGCCTCTGTCTGTACTGTGGTGCGGCTGGCCACTTTGCCTCTTCGTGTCAGTTAAAAGCCAGAGCTCGCCAGTAGACAGGGGAGTACTGGCGAACGCAACTGTCTCTGTTACACTGCCTCACCGCCCAAGACTCGTACCACCTTTCCTGCTGTTCTTCGATGGGCCGGTTCATCTGTTTCTTGCTCTGCGCTCATCGACTCTGGAGCGGAGGGGAGTTTCATCGACGAGAGATGGGCTCGCGAACATGGCATCCCTCTAGTGGACTTAGAGGACACTACTACTGTCTTTGCCCTGGACGGCAGGGTGCTTTCTACAGTTCTCCGTGCCACCATCCCGGTGAGTCTCACAGTCTCTGGGAATCATCAAGAGACAATTTCGTTTTATATTTTTCAGTCCCCTTTTACCCCAATTGTTTTAGGCCATCCGTGGCTTACCCAACATAACCCGCAGATTAACTGGGAGAAGGGCAATATTCTTTCTTGGAGTCTTACTTGTCATGTTAATTGTTTGGTATCTGCTGTCCCTGCTGTTTCTTCTGTCTCTGTGTTTCAGGATGAGCCTGGTGATTTGTCTGGAGTGCCGGAGGAATACCTCGATCTGCGAGCGGTTTTCAGCCATTCCCGGGCCACATCTCTGCCTCCTCATCGACCGTACGATTGCAGTATCAATCTCCTTCCGGGCACCATGCCATCTCGCGGTAGGCTATATTCCCTGTCTGCGCCCGAACGTGAGGCTCTGGAGAGGTATCTCACTGAGTCTCTTGCCGCTGGGATCATTGTCCCATCCTCCTCTCCCGCCGGGGCGGGGTTCTTCTTCGTGAAGAAGAGAGACGGCTCTTTGCGCCCCTGCATAGATTATCGGGGGCTGAACGACATAATGGTCAAGAATCGGTATCCGTTGCCTCTTGTCGTCAGCCTTCAAGATCTTGCAGGGCGCAAAGATCTTCACGAGTTGGACCTGCGCAACGCGTACCATCTCGTGCGTATAAAAGAGGGAGACGAGTGGAAGACTGCGTTCAATACGCCGGTTGGGCACATTGAATACCGCGTTTTACCGTTCAGTCTGGTCAACGCCCCGCCATGTTCCAAGCCTTGGTTAATGATGTCCTGCGGGACATGATTAACGTATTCGTGTTCGTTTATCTGGACGATATTTTAATTTTTTCACCCTCTCTCCAAGTGCACCTTCAACATGTGCGTCGCGTACTGCAACGTTTGCTTGAGAATCGCCTTTTTGTTAAAGCTGAGAAGTGTATGTTCCACTCTCGATCGGTAACTTTCCTCGGATCTGTGGTGTCGGCAGAGGGGATCAGCATGGACCCCGACAAGGTTCGTGTGGTCATAGAATGGCCCGTTCCGGACTCTCGCATTGCGCTTCAACTATTTTTGGGGTTCGCTAATTTCTACCGTCGGTTTATCCGAAATTTTAGCCAGGTTGCCGCCCCGCTGACTGCACTCAACCTCGACCAGGTCTCATTTTACCAGGCCCGAGGTGGCTCAGAATGCGTTCGATCACCTCAAGAGGTTGTTCACCTCCGCCCCCATTTTAATTACTCCGGATCCCACAAGACAGTTCATCGTCGAGGTCGATGCTTCTGACATAGGGGTGGGGGCTATACTTTCCCAACGCTCCTCACGGGATGACAAGGTTCATCCATGTGCTTTTTTTTCGCATCGCCTCACTCCCGCGGAGCGTAATTATGATGTCGGTAATCGGGAACTTTTGGCGATACGTTTAGCTCTGGGGGAGTGGCGCCACTGGTTGGAGGGGGCCAGTGTTCCCTTCATTGTTTGGACCGATCACCGTAATTTAGAGTACATTCGTTCCGCTAAGAGGTTGAACGCTCGACAAGCTCGCTGGGCGCTATTCTTTGGTCGGTTTGAGTTCTCCATCTCCTACAGACCCGGCTCAAAGAATAGTAAGCCTGATGCTCTCTCACGTCAGTTCGGCTCATCTGAGGGGGCTTCCTCCAAGGAGGGTATCCTACCACACCATTGTGTGGTTGGCGCTGACGTCTGGGGAGTCGAGCAGGCTGTGAAGAGAGCACTTTCGCACGTCACAAGATCGCCTCGAGCTCCTGAGGGAACTTTGTTTGTTCCCGAAGCCGCTCGCTCGGCCGTTCTCCGGTGGGGTCATTCCTCCAAATTAGCCATCCATCCCGATGTAAGAGGAACGCTGGCCATCATTCGCCAAAGATTTTGGTGGCCTACTAGAGAGCGCGACATACGTCGTTTTGTAGCTTCATGTCCTGTCTGCGCACAGACTAAGTCGAGTAATTCTCCGCCCGCGGGTTTCCTTAAACCACTTCCTATTCCTTCTCGTCCGTGGTTGCACATCGCTCTGGACTTTGTAACGGGTCTTCTGCCGTCAGCTTGGAACACAGTAATTTTGACAGTGGTAGATCGATTTTCTAAGGCGGCTCATTTTATTCCGCTTCCCAAATTACCGTCCGCTAGAGAAACTGCACAGGTGATGGTTGATCATATTTTTAAGATCCACGGGCTTCCAATAGACGTTGTTTCGGATAGGGGGCCTCAGTTTGCCTGCCAGTTCTGGGGAGAGTTCTGTCGACTGATTGGGGCGTCTTCCAGTCTGTCGTCAGGGTTCCACCCCCAGACCAATGGGCAAGCTGAGCGTACCAACCAGATTCTTGGTCGCATGTTGCATAGTTTGACTTCTCAGAGTCCTGCTTCCTGGTGTGACCAACTTTCCTGGGCTGAATACGCTCACAATTCACTACCGTCGTCCGCCACAGGATTATCTCCTTTCCATGCTTGCCTCGGTTACCAGCCCCCGTTATTCACTTCCCAGGAGGCCGAGTCCTCCGTGCCTTCTGTGCAAGCGTTTATTCAGAGATGTAGACGCACCTGGAGGAGGGTGAGATCAGCTCTGTGTCGTACCAGAGCTCATACACGGCGGTCCGCTAATCGACGCCGGGTTAAGGCTCCCAGATACGTTTGCGGTCAGAAGGTGTGGCTTTCCACTCAGAACTTACCACTTAAAGTTAGTTCCCGCAAACTCATGCCCCGTTTCATCGGGCCTTTTTCTATTGTTAAGGTTCTCAGCCCGGTAGCTGTTAAGCTCAGATTGTCTCGTCAGTTGCGTCGGGTTCATCCCGTATTTCACGTATCCTGTATCAAACCTGTTATTCGTACTCCCACCCGTCCTACCGTTCCCCCTCCTGCCCTTGACAAGGGGTCTTCCATTTACAGGGTACGGAGGCTGCTTGATGTTCGTCCTTGGGGGCGGGGCCGCCAGTTTTTGGTGGATTGGGAGGGTTACGGTCCTGAGGAGAGGCGGTGGATCCCGGCCCGGGACGTCCTGGACCACTCGCTCATCGACGATTTCTACCGTTCTCGTCAGTCTCCTTCATCGGGAGCGCCTGGAGGAGCTCGTTGAGGGAGGGGTACTGGCATGAGCTGGGTTTGTTCTCTTTCTCTCTCTCTCTTGCTCTATTTCTCTCACTTTGGCCCTGCCTGTCTATTTTCCCACCTGTTCCTCATTGCAATTAGTGTTCGCGCTGCTTCTCTGTTACACCTGCTCTCACTTTATTCTCATTACTTTCTCTCTACTTCTAGCGTTTGTTCCCCTTGTTCTTTGTCGGATTATTTTGTGTGTACGTGTTATGCCTGTGTGATATGTTGTCTCCATGAGGATTTACCTTGTATTATCTTGTCTAGTTGTGCTCGTCTTGTGTGCTCTCTCTGCCCTGTCATCCTGCCGCTGGTGGTCTTCTACAGTCTTCTCCCTGCGACTTTGTGGCCACTTACAAGGACTGAATATCCTTGGATCTGGGTAAAAGCAAGTATTGACGCTGACTACCACCCCTGGAGTTGCAAATTCGAATCCAGGGCGTGCTGAGTGACTCCAGCCAGGTCCCCTAAGCAACCAAATTGACCTGGTTGCTAGGGAGGGTAGTCACATGGGGTAACCTCCTCGTGGTCGCTATAATGTGGTTCTCGCTCTCGGTGGGGCACGTAGCGAGTTGTGCGTGGATAATAGTAGAGAGAATGATTTATTTAAGTTTTTATTTCTTTCACCACATTCTCAGTGGGTCAGAAGTTTACATACACTTTGTTAGTATTTGGTAGCATTGCCTTTAAACTGTTTAAACATTAGACAGAACTGGTGCAAGTCAGGTTTGTAGGCCTCCTTACTCGCACATGCTTTTTCACTTCTGCCCACAAATTTTCTATCAGATTGAGGTCAGTGCTTTGTGATGGCCACTCCAGTACATTGACTTTGTTGTCCTTAAGCCATTTTGCCACAACTTTGGAGGTATGCTTGGGGTCATTGCACATTTGTGACTCATTCGCGACCAAGCTTCCTGGCTGATGTTTTGAGATGTTGCGGCAATGTATCCACATAATTTTCCTTCCCATGATGCCTTCTATTTTGTTAAGTGCACCAGTCCCTCCTGCAGCAAAGCACCCTTTTTCCTCCAAACATAACGATGGTCATTATGGCCAAACAGTAAAATTGTTGTTTCATCAGACCAGAGGAAATGTCTCCAAAAAGCAAGATCTTTGACCCCATGTGTATTAGCAAACTGTAGTCTGGCTTTTTATGGTGGTTTTGGAGCAATGGCTTTTTCCTTGCTGAGCAGCCTTTCAGGTTATGTCGATATAGGACTTGTTTTACTGTGGATATAAATACTTGTCTATCTGTTTCCTTCAGCAACTTCACAAGGTCCTTTGATGTTGTACTGGGATTGATTTACACTTTTTGCACCAAACTATATAGTCAACAATCTCTCTGTAAACAATTGTTGGGAAAATTACTTGTGTCATGCACAGACAGGTTTTGAGCTGAGGAGCCGAGAGAAAGTTCCCGGCATTTCAGCGGCTAGTACAGCGTTGTGGCTAGAGGGACACAATGTATCTGACAGTAACCAAGACGTTCCTTTTCTGTCACTCACTCAACGTTGTGTCGATTTAGTGACACTAGGGGTCCCCATCTAAAAACAACACAACACTGAACTGTGTTACGTGGACTGCTGATGCAGGTGTGTGGGGTTGGGGGGGCGGGGGTGGGGGGGGGCTTGCCAGCCGCAGCCTTTTCTCTCTCTCTAAGTTTTCTCTCCAGTGCAATAAGGAGGGTACCCTTCAAGGAGAGGGCCTTTAGTTCGACTGACTATAGCGGCTCAAACGGGGCTCTCCGAAGGCCCGAGAGGACCACGGAGAGATCCCATGAGGGGAACAGGCATGGCTTAGGAGGGTTCAGCCTCCGGGCGCCTCTAAGGAACCTGATGATCAGGTTGTGCTTCCCTAATGACCTACCGTCCACTGCGTCATGGTGAGCTGCTATGACGGCTACATAAACCTTCAAGGTGGAGGGGGACAGCTGCCCCTCCAGCCTCTCCTGCAGGAATGAGAGTACTGACTAGACCGCGCACCTCTGTGGGTCTTCAGATCGGGAAGAACTCCAATTTGAACTCCAACGTGCCACCTTAGGGTATAAAGCTGCCTGGTAGAGAGAGCTCTGGCTTGAGACCGCTTAGATCTTCCACATCCCGTCCAAGAGCCAGACGTGGAGGTTCCAGAGGTCTGGGCGCAGATGCCAGATTGTACCCCATCCCTAAGAAAGAATCCGCCGGGGAGGTGCTGTCGCGAGGAGTGTGAGATCCGAGAGCCAAGTCCGAGTGGGCCAGTAAGGGGCCACGAGAGTGACTTGTTCCTCGTCCTCCCTGATCTTGCACAGGACTTGTGCAAGTAGGTGTGCCAGCGCGTCTGTGCCGAGGGGGGATTCCTTCAGAGAGAACAGAGTGGACAGTAGGTGGATTCTTGGGAGACAAACAGATCTACCTGTGCTCTGCCGAATCGGCCCCAAATCAGCTGGACCACCTGAGGGTGGAGTCTCCACTCTCCGCTGAGCTTTACCTGCCATGACAGTGCGTCCGCTATGACATTGAGGACATGAGTGGCACCCAGAGACATCAGCCTCTGCTGACTCCAGAGGAGGAGATGGCGGGCGAGTTGCGACATGCACGGGAGCGAACGCCGCCTTGGCAATTTATATAATCTACAGTCGCAGTGTTGTCTGAGCGGATCAATATGTGCTTAATGCGGATCAGCAGCAGGAATCTGCACAGGGCAAGTAATACATCCAGCAACTCTAGGCAGTTGATGTGCCAACCCATCCGCGGCCCTGTCCAGGAACGAGCAGCTGCGTGCCCGTTGCACAAGGCAACTGGGAGTCTGTAGTAACTCCGACATGTCTGAACACCTGCTGTAGGGGGACTCCTGCCCGTAGAAAACAGAGGTCTGTACAAGTGCTGAATAAGTGACGGCAGGAAGGGGTGAGGGTCACACGGTATGTGCCGCGGCGCCATGCCCATCTCGGGACTCGAGTCTGTAGCCAGTGCTGAAGCGGTCTCATATGCATCAACCCATGCGGCGCGACCGCCGATGAAGATGCCATATGCCTCAGGAGCCTCTGAAATTGTTTCAGTGGAACCGCTGTGCGCAGTCTGAACGTACTCAGGCAGTTTAGCACCGATTGCATGTGCTCGCTTGTGAGGTGCGCTGTCATTGAGACAGAGTCTAACTCCATGCAGAAAAAAAGATGCTCTGAAACGGGGAGAACTTGCTCTTTTCCCAGTTGACCCCAAGACCTAAACGGCTGAGATGCCGGAGCACCATGTCCCTGTGTGCCCAGATTGTCGAGAGTGTGCTAGGAGAGTGTGATAGGTCATCGAGGTAGTCGAGTATGCGAATGCCCACTTCCCTTAACGGGGCAAGAGCTGCCTCTGCGACTTTTGTGAAGACACGAGGGGACAGGGACAGACCGAAGGAGGACCTTGTACTGATATATGAGCAGCGCCCCGAACCCAGAAACCAATCGTCTAGCCGCGAAGGTTGAGGGGAGGAAGGAGGGTTCCAGTCCAGCCCAACACACGCAGCAGCCCGGGCATGCATATCGGACAGCTCGGCGTCAGCCTCAGACTGGGCTGGCACACCCGAAGGCGCTAGCCCAGTCGAGTCCTCCGAGACGGTCTCCGATACAGTGGTGAAACTCTCATCAAGCTCGGGGGCTCCGAAAGAGACATCAGACTGGCCTTAATTCTAGCCGGTCTCATCTCGGAAACGGACGGGGGCATACGAGCATGCTGAGGAACGGGTGGTCAGTGGGGATTTACCCTTTCAGATGTAAATACTCTTTTAGAAGGGCTGTTGAAGCACTCAGGGGTGTAGTCTGCACATGCGTGTAAAAAGTGTACGTAAACTTCTAACTTCAGCTGTATGTTGAATTAATTTGCCATTATTTATATAGTATATAGAGCAGAGCTGGAACTACCAACAAGTGCTTGAAATGGTAAATTACCATTTACTGTCAGTTGTTAAGTGTCATAACTGAGTAATTACAAGAAAATATATAATTTTTATGACATAATGTATCATTTATGTGAGAAAAGATGTTGTTTATATGACAAAATCTCTATTATGAGAAAATATGTAATTTTAATGACAATCTCGTTATTATGAGAAAATGCCAGTATTATGACACAACTGAGTGACAAAAAAAATAAATAAAAGTTGTTCCTGGTACAGCATTTCACCACCGTACTAAAAAGAACTGAACGGCGCACAAGGGTTAATTGTTTATGGTGTCAAACACAGACACAATCTTTGCAATTTTCACTTACAAAATAAGTAGTAATCAAAAGTAACAGTCAGTATCTGGTGTGGCCACTAGCTGCATTAAGCAAGGCAGTGCATCTCCTTCTCATGGGCTGCACCAGATTTGCCAGTTCTTGCTGTGAAATGTTACCTCACACTTCCACCAAAGCACCCTCCGATCCAACAGGTCCCAGACATGCTCAATGGGATTGAGATCCGGGCTCTTCGCTGGCCATGGCAGACCTCTGACATTCCTTTGTTGCAGGAAATCATCCACATTACGAGCAGTATGGCTGTTGGCATTGTCATGCTGGAGGGTCATGTCAGGATGAGCCAGCAGGAAGGATACCACATGAGGGAGGAGGATGTCTTCCCTGTAAATCACAGCATTGAGATTGCCTGCAATGACAACAAGCTAAAATCCGATGATGCTGTGACACACCGCCCCCGACCATGATGGACCCTCCATTTCCAAATTGATCCCGCTCCAGAGTACAGGCCTCAGTGTAATGCTCATTCCTTCTATGTAAATGCAAGTCTGACCATCACCCCTGTTGAGACAAAATTGTATTATTATTTTATTATTGTCACTTTATACCTGGCTGCTACCTCAATAAATGCTATGTGCATAGAACACTCATCTCATAGTATGTTATGTTTACATTTGGCATTTTAGAAACTGTCATCTTTTTGTACTACTGTGTACTGGTCGGCACTGCACTGTCTCTTTGTGCTATTGTCCTGTTAATTTTTAGTAATTTATTGTACTGTCCCGTACTTTTTGCACACGTTTGCACGTGCACTTTATATAGGTATGTTATTTAGTCTGTGTAGTCTCATGTGGTTCTGTGTTTGTCCTATGTTGTTTTATGTAGCACCATGGTCCTGGAGGAACGCTGTCACGTTTCACTGTGTATTGTACTAACTGTATATGGTTGAACGACAATAAAAACCACTTGACTTGACTTGAAAACCACGACTCGTCAGTGAAGAGCAGTTTTTGCCAGTCCTGTCTGGTCATCACTGCAAACAATGTTTCCAGTGATGTCTGGTAAGGACCTGCCTTACAACAAGCCTACAAGCCCTCAGTCCAACATCTCTCAGCCTATTGCAGACAGTCTGAGCACCGATGGAGGGATTGTGCATTCCTGGTGTAACTTGGGCAGTTGTTGTTTCCATCCTGTACCTGTCCCGCAGGTGTGATATTAGGATGTACCAATCCTGTGCAGGTGTTGTTACACGTGGACTGCCACTGCGAGGATGATCAGCTGTCCTTCCTGTCTCCCTGTAGCACTGTCTTAGGTGTCTCGCAGTACGGACATTGCAATTTATTGCCCACATCTGCAGTCCTCATGCCTTCATGCAGCATGCCTAAGGCACATTCACGCAGATGAGCAGGGACCCTGGGTATCTTTCTTTTGGTGTTTTTCAGAGTCAGTAGAAAGGTCTCTTTAGTGTCCTAAGGTTTTAAAACTGTCACCTTAATTGCCTACAGTCTGTAAGCTGTTAGTGTCTTAATGACCTTCCCACAGGTGCATCTTCATTAATTGTTTATGGTTCATTGAACAAGCATAGAAAACATTGTTTAAACTCTTTACATAAAGATCTGTAAAGTTTTTTGAATTTTTACAAAATAATCTTTACAATACAGTGTCCTGAAAAAGGGACGTTTCATTTTTCGCTGAGTTAATATAATATGTAATAATAATTAGCGAGGACCTCTCATAAACTTCCATTGATTTAATAGCAGGCTAAAGATATTTTCTATCCCCTAACCCTAAACCTCTCAGAAACAGGTGTACATCAGTAGATTTAAAGCTAAACATGATTTGGCCAGATTTATGAGCTTTTTTTCCCGTTTTTTTTTTTTTACGTGAGGACCACCTAAAATTACCTCACTGGTGGGTTTTCAACAAGTTTCTCTTTATTTGTGAGGACATTTTAAAAAATTTGGCACCCACATATATATTGAAACACACACACACACACACACACTCTACCTGTATTTCTTCTATAATGTCCTGGGTGAAGACCCCCTTTGACAGAAGCACACCGCAGATATCTGCTGGATATAATGTCGCAACTAGATAGTGTCGGTGCCGCTGAAGTATCTGTCTGTAATTCGAGTCCATTGTGGCAATAATACAGTGCCATTAATATGGCTATTAGTCGTTTTCAAGACAATGTTTTGTTATCGTAAATCAATCTGTGGCAGTAATCTACAGCACACGAGTGCCTTGTAAAATGCAGCAAAGCAGGAACAAATGTAAAAGTTCCAGTTGATTGTTAATCAACATAAACCGAAACTCTTTCTATCTCGTTTATTCAATTCACTTCCATGTTTATATCACGTGGCTGATGACGTAACATAAATCTTTCTGTATATTTTTACATTTTCAAAAAACACAATTTAGTATGATTTATTAGCGGTTTTCCTCATGGGGACCTTCAAATTGTCCCCACGTCAGAAATATCGGGTTTTACTATGGGGACATTTGGTCCCCACAAAGTGATAAATACACGCTCACGCTCACACACACTAAGAGATTTTTCTTTTCTTCTGTTGTTAATATGCCCATATCTAATTATTGCAAAAGCGCTCTATATTGTGACATATAATATAATTTGTATAATACATCTAATATAATCCAATAACTTTTCCAGAATAATCAAATACAGCCAAAATCCTTCTCACGCATAAGGTTGTTTTGATGACAAATACTTAACTTTAGGAAAGCAACATCTCAATTACACCAAGTGTTTGTATACAGGATATAGAATATAATACATATACATAAAGCATAATGTGTTTAAAGGGCTATTTCACCCCAAAATTAAAATGTATTTAGTCACCAACATGCCTCCCAGATGTGTATGACTTTCTTTCTTCTGAAGAACACACAGCTTTTAGAAGAACATTTCAGCTCTGTTGGTCCATTCAATGCAAGTGAATGGTAGCAGAACTTCGAAGCTCAAAAAAGCATACTAAGGAAGAATAAAAGTAATCCTACAACTGCAGTGGTTAAATCCATATCTTCAGAAGTGATACGATGGGTGTGTGTGAAAAAAGGTCAATATTTAAGTTCTTTTTTACTATAACTTTCACTTCCTTCTTGTGTTTTTGGTGATTCAAATTATTCATGCATTTCACCCATACTGAGTAGGGAGAATTTATAGTTAAAAAAAAGGACACCAATATTGATCTTTATCTCACACACACCTATTATAATCGCTTCTGAAAACATGGATTATACCACTTTTGTTCTGCATTTATGTGCTTTGTGGAGTTTCAAAGTTTTGGTCACCATTCACTTGCACTGTAAGGACCTGCAGAGCTGAGATATTCTAAAATATTTGTTTGTGTTCAGCAGAAGAATGTCATACTTGTATGGAATGGCATAAGAGTAAATTAAGAATTTTTATTTTTGGGTGAACTAATCCTTTGACACTAGACTGGGATATCTTATATACAAACAATTGGAGGACTGTATGCTGGTGTGTGTACTTCAGTTTTAACACAATATTTAATACAAAAAATTCAAGCAATGATCAATTCATATTTCTTGACAAAAAAGAAACCCACTTTAATACTTTACAGTGTAAATTATCTTGGTTTGGGAATGTGACTTAGGGAAAAATTACATGGACTCACAATGAACATGTATTCTTAACATGTTGAAAAACTGTACCAGTACAGCACATCATAACATGAGGAACAGTTGTCATCCATACAGATCTTTAACATAGAGCCATTCATCAAGAGATATAGAAAACAACATGTTACCATTCACTCCATTTCCTCATAGTATACAATTCCAAAAGCCAAGATACTTGTGTAGATTTGTACATTCAATGGCAATTCTTTAAGTCAATACTCGGGGTATAAAACAAATACAAAGATACAAATGTAATTCACAGAAAGCAGTCCATACAGAAAAGCTTAGTTATTTGACTTTAAAAAACCAGGTCTTGTCAGTCCTTTGTAGACGTGGAGCTTTCCTGCCCCTGTGAGTTCAAAGCTGTAGTCTGTGGTGACGTATGGCAATTCTGCTTCAACTCCATGCTGGAACAGGAGAAAAGGAGAGGTTCAGTACAAAGGTGTACACAGAGTCCCATATTTTCAACGGTCTCATCTAACGACAATTAAATTAAAATCTGGCAACAGAGAAAGTAACAGAATATTGTAGATGTCCTTGAATTAGTTGATTCTTACCTGCACGGTGAGCAGTAATTTAGGCAGAGTGATCTCTCCCAGCAGAAGACAGTTCACATGCCTCAGGACAGATGGAGACACAGGAGTAATCAGGAAGTACAGACCTTGTGCCATATCAACCCCTCTCAGAACACCTTAAATACAAAAAGGCAATTCACTATCATGTAAACAGTTACAAAACGTTTTGCAAAATTCACATCTGCACTCTTTTCTAAAGGTTTATAGAATTGTTTAAAGATGCAGTGTGTAATTTAAAGTTTCCAAATAGATTTCCCAAACACTCTCCATCTGAGGAAAAGTTCACCCAAAAATGAAAATTATCTTATCATTCACTCACTCTCATGCCATCCCAGATGTGTATGACTGACTTCTGCTGAACGCAAAGATTTTTAGAAGAATATATCAGTTCTGTAGGTCCATTCAATTCAAGTGAATTGTTACCAGAATTTTTAAGCTCCAAAAAGCACATAAAAGCAGCATAAAAGTAAGTCATATAACTCCAGTGTTTAAATCCATGTCTTCATAAGTGATTATATAAGTGTGGGTGAGAAACAGATCAATGTCCAATTTCACTTTCACATTCTTTTTTGGCGATTCACATTCTTCATGCATATCGCCACCTACTGGGCAGGGAGGAAAATTTATAGTAAAAAAGGGACTTAAATATTGATCGTTTCTCAGCCACACCTTTATAACTGCTTCTGAAGATATGGATTTAACCACTGGAGTCATATGGATTACTTTTATGCTTCAAAGTTCTGGCAACCATTCACTTACATTGAATGGACCAACAGAGCAAAGATATGTCATACACATCTGGGTTGGCATGAGAGTTAATGATGAGAAAATTCTCAATTTTGGGTGAACTATTCCTTCAGTGTAGAAAAATGACACATCAGCTTAAACTGGTATACACACCTAGGCCCACACATTGACAGATGGGAGTTTGGGAGAGCACAACGGGACCTCCTCTGCCCATGACCCTTTCACTCAGACAGCATAATCCAACTAGACTGGCATTGGCTGCATAGAGAATGTGGTTGGGTGCAACCTCACAGTGTGTTACCCCTATAGCCACCGATGAGTGTGGGACCTGCAGAAATAGAGAACAAACACATATTCACATGACACAGACAAGATTAGAGAAATACAAAAAGTTGATAATTACATTGCTGCAGCACACACACACACACACACACACACACACACACACGAAACAAACAATGCCTTCAGTGATCACTTTTAAAAATAACAGTTTGGAACAGCATCAGAGCTCACAAGGGCAAATATGTCACTGCAAGTCACAAAAATGCACCAGATATTTAAGATGTTGCAATGAACGTCTCTGTTTTTTTTATCTGTTATCTTCGTAAAATACGAAGGTCGCTGGTTCGAACCAATGTGGAGTGGTTGTGGCGTAGTAGACTAAAGCACATAAGTGGTAATCAGAAGGTCGCTGGTTCGATCCCCACAGCCACCACCATTGTGTCCTTGAGCAAGACACTTAACTCCAGGTTGCTCTGGGGGGATTGTCCCTGTAATAAGGGCTCTGTAAGTCGCTTTGGATAAAAGCGTCTGCCAAATGCATAAATGTAAATGTAAATGTACCATTTGATATATTTCAGATTATTATATTCTAGATATATAATACAAATAATGCCACTTACAGGATTCACACTCATTTCCGGACAGTTTTTTCCATATTTAAGCAAAAACACATGAGAGATCATATTTATTGTGTTTTTTGGATGGTTATTATTAAATATTATTATTATTACATTAAATTCTGTATTTGACCATTTAATTCAATTTTATTATAAAAATGGTGTCTTTTCAAATTAATTAAAACTTTATTCAAATGAAAATGTAATTATTTTAATAATTTAAATTTCTCAACATAACATTGCATTATTTTTTATTTAATGAAGTGCTTGTAGTCAAAACCCCCAAAGCACAATTCGAAAACACGATATTTTCAAAATTAATTTCTGCACAAAAGAATATCACAGAAATATTGCTTTTGTATTATTAATTACAGTAAATATTACATTACTACAATGATGTGACAAAGTATTTGCCCCCTTCTAATTTTGTGTATTTTTCATACTAAATTGTTTTATATCTTCAAACGTTATCTAATATAAAACAAAGGCAACCTGTATGTTAACAAAACACTTAATTTTTTTTTTTATATACAAGCAAAAAGTTATCCAACACCTATATCACCCATGTGAAAAACTAACTGCCCCCTTAAACTTTATAGCTGGTTATGCCACTTTTAGCAGCAACAACAACTGCAACCAAATGCTTCCGATAACTGGAGATCAGGCTTTCACAACGCTGTGGTGGTATTTTGGCCACTTGTTTGCAGAACTGCTTAAGTTCAGCCACATTTGAGGGTTTTCCAGCATGAACTACCAGCTAAAGTTCCTGCCACAGCATTTCAATTGGGATCAAGTCAGGACTTTGACTAGGCAACTCGAAAACAATAATTTTGCTTCTTTTGAGCCATTCAGAGGTGGACTTACTCCTATGCTTTGGATCATTGTCTTGCTGCATAATCCAGTTGCACTTGGGCTTCAAATAATGGACTAACAACCAGACGTTCTTCTTTAGGATTTTCTAATAGGGCGCAGAATTCATGTTTCCCTCAATTATTGCAAGTCGCCCTGGCCCTGAAGCAGCAAAGCATCCCCACACCATCACACTACCACCGCCATGCTTGACAATAGGTGTGATATTATTTTTGTCAAATCAAATCACTTTGTCACACTACCATGTACACAAGTGCAACAGTAGGTGAAAGTCTTGTGTGCAGTTCCGAGCAACACAGCAATCATGACAGTGATGAGACATATACCAATTACAATAAACAACATATTTACATATCAAAAGTACATATACTTAAAATACGAATATACAATGTACAGTAAACAATACAATATAGAATACACATACAATAAAAATAAAAGTATATAAAAATATATATGCAGTAGTTATATTGTGGTGAATATATTGTCAGTCCAGTGTGTGATATAAGATGAAGATTAATAAAGTGCAGTGCTGATTGTTGATCATGAGAGATCAAGTGTTCAAAAGTCTGATTGCTTGTGGGAAGAAGCTGTCATGTAGTCAGCTGGTGCGGGTCCTGATGCTGCGATACCGCCTGCCTGATGGAAGCAGTGAGAGCAGACCATGACTCGGGTTGCTGGAGTCTCTGATGATCCTCTGAGCTTTTTTCACACACCACCTGTTATAGATGTTCTGGAGGGAGGGAAGCTCACCTCTGATGATGTTTCTGGCAGTTCGCACCACCCTTTGCAGGTCTTTGCGGTTGTGGGCGGTGCTATTGCCGTACCAGGCGGTGATGCAGCCAGTCAGGATGCTCCTCTACAGTACTGGTGTAGAACCGTGTGAGGATGTGGTGGTTCATTCCGAACTTCCTCAGCCATCTCAGGAAGAAGAGATGCTGGTGAGCCTTCTTCACAACGGCCTCAATGTGGACGAACCATGTGAGTTCCTCAGTAATGTGGACACCGAGGAACTTGAAATTCTTGACTCTCTCCACCGGTGCTCCCTTAATGGTGATGGGGCTGTTCTCACTGTCTTTCTTCCTGAAGTCCACTACAAGCTCCTTGGTTTTACTGACGTTGAGGGAGAGGTTGTGCTCCTAACACCAGCGTGTCAGAGTGTGCACCTCCTCTCTGTAGGCTGTTTCATCATTGTCAGTGATCAGACCTACCACTGTCGTATCATCAGCAAACTTAACGATGGCATTGCAGCTATGTGTTGCCACACAGTCATGTGTGTAAAGGGAATACAGGAGTGGGCTGAGAACACAGCCCTGCGGGGCTCCAGTGTTGAGGGTCAGTGATGAGATGTTGCTGCCCATTCTAACCACCTGATGTCTGCCTGACAGGAAATCCAGGATCCAGCTGCACAGCGAGCTGTTTAAGCCCAGAGCCTGGAGTTTCTCATGAAGTTTGGAGGGCACTATGGTGTTGAACGCTGAGCTGTAGTCTACAAACAGCATTCTCACATACGTGTTCCTTTTTTCCAGGTGGGAGAAAGCAGTGTATTGTAGATGCAATGCCATCATCAGTGGAGCGGTTGTTGCAGTAGGTCCAAAGAGGTGGGCAGCACAAAGCAGATGTGGTCTCTGATTAACCTCTCAAAGCATTTGCTAATGATGGGGGTCAGAGCAACAGGATGCCACTCATTTAGGCAAGTGATTTTGGCTTGCTTCGGTACAGGCACAATGGTTGACGTTTTGAATCATGTGGAGACTACAGACAGGGAGAGGGACAGGTTGAAAATGTCCGTAAAAACACCAGCCAGTTGGTTCGCGCATGCACTGATGACGTAGCCCGGAATGCAGTCTGGACCCGCGGCTTTACGAATGTTCACCCATCGGAAGGATCGGGTTACATCCGCAACAGAGACGGAGAGTGAACCAACCTCTGTAGTGTCAGCCGCGAGTACTCTCTCCGTGAGGGCGGTGTTATTGTCCTCGAAACAAGCATAAAATGTGTTAAGCTCATCCGGGAGAGAGGCAGCGGTGTTCATGGCGGAATTTTTGTGGCTGTACTGGCGTTTGGCTGCACTGATAGTTACGGAGGGCATAACTGGCTTGTTTACGCTCCTCTGCGGTCCCGGAATTAAAAGTGGAGGTCCACGCAGTAAGTGCCACGCGAACATCGCTGTTAACCCATGGATTCTGGTTGGGGTAGATCCGTATTGTTTTGGTTGGCAGAACGTCCTCTATGCACTTCCTGATGAAACACGTTACAGTATCAGCATAACCTAAATGTTGTCATCAGAGGCGGACCGGAACATCTCCCAGTCCGCGTGATCAAAACAGTCTTGTAGCATAGAGTCTGATTGGTCTGACCAAACACTGGAATTGTGGAATTCGGTGTTTGATTTATGCCAGATGTAACGGGACCCCCGTCTTACAAACAGTTCCAAAATGTGGAGTGGTTGTGGCGTAGTAGACTTAAGCACATAAGTGGTAATCAGAAGGTCGCTGGTTCAATCCCCACAGCCACCACCATTGAGTCCTTGAGCAAGACACTTAACTCCAGGTTGCTCCGGGGGGATTGTCCCTGTAATAAGTGCACTGTAAGTCACTTTGTATAAAGGTGTCTGCCAAAAGCATAAATGTAAATGCAAAATTCAGACAAGCCTTAAATGTTCTTCTGTGTTAGCAGTGGTTTTCGCCTTGCCACTCTTCCATGGATGCCATTTTTGGCCAGTGTCTTTCTGATAGTGGAGTCATGAACAGTCACCTTTATTGACGTGAGAGAGGCCTGCAGTTTCTTGGATGTTGTCCTTGGCTTTTTGTGACTTCCTGGAAGAGTCATAGCTGTGCTCTTGGAGGAATTTTGGAAGGTTGCCACTTCTGGGAAGGTTCACTACTGTGCCATGTTTTCTCCATTTGGAGATAATGGCTCTCACTGTGCTTCTTTGGAGTCCCAGAGCATTTAAAATGGCTTTGTAAACCTTCCCAGTCTGATGCATTTCAATCAACTTTTTCCTCATAATTTCTGGAATTTCTTTCGCCCATGGCATATTGTGCTACTTCATGCTGCAGAAAAAATTATAGTCCAGCTGAACCCCAATATGAATGCAGTTACATAGATTTGGGGATTTAGAAAATAAGAGGGCAAATAAAAAGGCCCAGTTGGTATTGTATAACTTTTTTTGCTACAATAAATAACATTATCACTTAAAAACTTTATTTTGTGTTTACTCAGATTGCCTTTGTTTTAAATTAGATTGCTTAAAATTTTGAATCAATTTAGTATGAGACATACACAAAACCATAAGACATCAGGATGGGGGCAAATACTTTCACAGCACTGTATGTGACAGGGCTTCGTTCATGATGATAGTCAACCATTGATGTTGTTTCACAACATAGCCACTGTTAGTGACAAAACAATACGAATCGTATTTGACACCTATCCTGAGTCCTGATCGTTAATATGTTGTTGTACATGAAGCACAAACCTTGTAAGTGACAGAGTCAAACAGTTTCATTATTCTAAAATGTTTTCAAGAATAAATAATTATTTTCCAGGGCAATTAGGTATTTTTCTAATTTTCCATGATTGGAAAACTGCATTGCAAAATTCCAGGTCTTCAAGGATGCGTGGAATTATTTTATATCTGACACTGGTTTGGAGTACAGAGCTGTGCAGAAGTCAAAGATAAGCATTCTCTTACCCAGTGTTATCTTTACCTGGTAGGGTATGAAGCAGTGGAGAGGGCGGATGGGGCCCGGGTCTGTGGACTGCAGCTGACTGAAGTAGCTGAGCAAAGCCAGGTCTCGTAGCTCATTACTACGCTGATGTCGCCTATGAGATGAGTGAGAAATAACCGGTAATTTGTTTACTAGGACTATGCACCAATGTTTGACAATAGATCATGGATCCTCCCATCACAGCCTACTCACATTTTTCCAGATGTCCCAGCACCTTCAAATTCTGAGAGGATGTTGAGAAATATATGAGATCGAACTGCGAGGTGACTGGTAGACTCCTCTGTCAGGGTGGGTGGTGTTGGAGGGTGTGTCTGCCAGCCGTGGGCAGTTCTTAGGCAGTCTGGGGTAAGATGTTGACACTGTGGGATGTCCCCATAACTCAGCTGAACCACATGTGTCACAGAAAATAGGCGGATGAGATCAACAAGAATCTGAAAGCCCTGGCCTGAAAGAGAAACATTTGTGGATGTACAAAAATGTGAGTAACAGACATTAGAAACTGTAAGTATATGATTTCCATTAAAGCTGAAGGGTGCAATGTATGTGTCACTAGCGTCAATAAACCAGACTGCGAAAATGTTTTCAAACAGCTTTCCAGAACACAGTCCCATCTGCCACTCGGCCAGAAAACAAAAAGTCCTGCCATAAATTCAAAACTTTGGTTGAGCCAATGTTGCTGTATCTGGCTGGTCAGGCAGCTAAAAAAAACAGTAATGTTTTGATAGCGCTACAGTGTCATATTCTTTACTTTTCAGGGGAATCAACCTACAAATTAAACTGGGATAGGAGAAAGTAGTTTAATTAGAAAATGATACAGGTTTAAATAATACACACTTTTAGCTTTAAAGTAATATTTGGGGTTAAATACAAGCTAAATTGGTAATGTTGATTACCACAAAAATCGAAACAAGTCTAAATGATTTTTGGTGGTAATCAACATTATGCCACACATGCTGTTAATTGAGCTGAACATAAACATGGACTATTCCTTTAAAAATAATTTACATTAATATCATAAAATCACATGTACATTCATTTAAATATATACAATATATAAATGTAAAAAAAACGTTTAAAGATTAAACATATCCATTGATGATTTAATTATTTAAAATTAATATTACTAATGAATTTCCTTTCATGCACAGCACATATTCATATTACTGACCTTTGACCCAGCCCATAGTGTTGATGATGACTGGACTCTCTCCGCTGCAATGGCGCCAGAGGGATTTGAGGGATTCCAAATACCGATCTATGTCAGCCTGGCAATCTGACTGACCATAGTACACCATATGCTCCGGGTCACGCAAGTGTGTGAAAGGAGGCCCTACAGAACGAAGCATAAAATCATAAACATGCCAATATTTTGGAAATGTAAAATAAACCTTATGTTGTAATGAAAGGTTGAAATAAATTCAGAAAAGCTTTAAATTTCTGCAGTAAAAGTTCTGTTTAATGTGTAGAATCGGTTTGAATAATATGAGCAAGAAAAATGTGTACTGCATGTGGTTGTAAGGAGATGTGGAATATGACACATACCCAATAGTGGCTCTGTAACAGTGCTTAAGGAAAGGCAACCAGGAGGAGTGAACTCAGTCTGGCCTAAATCACACTCCAAATACTCAACACTTGCAGTGCTACACATACACAATCACACATGACAAGTTAGAGAACAATTTTACACCTTTAAAATCATTATGCATGTGAATAAAAAAAAATATTTTTATTAATTTTTTTATTCTGATAAAAATTATTTGCTCTCTGTTGCTCGTCCAACATGGAATTCAGGCTAATTCAGGCTTGGAATTGCCAGGGTTGCTGTAAAGTATTTAAAATCAAATTAAGGACTTTATAAGACCCCTTTCAAGACCTGAACATACAAATTGAACCATATCCCCCATATCAAAACAAACAAAGAAAAAAAGATCTGAAATACAATGGGGAATCTTTAGACATTTTTGTGCTTCACTGATTCCAGCTGCTCATTCAAACATATGAGGGAAATAAAATGTGCACGCCTACAATAATCTATAACATATTACAATATAAACATTTACATGTAAACATTGTCATATATCATCATAATCATCAACAGTTGATCATTAGTGATTGTGAACTGCTCCGCAACAGCTGAAAACAAATCACAAGCCAGCGCATGCTTGAAGAAAATACAACAGTGCCATGTTTTCACTCTGAAGGATGCAGCGCATGCATTTATATAAATGAATTGTATTCTTTTGAAGTTTGAGTCTCATATTAGGTCATATCCGATTCCCATCTTTCCTCCCCTGAATTTAAGACATCTTTAAATGATAATTAAGAATTATGTTGTATAATTTAAGATATTGAAGACTTTTTATGACCTTAAATTCAGGAAAACTGAATTTAAGACATTTTAAGACTTTTTAAGGATCTGCAGGAACCCTGATTGCATGCTTAAGTTCTCAATTCATTAGTAAACTGATCAAATTAACTTCTTGAACTCACTGATTGAGCAGGCTGTTGATAAGGTGACGATTGAAGGTGGACTTGCCAGAGTTTTTCCCACCGCACACAAGGATGATGGGACAGCTGTCAAACTCCCCTGTGAAAAAAACAGCACAAAAACAACAATGTAAATTCAACCAAATAAATTTGACCAGCATTAAAATTAAATCCTTCCTTCAAAAATGGTTTGGAGAGGAGAACCACCATGTATTACCTGCCCAGGCACTGAGCAAGCTGCTTAGAGCCTCTCTGTAGCTGCATGACATCACCAGACCCTGTGCACAGGGTCCACGCAGAGCTGTCACACCCACGGCTGACAGAGCAGGGTTATAGATGGCAGCCTGAGACCTCAGCTCCCTCTGCAATATACACATAAAATCGATCACCATAAATGTGGGTGTCCATATAGAAGATGCATGTTGGATAGGTAGAAATGGTGCAACTAAAACAGAATGGCAAAAGACATGACAGTTAATTGTTATGACAAACAGGTAGTCCCACCCCAAACCTATTGGTTGAGCCAATACAGATATGTCAGGCAGGTTGGGATGCCGATGCACAAATAAACAGATCAATGAATTGAAAGTGCTACAGGGCCACTGTATCCACACTCTTGGGAAGTCAACCTACAAATGACTTACTCAAAATTCCTTTAAGATGGAATATGGGCAAGCATTTTAAAGACTCACAGAAAAAACCTCAGACATCATCTTAAATGTTTTATTTTAAATGTGTAATCTGTAATGTCCTTGACTCACCGAGTTGACTCCAAAGACCTCATGGAGTTCCGAGAAGCTGCTGAGAAAGCGAGTAAGTGGCGTGTCCAAGGGTTCTAGGAGCAGCACACAGGAGTCCGATACCACCTCACTGATGAGCCTCTTACATGGCTCTGGACATCAAAAACAAAAAGTGTTTTTGCACACTTAAGAGTTAATTTATTTAATCCAGGAAGAAATTAAAGAGGTAGTGTACCCAAAAAACAAAAGTTCTGGCATCTTTTACAGGCAAGTTTGTTTTCTGTTATTTAATGAATAGTTCACCCAAAAATGAAAATTCTCTCATTATTTACTCACCCTAATGGCATTCAAGATGTGTATGACTTTCTTCTGCTGAACACAAATATTTTTAGAAGAATATCTCAGCTTTGTAGGTCCTCACAATTCAAGTAAATGTGTACCAATAAATTAAAGCTCCAAAAGAACATATAGGCAGCATAAAAGTAATCAACACGACTCCAGCCGTCTATGTCTTTAGAAGCATTATGACAAGTGTGGATGAGAAACAGATCAAAATGTATGTCCCTTTTTTACTATGAATCTCAACTTTCACATTCTTCTACTTGTGCTTTTACCATTTTGCATTCTTTGTCCTTATCGCCACCTATTGGGCATTTAGGAGAATTTACAGTAAAAAAAAAAAAAAAAAAAAATTAAATATTGATCAGTTTCTCACACATTTTATCACTTCTGAAGATATGATTTAAACCACTGTATAAGGATTACTTTCAAAGTTTTGGTCATTATTCACTATCATTGTATGTACCTACTGTAGATAGCGGAGATATTCTTCTAAACATCTTCATTTTGTGTTCAGCAGAAGAAAGAAAGTCACACACATCTGATGGCATAGTAAATGATGAGAATTTTCATTTTTGGTTGAACTATTCCTTTAACAAAAATAATGAGATAGCCTGCTATTAATGTTACCTGAAGAGAGGTATTTGCGAACAATGGCTTTTGCCTCCAGTCGCCCCTCTTTCTTGTTCTTGCTGGAGTTGTTTCCTAAGGCAGTGATGGTGAGGGGGCAATGTGAGGGTGGTGAGAAAAGGGGGTAAGATTGTTGGCCTTCCTCTATGGTGAAGCCCACCACCTCTACACGACCATAGAGGCAAGTGAGCAGGCACTTTCCACGGAAACACAAGACCTGCACAGGCATCAGAGTTAAGTCAACCTACTTGCAAACACTGCAAATTTAACAAAAAATTTATGGAAAAAACAAAAAGTTGTTCAAGCCTTCAAATGTGTGGCAGAATTGTAAAAGAATCCACAAATCAGTCATTGTTTTTGGTCATTATTTACTCATCCTCAAGCCATTCCAAATGACTTTTTTAGTAAAACAAAGAATGTACATTTTTTGATGAATATCCTGGACACTCTATTCCAAATAATGATACCGAAAGTGGACAGAGGCTGCCAAACTTTAAAATGACCAGAAGAAATGCCCCACACAATAGCGATTGCATGAGGAATAGAACAACATTTTAAAAAGTGACAGTTCACCCAAAATGTTTAATTCTTACTCACCCTCACACCATCCCAGATGTGTATGACTTTCATTCTTCAGCAGAACACAAACTAAGATTTTTAGAAGAATATTTCAGCTCTGTAGGTCCATTATAAAATGCAAGTGAATGGTGACCAGAACTTTGAATCTCAAAAAGCACAAAAAAGCAGCATAAATGCAATCCATACAACTCCAATGGTTTAATCCATGTCTTCTGAAGCAATTCAATTGATTTTGGATGAGAACAGATCACAATATAACTTATTTTTCCACTACAATTCTCCTTGGCGATAATGATTTCAAGCTCGATTAATTTCCCTATAGCGCCATCTAGCGCTCTTTGCATGCGTCAAGCACTAGGAAATGCAATAGAGCTTGAAATCATTATAGTGCCTATAGACTGCCTATAAATTACAATTGGTCTGTTCTCACCCCAAAACAGATTGGATCGCTTCAGAAGACATTGATTAAACCACTGGAGTCTTATGTATTACTTTTTTGCTGCCTCTATGTGCTTTTTGGAGCTTCAAAGTTCTAGTCACCATTCACCTGCTATGTATGGACCTACAGAGCTGAGATATTCTTCTAAAAATCTTTGTGTTCGGCCGAAGAAAGAAAGTCATACACATCTGGAATGGCATGAGGGTGAGTAAATTATGGGAGAATTTTCATTTTGGGGTCCATTACTCCATTAAGCTAATATTAGAAAGTTGTTTGCAGGACTTCCATGATGCTTTAAGTGCTTTTAACGGTTTTAGAGCTTTACAGCCCCCGTTCTTCCAATTCACTTTCATAATGTGAAAAAAGTGGCTAGGACATTCTTCAAAAGTTCACATTTTGTGTTTCACGAGGAAAGCCAGGTAATACAGGGTTAAAACGACATAAACTAATGACAACAAAAAAAACATTTTGGGGTAAAATTTTCCTGGATTTAATGCATAATAACAGTAGGGTTTGGATGTATTTTGAGATTTTCTTATTACCTGGCCTTGTTGCAAGACTAAAACAGCACGATTTTGAGCATGGTCAAGCTGGGAATGGTATTGAAGACCGTCCTTTTCCAACTGCTCTGTGTCAGGTAGTGTTGAACTCTCCACACCGTTCTGAAGAACACTCTTGGCATAAGCGCTCCATTCTTGGGAGTCCTCGGAATTGCAGCTGCCCTCCAGTTCTGTGCCTCCGTTTGTGTGGACATGAGCAAAAGTCACCTTTCCCTCCTCAGTACAATTGTTTTCAGGGATCAAAGTCACATGCTTTGCATACGACTTCTTCAACCGTTTTAACCTAGGTTTCTCCCTTTTGGCTATCTGTTGCTCCAATTTAGCAGTGCCAGAGCTTGCACTTGAGAGAGCCGAGTCCAGTTTGCGTAATTTTTTGAGCCACTTATTCTTGCCGTGACGTTTAGTGGCGTTTCGTTGCTCATGTTGGGATCGAGAAGAGACGTTCTGAACTTTCATTGTCATCCGATGAACTCCAACGAGACTAGAAACGACATAAACCCAGAGGATGGGGTCTCCTGTGAATGAAGAGGGGGTCAGCACATCTGTCTAGAAGAAAGTCTAGAAGAAAGCTAAAGAGAAGTGCTTTTAACTGCTAATAAAAGTCAAAATCGTTAATACTTTGTTCCTATCTGACCATGACTACCAGCTGGTCTCTTGCTGTTTTCATTTGGTGCGAAATGAGTCATGATCAAGGCCGATCAGTTAGATTACCCACTGCTGTTTTAACTAAACTGGAAGCCAGTTCAGATTGTGATGCAGTTCTGAAACACAACTGGCAAAGTTAACTTACCTGTTTTAAGTGAGATGTATACACTCCTGTGTATGCAGATATGAATAAAATTAGAAATGTGAAACACGCATATGACGATCTACCAGTTCACTGTATTTCTATGTAACTGGCAGTGGCTCCACGTGAACACTAAAATCACGCTGCACGATTCTGCCGTGGTTCCACTTCACTAGACGAGACGAATGTGTTTGATTGATGCAATCAAGCGATTGAAAGCATAAAAACATTAGAGTTGGGAGCGAAATATATACATGTCAAAGAAGCGACTCGGTGACTAACGGAAGCAATTTTGTGCAGCACTCACAGTTCGCGTATATGCAATGTGATGGACAATAAAATATTTCCCTGAGATTCATTTGAGGTTTGTTCTATAGTAACATTGTGTATAAATGCTTATTTTCGTTCAGTAACTTTCAGCAAATGTCGTAAAATTTAAGAATTAGTTTACAATTTGGCTACCGACGATAAAACATTACATCGGTTCATATTTGGAAAAACATCTCACCCAGCGCAATACATTACTTGGCCAGCTACCGCAGAGTCCCAATAATATGTCGTCACTTCCTTTTAATGTTTCAACATGTCTTCTTGTTATTTTGCTCAATATAACCATTCAATGGAGCAAAATATATCAATTAGTCATGTTTACATATACGAGTAGTTTTAGTATATGAAAAATAAATATTAAAGCATTGATTTAATATCCATGAAAGGTGAGTCATACGCGGTTAATTGCGTTGCACGTAGTTTAGGGAGCGTCATTAAAATGCGGACATTGATGTTGTTGAACGTTTAGGTAAGGTTAACGCTGTGTTCGTTAATCAATCAATAGTCATCCATCCATCCATCTTCAACCGCTTATCCGAAGTCGGGTCGCGGGGGCAGCAGCTCCAGCAGGGGGCCCCAAACTTCCCTATCCCGAGCCACATTAACCAGCTCTGACTGGGGGACCCCAAGGCGTTCCCAGGCCAGTGTGGAGATGTAATCTCTCCACCTAGTCCGTTCTGGGTCTTCCCCGAGGCCTCCTCCCAGCTGGACGTGCCTGAAACACCTCCCTAGGGAGGCGCCCAGGGGGCATCCTTACCAGATGCCCAAACCACCTCAACTGACTCCTTTCCACGCAAAGGAGCAGCGGCTCAGGCTCTACTCAGAGCTCCTCACCCTCTAAGGGAGAAGCCTGCCACCCTTCTGAGGAAGCCCATTTCGGCCGCTTGTACTCCGACCTAGTTCTTTCGGTCATGACCCAACCTTCATGACCATAGGTGAGGGTAGGAGCAAAAATTGACCGGCAGATCGAGAGCTTTGCCTTCCGGCTCAGCTCTCTTTTCATGACAACGGTGCGATAGAGGGAGTGCAATACTGCCCCCGCTGCCCCGATTCTCCGGCCAACCTCCCGCTCCATTGTCCCCTCACTCGTGAACAAGACCCCGAGGTACTTGAACTCCTTCACTTGGGGCAATACCTCCAATACCTCCAAATCAATAGTCAATATAGTTTAATTGCGTAGTGCACGGAAATATTTATGACATGATAGATGAAAATGTGCAGAATTATTCTGTGTTCTATATATTGAACTAAGCAAAAACTGGCAAAATTCTGAAATAGCACCTAATGCTCCCTCTTAAATGCCAGTTTTAAGTGTAATAATTGCATTATTTTAGGGTTATCAATCATTTCCTTAAGCTGTATGACCTCTAAAAACATTATATCTTCGTGAATTACTATACACCAGAAAATACTTGCTATAAATGATTGGATGCACTAGATAGACAGTCAGCTATAATTAATTATACTAACATGTGCGATTAATTATACTAATTTATTATAATTCTCATTTAGTCTTTGTCTGTATTTTTTTTATTAATATTATCTGCAGACCATTTTGTAATTGTGCAGTGTTTTTTCATGGTTTTATTAGAGGAATGTTCAGGTGTTGTGTTGAAGTCTGTTCCCCCTATGTTTCCCTGATTAGTGTTCCCCATAGCACCATTAAACATAGGGGGAACATACTTTGACAAAGGGGAAACACAAGGGGAACAGACTTCGACAAAGGGGAACTATTTGGGGAATAGACTTCAACACAACCCCCTATGTTTCCCCTGTTAGTGTTCCCCTTATTGCCGTTTGGCATTAAACATAGGGGGTAACAGACTTCAACACTAACCTAAGGGGTTAACCTAACACTAATCTCAGACTTTGACAAAGGGGAAACAGACTTCAACAAAGTGAAAACGGGGGAAACAGACTTAGACAAAGGGGAAACATAGGGTAAACTGACTTTGACTAAGAGGAAACAGACTTCAACAAAAGGGAAACAGACTTCGACAAATGGGAAACAGGGATAACAGACTTCAACAAAGGGGAAACAGGGGTAACAGACTTCAACAAAGGGGAAACATAGGGGAAACAGACTTCGACAAAAGGGAAACAAAGGGGTAACAGACTTCGACAAAAGGGAAACAAAGGGGTAACAGACTTCGACAAAGGGGAAATAGACTTAGACAAAGGGGAAACATAGAGGTAACAGACTTCATCAATGGGGGAACAGACTTTGACAAAAGGGAAAAATAGGGGGAACAGACTTCGACTTAGGGGAAACATAGGGGGAACAGACTTCGACAATTGGGAAACAATGGGGGAACAGACTTCGACAAAGGGGAAACATACTTCGACAAAGGGGACATATTGGGGAAACAGACTTCGGCAAAGGGGAAATATTGGGGGAACAGACATTGACAAAAGGGAAAAATAGGGGGAATAGACTTCAACAAATGGGAGACAGGGGTAACAGACTTCGACAAAGGGGAAACATACTTTGACAAAAGGTAAACTGGGGTAACAGAATTAGACAAATGAGAAACAGAATAAAACTTAGGGGGAACAGACTTCGACAAAGTGGAAACATAGGGGAAACAGACTTTGACATCCCCTATGTTTCCCCAGTTTGTGTTCCCCGTATTGCTGTTAAACCTTTAACATAGGGGGTTACAGACTTTGACACTAAACTAAGGGGAAACATAGGGGGAACAGAATTCGGCAATGGGAAACAATGAGGGAACAGACTTTGACAAAGGGGGAAAATAGGGGGAACAGACTTCGACAAAGGGGAAAAATAGGGGGAACAGACTTCAACCAAGGGGAAACATAGGGGGAACAGACTTTGAAAAAAGGAAAACATAGGGGGAACAGAATTCGGCAAAGGGGAAATATTGGGGGAACAGACTTCGACAAAGGGGAAATATAGGGGGGACAGACTTTGACAAAGGGGAAAAATAGGGGGAACAGACTTCGACAAAGGGGAAATATAGCGGGGACAGACTTCGACAAAAGGGAAACATAGGGGGAACAGAATTCGGCAAAGGGGAAATATTGGGGGAACAGACTTCGACAAAAGGGAAATAGGGGTAACAGAATTAGACAAATGGGATACAGAATTAGACAAAGGGGAAACAGACTTCAACATTGGGGATACATGGGGGAACAAACTTTGACAAAGGGGAAAATATGGGGAACATACTTCAACAAAGGGGAAACATAGGGGGAACAGACTTCGGTAAAAAAGGGAAACATAGGGGGAACAGACTTCGACAAAGGGGAAACATAGGGGGAACAGACTTCAGTAAAAAAGGGAAACATAGGGGGAACAGACTTCGATAAAGGGGAAATATTGGGGGTATGGACTTCGACAAAGGGGAAACAGACTTCAACAAAGGGGAACCATGGGGGAACAGACTTCAAAAAAGGTTAAACAGACTTCGACAAATGGGAAACATAGGGGGAACACATTTTGACAATGGGGAATAATAGGGGGAATAGACTTCAAAAAGGGGAAACATAGGGAGAACAGACTTCAACAAAGGGGAAACATGGGGGAACAGACTTTGACAAAAGGGAAAAATAGGAGGAATAGACTTCAACAAAGGGGAAACTGGTAACAGACTTCGACAAGGGAAAAATAGGGGGAACAGACTTCGACAAAAGGGAAACATGGTGGGAACATACTTCGACAAAGGGGAAATATTGGGGGAACAGACTTCGACAAAGGGGAACATGGAGGCAACAGACTTTAACAAAAGGGAAACAGACTTCGACAAAGGGGAAACATAGGGGTAACAGACTTCAACAAAGGGGAAACAGACATCGAAAAAGGGGAAACATGGGGGGAACAGACTTTGACACAACCCCCTATGTTTCTCCGGTTAGTGTTCCCTGTATTGCTGTTAAACAGTAAGAATTTTGGGGAACAGACTTCGACCACGGCATTAAAAATTAAACACATGGGACACAGACATATAAAAATGTTTATCCCGGTAATTGATTTTATCACACTAAAATCATGTAGAACAGAGATTTTTTTCATACTAAAATCATGTTAAAACTTCAATTTTAAAATTTTGTGTCTATACCTTTGAAACATTGTGTATTTTAATGTTTATGTACTGGCCCCATTCACTTTCATTATCTGATTAATGTTTTTGTATTAATAAGGGATAAGTAGAAATAATTTTCTCTGGCAATCAACAATAATTAAAATAATTTAATTATTTGAAGGAGATCGATTATTTGAAGGAATTATTTGAAGGAGATCGACAATGTTTTGTGTATTTCTGCTAATTTCTTAATTTTCAAATAATTTCTCCTTTTGGTCTAGATGGAAAAATCTGCCCTGGAGATTACTCATGCTTGGCGGGTGCTGTTTTTGCTCAAACAACAGAGGGGTCTTGGCCAGTTCTGTGATGCCATGCAGAACACTGCGAGTGGCAGGTGCACCTTGCCCATCGCAATGTTCTCGCCTGCTTCTGCCAGCTGTTCCGGGATCCCAGTTTAGACACGCCATGTATACAGATTACCCTTCCGTCAGAATGCCCTGATGATGGACTTGAGCTGCTGCTTAATTTGTTTTACACTGGTGAACTCCACTTAGACGATAGTAATTTAGAAAAGGTTCATAATGCAGCTATTGGGCTATCAGTGCCAGATTCCTTGATACCTTGCCAGTGTTTGCAAAGTGTGGAGGCTTTACAGTCTCTGGACTTGAGTGGAGATTCTAAAGACAAACCACTCTTTCCTCTGACACCTGCAGACTCTCTGCCTGGTCAGACAGTGAAAGGAAAGACTAGGTCTTGCCAGAGAACAAAATATAAATAAAATGCATGCAGGTCAGCTGTAGTGGTCTCAGCTAGTGATGATGACCACCCTGCCTCAAAGTCTTCTACCACCACACATTCTGGGAGGAGAGTAAAAGGGCCCAAGGAGCAACAAAGAGAAAAGCATCATCTGTGGAGTACAAAGAAGAGGAAATTGCTGCCACTGAGGAAGGAGAGCCGCTCATTCAGCATGACTTGCGTGAGACTGAAGTACTCAATATTCAACCATATTCACCCAAAAGTAATTTAAGTTTAATTGTATATGCCCAAAATAGTCTCTTTTTATGGTGCTTTTTATTATATAATTGTTTTTTAATTATGATTCATTTATTATGTAATTGTGTGTTACAAATATATATATATATACACACACACACACACCGATCAGCCACAACATTAAAACCACCTGCCCAATATTGTGGTCCCTCTCGTGCCACAAAAAAACGCCAACCTGCATCTCAGAATAGTATTAATTTTGAAATGGTATTCTTCTCACCACAATTGTACAGAGCAGTTATTTTGAGTTACTCAAACCTGTCTGGCACCAACAAACCTGCCACAGTCCTAATCACTGAGATCAATTTTTTTTTCCCATTTTAATGGTTGATGTGAACATTAACTGAAGCTCCTGACCCGTTTCTTAATGATTTTATGCACTGCACTGCTGCCACATGTTTGGCTGATTAGATAATCGCATGGATGAATCTTGGTTTGAGTATTTCTGTAACTGCTGATCTCCTGGGATTTTCACGCACAACTGTCTCTAGAATGTACTCATAATGGTGCCAAAAACAAAAAACATCCAGTGAAGTGCAGTTCTCTGGACAGAAATGCTTTGTTGATGAGAGGTCAACAGGGAATGCCAGACTGATTCGAACTGACAAAGTCTACAGTAACTCAGATAACCACTCTGTAAAATTGTGGTGAGAAGAATAGCATGAAGGTTGGCATATATATATATATTGTTTATAAAAACACTTTTCAGCAAATAAAACACAAATTGTTTCACAAAACATAAAATAAAACATTAACACACAGTAAAACACAACATATTCACATCACATAGTAATAAATGCAACACACACAGTAAAACATAGCACATTCATAGAATAAAAGCCAGTCTATACAAATTAGTTTTTAAAAGAGACTTAAAAACAGACACAGACTCAGCAAATCTAATATCCCAGGGCCGGCTGTTCCATAATCATGGTGCCTTCACTACAAACACTCTATCACATTTTGTTTTGTATCTGGATCTTGGAACAGCCAACAGTTTATGACAAGAAGATCCAAGAGGTCTAACTGTTTCATAGGGTTTTAAAACTTCTGCTGAATATTCTGGCGCCAACCCATGTAATGCCTTAATTAATAAAATCTTAAAATCAACCCTAAAATGTACTGTATAGGTAGCCAATGCAAAGAAGCTAAAACTCGAGTAATATGGTTAAAAGACCTAGTTCGTGCCAAAAGTCTAGCTGTAGCATTTTGCACTGATTGTAGCCGTATTAAAATGCGTTGATTTTGAGTTGAAAACAGTGCATTACAATAGTCTAGGCATGATGAAATAAAAGCATGTACAAGCTTCTCTATATCCTTGAAACTCAAGACATGTCTCACCTTAGAAATGTTTCTTAACTGATAAAAACAAGACTGAACTAACTTCCGGATGTTATATTAAAAATGTATAGTATCAAAGTAGACTCCCAAATTTTTCTCCACCAGCTGATTGTTTGGGACCTCTTGTTTAAGTATAAACTCAACCTGACTTTTTAGAAATTATCACTGATTATAACAACCTCCATTTTGTTAGTATTTAACTGAAGAAAATGTCATGCCATACAATTTGTTATATCTTCTATACATGCTTGAAGAACATTTAAATTAGTCAGATCATTGGGACTGAACATTAATTGCAGGTCATCTGTATAGCAATTAAAATTAATGTTGTATTTACAAATCACAGAACCAAGCGCTAACATATATAGTGAAAACTATATTGGCCCCAAAAGGAATCCTTGTGGAAAACTACAATTAACTTTTGAAGAGGAGGACATCTCATCTCCGACACTACCAATTTCCTTTTCGTCAAGTAAGAAACAAACCAGTCTAAAGCCACCTCAGATATTTTCACCCATCTCTTCAATGTATCAATTAAAACTGAATGATCAACTGTATAAAACGCTGCAGTTAAATCAAGCAACACTTAAATGGAGCATTCTCCAGCATCCTCCTTAACACAAATTTGTGTATATTGCAGGGGGCAATATATATTTGCCCTCTGCATTTTTAAAAAATATACAAAGTTAGTCATTCTTTTAAGTTAAATACTTAATTTTAGCCAGTTCATTAACTTAAGGGTGAAGAAGAAAGAAAAAAGATGCATTACTAGGCCTACATTAGAATATGAATACCTATATCGGATGTCACAAATAAAAAAAAATTGAAATTCATGATGAGGGCATGTTTTGCCCCAACATTTTAAATGATGGGGGCATTTTTGCCCAAACCCCCCTTAATTTCTGAACCTAATATATATGATCATCGAAATATATAGATCTGAAAATTTAATGCATCGATTACAGAATTTTATAACCAATAATTGCTATAATTATACCCAGTGTATTATGCAATATTTTCACAAGATATCAAATGATTTTCAAATCAAATGTTTACACCCTATCTACTATTGCATCAAAACATTTAAAATTATATTATCTGTGATCTGTGCTAGATGGACTTTTATTCCTCTTTGAGCTGGTACATGGATCTGTTTTGAATCAAAATGATAATGATGATGAAGATGATGTCGACAATGACTACTATGATGATGAAAATGATGGAGGTGATTGTATGGATATTCTCATTAAAGGCTCTGATGAAGAGTACGTGCCTCATGATTCACCTTGCTCGACCTCAAAGGGTCCCCAGGGAAAGTGAAAACGACAAGGAAAAACACCAATAAAGAGAACGAGGAAGGAACATCAAAGGACACAAAGAAAGGCTCACTCCAATGCCCTACATGCCTCAAAACATTCCTCACCAAGTACTACCTGAAAGTACACAACAGGTGTGTTCCTCTTTGTTATGCAGAGCAGGGATGGACAAGGCCTTTCATTATATGTAAACTTTAGACTGTGCGTTTCTCTGAAGAATTAATGTTATCATGCCCCTTGAATGTCAAGAGGCTGGTGTTTTTCTATAATGGTAATTTTTGAAATAACGTTAACCTTATACTCTGTCTTAATGGGTTCATTTTGCTCATCTTTCTCTGCCTGTTCTGATTGCAAGGAGAGACAGGAGAGAAACCCTTTGAATGGGCTAAATGCGGGAAGTGCTACTACAGGAGGGAAAACCTCCTTGAGCATGAAGCAAGGAACTGCCTTAGCAGAACAGAGGTGGTAAGTGTTATGATAGGGAACAATTTGCATGGAATGTAACCAACTATTTTTAGATGGCAAAATAAGCTATCAGCCAATTTGGACAAACCTACTCATTCTTTAATCTTAATATTTTCCACTTTTTAGAATAATAGTAGTGTAATTAAAACTTTAAAATAATACAACATAACAGAATTAAGGGAATGCACAGTCTGGGAATGCTCAATCACTTCATGGCATCCAACTTTGAAGCATATTTGAACAGTATTGAAGGAGAATGTATTTGTTTTGTAAAGAAATTTGTACATAGGTACAAATGATTATTGCCTTCTAAACTAATTTCAAGCACACAAGCCAAAACCTTTAGATCAAAAGGGTTTTAAGATATTAAGAAACATAAAATCAGCCAAGTGTTTCTAAACTTTATTGTAAAGTGGTATTGTGCATTCAATTGAAATAACCAACCATGTATGTTTTTTGGTGGTTACTGTTGCATCAATATATAGTAACACACTTTTAGTAATACTTACTTGTAAAAACTTTTTAGTGCAGACATTTCTGTTTATGCCAGGTTTTTTCATGTTCCAAATGTCCCATGACCTTTAAGAAGCGACATGAGCTGCGTCTCCACACAGTCACACACACAGGAGAGATGCCCAATAAGGTACGCCTCCCATTGTGGAGGTTAGATATGACCTTTAGTCAACTAAACTTTCCCTCATTGGCCTGGCTGTAACTGGACACTGTGCCAATGTAGATTTGTCCCGTATTAGTGCACATCATGTCCAGAACAGTTCATGCAGAAGAAGGACCTCAGGATCCACATGATTAAAGTTCACGGAGCTCCTAAACCACATGCGGTAAGTAACTCATAGCTCTCATTCCATCTAGCGAGACTTTGTCTGCAATACCATAATACCCTGGTGTAAACTAAAATGGTCATATTGAAATCCCATTTAACTTGTCATGCATCTCGTGATGCACTCGGACACATCATTAGTGATGTAACCTGGGGTCATTGGGTTTTTGGGTCTTTCTGCATCCCTGACACCCTCAACCAGGACATTATGAAACTGTAATATCCTATTGAAATTAAACTAATATTTAGGGTACTACTGATAAAATGTTAAATAAAAAAACATGTGTCTCGTCTAGTGTTCGCTGTTTCCCAAGTGTTTCCTGTCCCATACTGAGTTGCGGCTGCATGAGGCTGCCAAACATCGTGGTGAAAAGCTGTTTGTTTGTGAGGAATGTGGGCATCGGGCCTCCAGCCGCAACGGCCTGCAAATGCACATCAAAGCCATTCACAGGTAGCCATGTGTGAAATTAGTAATTATGATAAATAAAGTATTAAAGAACTGAAACATTATTTATTTTGTGAACTGATTGTCCTGACTACTATTCAAATAAATATTGCAAGCAAATTCTGGAATTAAGGGTGCATGTGTTGAGACAATAAACAGCTTGAACAAAACAGGACAGGAAACATTTCATGATGTTTATATTTCATATGCATTCAATTTAGTATGGTTTTGTGTCTACTGATTGGATTAGTGCTGAGCAGTATGGAACAAAATGCATTTTTGCTGTATTCTCTTTAGAAATGAGCGGCCCTTTGTGTGCGAGTTCTGCAACCATGCTTTTACTTAGAAAGCCAATCTCAACATGCACCTTCGAATACATACTGGAGAGAACCCTTTCCAGTGCCACCTCTGTGGCAAGACACTTCGCACACAAGGTAACTCTCCTACAGCCTTCCCTTATACTGAAAGTGATTTATCACACCTTGACTGCAGACAGTTAGCTGAATCTTATTAAGGCATTTCAACGGCATTAATCCACGTGCATTATTGATGCTCGCACGCGCAATAGATTGAAGCCATGCAAGGAAAAAGGAAGAACTTGCGTGCGCATTTTAAACCCTTGCGAGCAGTAGTTCATTGCCACATGAGGAAACGGGACGATCCTGCATGCGCATGACCCAGAAAGATCCAGTAAGTAAATGATGAGAAAGTTTTCATTTTTGGGTGAACTATTCCTTTAATGTTAGTGTACCATATTTAGTAATACATTTATTTACTGAGTATTGTCTGCGCATTATTAACCAAAGATTTGCTGTTTGTGTGAGCAGCCAGTCTGGATAAGCACCACCGCACACACAAAGGAGAGCGGCCATATAGTTGTGAGTTCTGTGAGCAGTGCTTTACTGAGAAACGCCCTCTCTTATACCACATAGCCAGCAAACACCAAGAAGGCCGCCCACACTTATGTCACATCTACAACAAAACCTTTAAAGGTAAGTTATCTAAACAATTGCATTTATGAGGGATGGGAAATAATTTATATGCTTCTAACACTCTGATAGTTTACATAAAACCTACTTAATACTTTTTTTCTGACACAATCATTGTAAGGGATAGTTCATATAAAAACAGAAATTCTGTCATCATTTATTCACCCTTATGTTGGTTCAAACCTTTATGACTATCTTAAATGGAGCACAAAGGAGATGGTAGAATGGTAGAATGACAACCTGAGTCACCATTCACTTTCATTGAATGAAAAAAAAGATGCAAGAAAAGTGAATGTTGTCTGAGACTAACAGACTGCCTAAGATCTCCCTTTGGTGTTCCAAAGAAAATCATATACATTTGAAACAACATGAAGATGAGTATATGATGACATTATTTTGCTTTATTGATGTATCTCATTGTCCTTTTTCTATTGTCAGGCACATTTACGGCGGCACTCCGAAATACATAACCGCGTGCAGAACTACAACCCCAGGCAGAGACAACTGCACAACCTGATTGTGGAGGATGAGAATGCAGCTGCCTCATCTAGTTCGTCCAGCCAGACAGTGGCTCAGGCAGGGGCACAGGACATTGTTGCGGTTGTAGTGGAGCAGGTGGTCTCAGCCCCTACCGGAGGAGCAGGAGGAGACCAGGCAACATATTCAATGATGAATGGGCCAGTGTATGGTAAGCAGACAGGGTTAGATGTGAAGGAGAGGACTGATAGTGGAGCTGAGCTGGCTGGGTTCACTGTAGCAGATATGATGGACGAGAAGCTGCTGTACCCCATCCAACAATCAAGTGTGGTGGTGGAGCTGCCAAGCTCTGGAGCTGAAGAGAAGATCTAACTTGGAGACTTACTAAATCCAAATGCTACATTATTACAAACATGTTCACAGAGGGTCCATGTTGGAATATGACGTTTGAGAGTTTGAAAATCAGTGTGACAAGTCAGTGATTGTGAATACATTTTTGGAGATTTTGGAGATTATCTATTGGAACTGCACAAAACAAATCACAGACAAATAAAAACAGAAAAGAAAAAAGAAAAGAAAAAACAGTCCACTTCTCAGGACAGCTCTTTGTGGTTCTTATTGACACTTCACTCTGTTTGGATGAATAGACAAGAAAAGTAAAGCTTTTTATTCTACAGTTTAAGGAAACAAATGAAAGGATTCTGCTTTTCTTCTTTGCATCATCTAGTTTGATCAATTAAAGTTGTGGAGCTCCACTGGTTTTATAAGCAAAAGGATATTTGACAAAACTGCAAATAAAAGAATATCATGCATAATATAAAATGAAGACTAATGTAAAACACGTTAACACTTTACAATCAGATTCCATTCATTAACGTTTGTTAGTGCATTAAGTATAATGAACAAACAATATACAGTATTTTAACACCATCTACAGTATTAATCTTTGTTAATGTTAGTTAATAAAAATACAATTGTTCATTGTTAGTTTATGTTAGTTCATAATACATTAATTAAAATATATATATATAATGCTTGATTTAAAAAATTTGTATGTTGAAATTAACTAACCATGATTAACAAATGCTATAAAAGTAATGTACATTGTCAGTTCATGTTAACTAATGTTTTTAACTAATGTTAACAAATTGAACCTTATTGTAAAGTGTTACACAAAACACAAAAAATTCAAATAAATAAACAACATATTCTTAATATTTAATATGGAAGTGGCAAAATGTAATTGTAAAAACACAAAATCCAAATCAGTCCATTTTTTTAATGTATTTCTTTATTATTTTTATTATTATTATTATTATTATTATTATATGATATCAGATGTCTGTTCTGTGCACATAATCTTTAAAGGAATAGTTTGCCCAAAATAAAAATTCAATTATCAGAAGGTTTGTAATATTGGAAACGAGCAGCTTGTACATTTCCTTTAGTGCTCTAAAAAAAGAAAAAAATCATACAAGTTTCTAACAACATTACAGTGGGAGTAAATAATGACAGAATTTTCATTTTTGCCAAAACTATTTCACTGCTTAATCTTTCAATTGTATCTTTATTATGGAGTCAAGCTTGTAGATGTACTAGATCTTCCACTTAATATTCATTGCAGTAGAGCTTGAGCCTCTTTCGATGTCCTTACATGACACAGTATCTTCCAATAATTTAAGAGGGTAGGATTAGGATATACTGATGGATGGAAAATTGATGGAAAATTAGCCTACACAAATTCTATTAAAGGTTGTGCAGAATATCTATTTTTGTCTTGTAATCTTATATACACCGATCAACCACAACATTAAAACCACCTGCCTAATATTTTGTAGATCCCCCTTGTGCCGCCAAAAGAGCACCAACCCGCATCTCAGAATACTATTCTTCTCACCACAATTGTACAGAGCGTTTATCTGAGTTACTGTAGACATAGTCAGTTCAAACCAGTCTGACCATTCTCTGGCATTTCCATCCACAGACTTGCCACTCACTGGATGTTTTTTTGTTTTTGGCACCATTCTGAGTAAATTCTAGAAACAGGTGAATCCCGGGAGATCAGCAGTTACAGAAATACTCAAACCAGCCCATCTGGCACCAACAATCATCCATACGATTAACTTATCGGCCAATCATGTGGCAGCACTGCAGTGCACAAAATCATACAGATACGGGTCAGGAGCTATAGTTAATGTTCACATCAACCATCAGAATGGGAATTCTGGTATTGTAACAAACAACAGTCTCTGGCATTTACTCAGAATGGTGCCAAAACAAACAAACAAACAAACAAAAAAACATCCAGTCAGCAGCAGTTCTGTGGATGGAAATGCCTTGTTGATGAGAGAGGCCAACAGAGAATGGCCAGACTGGCTCAAATTGACTAAGTCTACAGTAAATAACCGCTCTGTACAAATTTGGTGAGAACATTAGCATCTGAGATGCAGGTTGGCACTGTTTTGGCGGCACGAGGGGGACCTACACAATATTAGGCAGGTGGTTTAATGTTGTGGCTGATTGGTGTGTGTGTGTGTATATATAGAAGAATAGCAAAGAAAAAGCCACTTTTGAAACAGAAAAACAAAAATAAATTGTTAGAGTGGGCAAAGAAACAGATATTGGACAACAGATATTTGGAAAAGAGTGTTATGGATCTTAACCCCATTGAGCTTTTGTGATTTATCTAGACTGTAAGGTGCGTGAGAAGTGCCCGACAAGACAGCCAAGGCAGCGTGGGGTGAAATGCCACCCGAGTATCTGGACAAACTGACAGCTAGAATGCCAAGGTTCTGCAAAGCTGCCATTGCTGCACATGGAGGATTTTTCTTTGAAGTAGTTTAAGAAGTTCAGAATTTTTTTTTCAAAAGTATTAGCAATTTTTCACATTATTAATGTCCTGGCTGTACATTGTGATCAGTTGAATGCCACTTTGGTGAATATATATATATATATATATATATATATATAAATGAAAAGACAAAGTAAAAGTGCAGCCTGTTATTTATTTGTTGACCACACTTACAAACATTACGGCACAAATCAAAACATCTAGTCAACATTGTTATAATTTCATTGGCCACAAAAACAAACTAACATTCCTTAAGAAAAATAAAATAACAAATGTTGATTACCGCTTTATGAATAATCAGTTTCATAAGTAATGGTATTATCAAACACACACTTTTACACAAGAATGAGTTTCTGAATTATTGCTTCCAGTTATTCTTACAGAATCCTGATACAATTTTACATAAAATTACAAAAGCTTCACATACTTTCATGTCATTCTTCATGTCATCATCAAGCAGCATAATCCAAACAAGCGGTTCCTCAAAAACTGTAACATACCTTCCATAAAAATATAGATGACTAAATATTTATAAATAAACTTAACTTATTAAAATATAAGAGTTAGATAAATTCACAGAATATGTGAGCATTTCATGCATGCTACTGTAGATTGTCTGACAAATGCAGTTCAAGAAAGATAAATGAAAAAAGAAAAACTTTGATGCTGTGGCCTTCAAAGTGTATCCTTCAAACAGAATTATTTTGCTTTTGTAAAGTCTTGCTTATACAAACAACCATCTTCATCTGTTTTACACATTGCAGAATAATTACATTTAAATCATGTTACAAAGAAGCATCTACAATCGAAGTTGATCCAAACCTTCAATTTGGGGTCTCAATTTTTTTTGTTTTGCTTGTTTGGTAAGAACAAGTTTACTTTGGGATGTGGACAAAGTTTTGGAACACATTAAAAGGTCCATGCTTATTAATTTAGTGAAACAATATAAAAAAAGTGGAGGTATGGATTATGGATTGCTTGAAAATCATCAAATGCTGTAGGCACTCTTACATAGTCACTTTCCTTTCTTTTCTTTTCTTTTTTTTTTTTTTTAAGTCTTCTGTTCATGGTAAACACATCCAGCCTTAGACTGCATGCAACATTTAAAGAGTTACTTGGTGAAATAATTTAAGCATTGATTGTCTATTCACCAGCTCCCTTTACTGCCCAGTTGAGGTGAATATGTCATAAAGTGCAAACACAAATTAATGGCCATCCGCAAACATCCAAGAAACCTTCAACCTTGTGTCTATAAAAGCTCTCAGTGCACTTGATTGACATCTTGGTTGTGGTGCTGATTGACATTGTTGTTGTAGTTGTTAAGTGCCTGGTTGCGGTGGTGTCTGTGGAGGTGGATGGCACTGGCCTCAGGTATGTCGATGGGTTCAAAGGTTCTAGGGACCAGGGGCATGAACTGTCGAAATATGCTAACACTTCCGTGCCAGAAGGTGGGCTGGGGGAGGCGGCCTGCTGGGGTCCAAGATCGAGAAGCAGGATCGTAGACCTCAACCACATTGGACAACTCATACGTGTTGTCATAGCCACCGGACACATAGAGCCGACCACCCAGAGCTGCCACACTGCCTCCAACATGAACCTGTTGAGTGTGAGATTTTTTTTAGTTTGCACAAAATGGAAATTCTGTCATCATTTCTCACACTTAAATCATTCCAAACCCATGTGACTTTCTTTTTTCCCTGGAATACAACAAGAGAAATTCTAAAATCTAAACAGGTCGATAGAGGTGTGAATCTTCACTGGCCTCATGATTCGATTCGATTACTATTCAAAGGGTAACAATTCGATTATAAAACAATTCTCAATGTATCACGATGCATCCTTCAATATCTTTATTTTTTCAGTTTCTTCAAAATAAATGTTTTCCCTTTCAACTTTTTATTTAACATTCGTTTTAAAAATCAGAATGAGTCACATTACATAAATTGGCCTTTTACATTCAGTATGAGCTGTGAACAAAACATGGAACATCCACAAGATTAAATAAACGATTATCTCACTTTAGAACCTTATAAAAAAAACCTCTTAACCTGTTGATACGCAATTCCCCCGCACGGGGTGGTGACATCACTCTGCTTACATTTAATATATAATTTACTATATATAAATGTAATTAATGTTAACAAATTAAACATCTTTTCACAGATCTAAGGGTTCAACATTGATATCCGATCTCTGTTTCACGATAGCAATGCTCCAGAAACAGCAAATTTAGTTATTTGTGACAGGAGTACAAATGAAAACATGCAATATCAAAACGGGACTTCACACCTTTGTTATGAAATGCGAAAGCCAGATGAATCCAGTTCGCCACACTTGGGTCAATTGTCCATGACAAGTGTTCATTGAAAAACATCCAATAGCACTTTTTGTCCAAAAAAAATTATAAATCTGAGAAATATTTATATATTCTCCGTTTACATGAGATCTCGCATGGAAGAATTACCCTTCATCATCGTTCTTCAACAAACTATGCAATCTGAGCAGCATTCATGTTGTAAAACTATATATTATCTTATATATTAGAGTATCGTAAACAAAATGAGCATGTCTCCAAAGTCTTTTTTTAAAAATGCGGTGTAGTTTTATTCAGAATAACCAAGCAGAGCAGTCAGATTTTGTGTCGTCTTGGAAGGAGGGGCATTAATTTTACTCTTTACTCAATGATTTTACAGAGAAAAAGCTTGCAGGAACCAAATTTTTTGTTAGATCGTCTTCAAATTTGAAACATAACTTCTTTAGGCTTTTGGGAACATTGTATTTCTGGGTTGTCTTGGCACTTTTATTATTGTTTTTCTAGATTATAAAACATGTTCAGCACAAAATATTTCCATTACTATAAACTTCAGCTTCTAAATAACAACATATATTAATTCTGAAACTTGGAAAATAAAGCCCATAGTGTCTTCTTTCAAAATATACTACAACTGTGTCCATACTCCAGTAAATACAACCATTTAAGTTCAGGTATGTCATTTTCATGGTTTGTGCTCAAAACGGGGGTGTGAATCAACAGGTTAAAAGCACAAAAAAAATATTGGTTCTCCATCAAAACACACTGAATACTATTATTCAACTGATTATATTATTATTTTTGTTTAAGCATTGTAAATAATTTAATAGTATTTAATTATTATTTAAAATTAAACTATGCCATGCTATTCATTTTCATTTTTAAGCACAAATGGCTCAGGATGAGAGAGATATCTGCTTCTGTGAGAGTGCAGCTGTCAGCTTCTCCTCTCCTCACCTGCACAGGTGATAGTAGTTTAAATAGCACAATTGTTGCTTCAGAAATGTATCAAGTGTCCTGTATGCACTGTTCCATCTGTTTGCTCTGCTAGTAGAAGATAAAACCTTTATCATCAGGTTTGTGCACTGTCCTGACAAGCGAGTGACCGGCAATGACATGTGCGTGGGTTTGTGAAAGAATTTCGGGATCGTAGTTTCATTTGGGTACAAATGGTCATGTGTTTTATACGGCTGGTCTGCAAACAGTTGTGTTTGTGCACTTGACTTTAGTGTATGCACTTAACTCGCGTCTTTGTTTCCACATCTGTCTTTGGTGCACACCACTGCTCTGCCATGATTTAAACTGAACTCAGAATTGATTCGGATTCTTTTGAGAATCGATTCAGAATCATTTGAGTATGAATCGCGATGCATCACTGAAACAATTTTTTCCAACAGCTCTACAGGTTGATCCTTTCCATGCAAGAACAAAGAATGGGAACAAGAACTTTCAAGCTTTAAAAAGGATGCAAAATCAATGTAAAAGTATTCAAAAAGTGAGATCATAAAAGTTGTCCATACGACTTGTGCATTATATATAATCATTTGTTTTGTAGCCTTTTCAATTAATCTGTTGATCGCATTCACAGAGGTTAACAGCTCTCTGTAAAGGTAAGACTATCAGTGAATAACGACTTAAATTTTGGTCTTTTCCTTGCACAAAGCCATCACATGGCTTCAAAATACGTATATATATCTTGAGAATTTACTTTTTTGTCAATTCTGTTGACTTAAGTTGTATGCATTACTTTCATAGACCTTTGAAGGGTCCTTTGAAGCTTGAAATTTCCAGTCCCCATTCATTATAATGGAATGGAAAAACAAGATCAATAAATTTTGAGTTTTGAGATTTTTTGTGATTCACAGAAGAAAGTAATGGGGAAAGGGTTATGGAATAACATGAGGGTAAATGATGACAGTATTTTCATTTTTGGGTTAACTATACCTTTAAAGACAAAGGCAAGAAAGGGCTTTGTATATACAGTTTTATGGATTGAGAGTAAAACAATTGTAGCCTACATACTTGCGTCATGGGACTAATATTGTCCCATTCGTTTTTCTGTGGGTTGTAGACATCAACCTCTGCCGAATCATCCCTGAAACACAACCATTGTCATGAGAAACTTGGAAGTATTTAGAGAAATTTCACTTACTTGCCTTTCACCATCCATACCCAGCTAAACACTAGGAATGGGACACTGTATTAATGGGAAAATGTGCTACTTCATGGGAATCATTACTACGCTCACCTTACGAAGTAGATCAAGCCATTTAAAGTCACTGGTTTGGGGGCAAAAGACCATGGAGGCAACTCTCCACTGTTCACAAGGGTCCAGCAATTGCTATCAGCATCGTAGCACTGAATAGCCATTGTGTCCTCTCCAGTTAAAGAGCCAATTGCATAGAGCCGTCCCCTGCAAGCCGTGGTAGAACAGTTATCCATGGGATACAGCATGGGTGGCAAGGTCTCCCAACAGTCCAAGATATGGTCATAGCGTTCTGTGCTGTCCAAAGCAACCACATAGAGCTGGCCCTTGAGAACACATGAGCTGTGGTACTCTCTGGCTTTCAGCATGGGGGAGACCTCTGTCCACTCATTCACACTGGAGTTGTAGCGCCAAACGCAATCATACAGACGTGATCCATCCGAGCCACCTATTACAAAATGAAGGATGTTAAGAAGAGGAATGGTTACTTGCATTTTAAGGCCCAGAAAAAAGACTGACTTTAAAGACATGATAAAATCATCCCTTTAAAAAAAGCCAATTCCAATAGGCTTTAGTTTCATAACAGTAGTGAACCATGATTTGCTACTTGCTAGTCAGAGGAGGGGCATTCTCGCTCAAGAGAGCACTTGATTGGACAAAAATATATGCAGTGCAAGAAGTTATCAGCTTTTGGTCCATTTTCTCAGAAGAAAAAGACTGTAAATGTAAATGTATATTTTTGATAAAAGTTGATTTTGACATTTTTTATGAGAACACTAGTTTCAGGTGGCTTTAAAGCTAGTAGACAATGGACTAAAAGCAACAAAACTTTATTTGTAAGCAAATTTGCAATACTTAACAACAGAAATCAGCATGACTGTAGTTACTTGTTTTTCTAGACTTTCTTTCCTACCATGTACTGTTCTTACTTTTTAAATTTACCTATACCAAAATAAAACATTGTACATCAATCTGTTTCATATCAGTGTAACATCTCTCCACAACAGGTAAGTCTCCCTCAAAATATATAGTAGTAGTAAGAAAAATGATAATAAAAACAAAAAGGGGTGATTTGTAAATTATATTCACTCTTTGCTATATTGAAAGTACTACAACTACACATTATATGTTTTACCCTGTGAATTTCATAGTTTTTTCATTTTTTTATGTAAAGTAACTAACACTGCCAGTGCTCAAGCACCTTTTAAAACCTCATAACACTTCATTTCATTTATGTAACTGCAAATGGCACTTCACCATTTTCTTTGTTTGTTTTACAAAACAATCATCTGGGATGTTTTATCAGTTAAAACATTTCCATTTCTTTAGACAACTTATTTGTTACCTTAAAGCATGCTGACCATTGCTGATCTGGCAGAACACTTTGTCCCATCAACACACTCGAATAGCCAGACACACAGAGGTTTATTTATACATTTGCTGCCATGTTGTAAGCAGTTGTTTGGAAAGAAGGACACCCTGAAGCTTCATTGGAGACTTTTTGGGATTTGGGCTTTCTTATATTACACAAGAAAGTAGTAATACTTGTTCAGTACATGAGTTTGTCCTTCAAGTCCCAAATAGACATTATATTAACCTGTAGAGATAGGCTGATAGTCGTTTTGATGGATATATTTGACCATTATTAACACCTTTTTACTTGATTGGTTATCGATTCTTTAATATCAGATCTATTGCTAAATGAGATAATTTGATAATTCTCTAAAGAATAGAACCAAATGCCATTACATCACCATTTTCAACAGAAAATAATGGTGTTCACAAGTAACTTATTTAACATACTGTTTGTGTAAATTACTTTTTACGCCACAGTTATTTATTCCTAAATGAGAAACGCGCAACAGTTAAGGAGGTTTTGGCGTGATTCATGTCAGGATGTCAACCTCCACTTTAAATTCCACATGAGAAGAATTTTTATGAGTTTGCCAGGCAATAAAGCAAGAGGTGTGCAGCACAGTCAACATTGAAAGCATGTATTTGGACTTTTAAAAAAAAGTCCTGGCAATTGCTTTTATACATTCATTGCAGTAATAAGAGTACTTGTTTATATTAAGTTCTTAGGGTATTCTTGTTGAATTTAAATTAGTTCAATAATTATTAATTAGTACAATAATTACACAACAACCATTCAACATCTCTTCAATAAATAGTGACAGTTTTTAAATATTTCTTAGCTACTCTAAAAGATATCATTAGTAGAAAAAAGTTGCCTGGTAGTCTAATGATTGGTTTTCGCTTCGAAAGGTTAGTGACAACGGGATCAAAGTTCAACTTTAAACGGCACGTTACAATGCTTGACAGAGACACAAAATGTGGCACCAGGGCTAACGCTGAGGCTTCTCACCTTTATTATTTTATTATTGTCGTTTCAATGTAATTTTAAAAAACCACACATAAAACATATCAGGTATAATACAAAACAATTGCTAATAATTGCATTGGTTGCTCTCTACTAACCTGTCACGTAAATGTCGTTGCCCAGGGCTGCTATGCTGTAGCCACCTCCAAGGTGGTTTGGAAATTCAGCTAAATATCTCCACTGTCCAGTCTGAGGGTTGTAACAATCCACAGTAACAAGCTCATCACAGTCCTGATCACATCCTCCCACCACCACCAGAATTTCAGCCAGGCCAGTGGACGGACGAGGGCGCATTCGATGGCTGGGTCGATCATGGCGGTCATATTCGTATGACTGAAAGCTACGTGCCTCACTGACCAACCGCAAACACGCCGGTGACAAGTAGACCAGCGGATCACTCTCCACGTGGGCCAGAAGGTAGAAACGTCGAACAAATGGAAGGCGCACCTGCTGCAGCAGCTCAGGCCAGTAATGCAAGTGGTGCTGCAGGTCAGCTTTGACCCAGCGTACGGCAATCTGGTATGCCGTTTCTTCCTTATCCACACACAGTCCATCATCTGACACAAACTCCAGTAGTCGCTTCCAAGACAGCCTTTCAAAGTCTATGCTCTTTGCCAGCTCCACAATGTTCTTCAGCACAAAACGGCGAGCACTAGTGGCCAACTCGTGGCAAGCATAAGCCTCTGCAAAGTCCTGGATCTCCAAGCAGTTGGAGACATCAAGCCTCTGTTCCAGGAAAGCACAGCATGCCTCTTTGACAGAAGGGAACTGGAAGAGGTCCGCTGTCTTGAGTAGGAGATCCACATTGTCGTGTGTGACAGTGACGTGGCCTGTGTAGCAAAAGTCCACCAGGAGGCCCAAGAGTTCGGCTGATACCTCGTGCAGTACCACACGGTCCATTGCGCTTTCTCGAAGCGTACCGGCAAACATGGCGCGAAAGTAGGTGCTGGCAGCTGCTAGCACAGTTCGATGGCAGTGGAACTCTTTGCCCTCAGCGCACAATGTGACATCAAAGAACTTGCGCTCTGCACGGAGCTCGTGGATACCACGGAGCAAGTTGACAGCATGGGCTGCATCAAAGAATGGCAGCATAGAGGACAGCGTTTGTAAAACTGGCTTCTCCATAGCAACTCCCTTTAGTTTGGTGTATCTCTCTTTGTGTACTTCCACTCAGAACACTGGATTTGTCTATAAACAGAGAAGTGGTATTTTTTTAAGAAGTTTGAAAAGACACACAAGCATTTATAATTTGATCGGTGTGAAAGGAATTCCTTAAAATAGAAAACGTACAATTTTAAATGTAGTTTAGCCTACCTGTGTTTCCTCCTGAAGCGTTTAAAATTATGAAAGAAGAGCACGTAGCTTCTAGAATGATATATCATATGGTTATGATGAATGTGTTCAATGGTTGGTCTCTTAAAAAAAAAAGAGTGCACATCACTGTGTCTGTTCTATAAATACACCAGCAGTGTCCATTTTCATAGACAGGGTGGGGGGTCTCCTCACACCCTTCAGCTTCTCTTACAGAAATGTTCCATTTCTCACACTGAGTACCCACAAACCCCAACAAAGCTAAAGTTTAAAGGAATAACTCACCCAATTTACTTATGTAATTCCAGCTCTATATTACTTTCTTAATTGATAATTAAAATTACCATAAAAGTCATAAAAGTACTCCATACAACTCTTGTGCTACATTCCAGATCTGAAGCTATACAATAATATTATGTGAGCAACAGACTGAAATTTAAGTGTTCACTGGTTCACAATTTTTTTTAATGAACTTAAAGATAATTGTGATAAATTATAAGTGAGTAATGGGTAAAATGTGTAATGGAATATAGAATATAATACTGAAATATAAGTCATATGGACCACTCTTGTGTGTGTGTGTGTGTGTGTGTGTGGGGGGGGGGGGGGGGGGGCGGGGGGTGTTGGGGGGTTGGGGTCTGGGCATGCTAAGTGACTCCAGCCAGGTCTCCTAAGCAACCAAATTGGCCCAGTTGCTAGGGAGGGTAGAGTCACATGGGATAACCTTCTCATTATGAGACTGTTTATATGCTCCATAAGAGTCACAAGGCAGGCAAGTGAAGAAAGGATTTTTTTAGTGGTCAAAAATACTATTAGTGTGCCTATGCTAATTGCAGTCAGTGAGTTTAAAATAAAAAGGTATTTCTATCTCCAGTGTCAGGTATCAAAAACAGGTTGTCAAACAATTGTGTCCTTGAATGCACAAAACATCTAAATCCTGCAGAGCCATGTGACATTCCATACAGATATCCACTTATGCAGCAGGCAGCTCAGCAATGTTTTATGAAGGTTGGCTCATCAATAAGGATGAGAGAGGAGAGTGAGAGGAGGAGGAGAGAGAAGGGGGCCCCAAAGGGTCAGCAACTGAACAGAGCTAAACAGCAAAGCCCTACAATTTTCGGGAGACCTACATTATGCATAGCAGAAGAGCTGAGAAATAGGCTAATAAATTCCCTTGTGCATGCATGTACTGGATTCCTGAGAGGCTGGGTATTTTTATTTTTTAGATGCTGATATACATTTTCTATAATGCAGTGTCTTAGTTATGTATTTGACTTGGCTGTTTGCAAAAAGAGTTACCTGAAAAATATAACTGATTGAGATTAAGACAACCATTTATATTTTATAGTGGTTCTATAAAGCAAATCCATTCCATTAAATGAAAGTGAATGGTGACTGAGGCTAACATTCTGCCTAACAATTCACTTGGCGTTCCATGTAAGAGTTTAAGAGAATATGGTGCCAGAATTTTCATATTTGGATTAACTATTTCTTTAAATGCCTTTTCTATAAGCATTTCTTTTCTTCAAACCAAAATCCAAATCAGTTCTTGACAATGACCTATAGTGCTCTAAAAACAAACCAGCAGTTCAGAGAATCCAACAGCTCTGCATAAGTTGAGCACTGTTTTTATTAGGCCGAGGTTTATGAAGCAACCTTCTCGTTCCTTTCATACCTGTTGGGAATCAATCAACATAAATGTCAAAATGCTTACTGTAGTCTATTTACCAGTACAGGGTTTTTCCTGCATAGAGAATTACTAGGCGGCTGTCTGTGTTGACTCCGGCTGTCTACAAAACTTTCTTGATCCGTATAGTACCACCTCTGCCTCATTTTGAGCCAGGAAAAACACTGCAGTAGGTCCAAGAATAGGATGCTGTCAGTCCAATGAGCTTTCACAAATAAGACACTGTAACATGTGAGTGAAGAGAAGACTGTGACCGTTCTAACTTCCTGTCATGTCATGTGTCAATAAGGTGTCAAGATCTATAGTTAGGAGACGTGACTATGGACAGGAAACCCCTTTTGCTGATGTAGCATTTGCTGCTGTATGTATTAGTGTGTGGAACAACTAATTTCACAGCTATTTAAATGTAAATTTGAGTCGAACAGTCGACTAGTCTAAAAAGAAGAAACCCACAGAAAACCATCAAAAACCATTGTGTTTATGTGACCCATTTTACTTAATCTATTTTGACAGCCAAATCCCGCTGAAAAGGGGCATTTAACAGCAACATACTTGCCTTGCATTATTATCATTTTACATTAAATATAGAACATGACACAAATTCAGTGAATCAACGTTACAGGCATATTTATTAAAAACAACTGAATGAATAGTGTAGGATCAATAGAGCAAACATAATAGCCTGTTCTAAAAGGAATTCACCAAGTACAAGTTATTTAACATATTACAACAGTCAGGTCATTGTTAAAAATAATAAATAGGTAAGCTAAATCTATGACAGAAAAAATGCTCTGAAAATGTGTGTATATTTCACAAAACCTACATTAGTCTATATGATCTAATAATTTGAGAGGTTCAATAAACCTAATGTATTTTTCTAACATTAAGTGCACACAGAAAAATGTATGCACATTGCTGAAACCAGCATTCTTGAGTAAAATTCATATGAGAAAAGAAAAAAAAATGCCATACCTAGTCTAAAACTACTTACTCAGAGCATACATTTTTGATGAGCAAAATTATTACCCAAAAATGAAAATTCTGTCATTATTCATTTACCCTGATGCCACCCACAAAGTCTTTCTTCAGCAGAACACAAATTAAGATATCTAGAAAAATTTTGAAACTCTGTAGGTCCTTATATTGCAAGTAAACAGGTACCATCAGGCTGCTGGCTATTTGACGGTCCAAAATACATATTTAGACAGCATAAAAGTAATCTACACGACACAATCATGTCTTCTGAAGCAAACTGATACGTTGGTGTATTCATGAGCCAGGCTACCAGACAAAATATTTTTATGACAATGATTATTCAAAGTATAATAAAAATACTTCTTGAATATGTTTCATTTATGATTAGACTAAATTCATAACATTTTTCATTTTACCTGACGCTTTTAACATAATTTGGAAAAATCTGTTCAAAAGGTCCATTTGAACCTTATAACTGACGTCTAAATTTAAATTATCTTAATTTAAATGATTACTGTGGCTTACACTGTTTGAACTATCCGGACATTGTGGAAATGGCCAGGTTAAAGGTCCACTCAGTAACTTTTTTGTCTACATCATCTTAGACTTACACTGACACCTAGTGGCATGGATGCAGCATCATTAGCTTTCAGTTACAGATGCCATTGTAGAAATTCACTATTCGCAGTCAGCCATGATTAATTTAATCCAAGAGTGAAAGTGTCCAAAAACAGAGTGGTTACTAACATTAAGAGAGTAGTATTTGACTGGTCAAGTGATCCTAATATGGCAATCCCCTTGAGGGGACCCTCAAGCTTTCATAAGGATAATGTAATAACTGGAGACTTCATCTCATGTGAATGCTCATGATTTTATACATACTTTTCAAAATTACAATTAATTTCTTTAGGAGTAAAGTTTTTTTTAATGAGAAAAAAAATACTGAGTGCACCTTTAAAGGGACAAGAGCCAATTTTTCAAAGAGTTTACAACTGTACTGACATGATCACGATGACAAGGAGAAACTAGGATATGTAACCCAAATATATGTCCTTTGTTATTGTCCGCAGGGTTTCCATTCTAAACATTCTGACTGTCTTTGCTAAACTTCAGAATAACTTCTACTGCATATATGAGATAAATAAACACAGTAAAGGGCATCACACACACCTAAGGGCCCCACTTCCTTCTGCAAAGTTATTGCACACCCTGTGAATGACACTAACCTACCAGTGGCCAACAGTGTAAAGTTGCACCTGGCTCAGAAATGCCCATGATATTAACATAGCTGCCACTGCTCTGCATTCCACCAGCTCAAGAACAGAGGAGCTGAGCAAACCCTTCACCCTAAAAGGGCAGTTAAATAAGTCCTCAATCCATCACATTTCTTATAAGGACACTTGACTGAGCCCTTGTTTAAAAGATAAGAAGTGGTTATTTGGTGGGTGTCCTACAGCCTAGAATAATACATTATGTGCCAGCAAAAACAGTATATCACATATTCAAATGCACTGATTAATTTGATGCTTCTAAAATATTTTCGGTGTTAAATATTTAAAGTATTCAACTCTCAGATAGATGCATTGCTCTACAGGTTTCCAAACACAGCAAATTCTCACAGCGCTGCATATAAAGTACCTTATGTTTAAAATGTATACTATCGGGTTTAAATATGTTTTTACCAGTTCATTAGGCCGTTTGCTTTAGATTACAACCAATACAATACATCTATTTTAAGACTTGACCTGATAGCTAATGGCATTGCTCATTTTCACCTATTGCCAAAAGCAGCAAATGAAAACAGCAACGTTTCTCACATACTTTTCATCCCAGCGAAATAACTAAGAGGTATCTGAGCAAAGTCTCGCGTCATGATCACTATAGAAACAGACGTGAAATCGGTTTCCGACACAATAACCGTCTGCTGCCTGTCTGCTACTTCGGTTGAGAAAAACAATACTACACCGTCTCATTTCACATTCATCCACAGACTTTTTCTGCCGCTTTTGTACTTACCAAGCACTACAGTTGGCAATTTCAGTCGCTTTCCGCTTCGGATTCTTCAACAGACTGAGATATTTTTGCATTATCTCAATCTAGCGTGTAACTTTGGGGGACTCCGCATCATCGCAGACTCTCATTGGACAGCCACTGCACTAGTTACATTATGACGTGGTCTCAAGTTTGACTGTCCTAACCGGTGTTTCAAAGCTACTTGACCAAACAGTTTGATGCCAACTGTTCAAAACGTTTCAGTGTTTTCACCTCTAAGTAACGATAACGATATCGGTATGTTTGTACACTTAAAAAATATTTTAGCCTATTTTTAAAATGTATGCAATTAAATTCCATCAACAAAATTCCATCAAATAGAATTGTGTAATGTTTAATAAAATTAAATGAATTATACTTAAATGTTTCGGTATTTTATTTTATTAAAGACTACTCACTTGTGAAAAATGTTGCATAGTGAGGATGTCTTCAAAAATAATGACATAAATAGTTTTCATTTATCACTTAATGTCATAAAAAAGCGAAATCAATATTCAGTGTGACCATCACTTTGAATATTTTTCTATTTGCAAAAGTAATGTTTGAGAGTCTAACATTTATATTACCTATTGACACACTATTATGCAGAGGCTATTTACACTAAGTGCAAATAGCGATAGATTTTATTTACACCATTTAAATACTAACATACATGCAGCATATGGAGTTGTGGTGGCATAGTGGGCTAAAGCACTTAACTGTTAATCAGGTCACTGGTTTGATCCCCATAGCCACCACCATTGTGGCCTTGAGCAAGGCACTTAACTCCAGGGTTGCTCCGGGGGATTGCCCCTGTAATAAGTGCACTGTAAATCGCTTTGGATAAAAGTGTCTGCCAAATGCATAAATGTAAATGTACATTTTTATAGTGTTTATTAGGAGTCCCACAGACATCCTACAACAACCCCTAACCCTAACTATACCTTACAAAAATTAACCATGGTTTTACTACAGTAACCATAGTATTACCATGGTATATTTCAAGTAAAATCACAGTAACCACAAAATTAAACATGGTTACTATTAACTACTATTAACAACATGTTACTATAGTAACACCATGGTTAGTACATCAGAACTATGTAGTTTCCACCTAAACACATGGTTACTATAATATTACTACAGTAAAAGCATGGTTAATTTTATCCGGTTCAGTTCCTTCTCTCATCTCCCTGACCTTCACTGTGACCAAATCACTGCAAGGAATATCTTTTATTTATTACTAAGTAGTATTATAGGAAATATTATGAGTAGATACATGGGAAAAAGTATTGCTGTGTCTGAATATCCATACTTCCCTACCATATAGTATGCCAAAAACAGTGTGCCAATGGAGTAGTACGTCCGAATCCACAGTATTCATGAAGAAGTAAGCGTGATGTACCCAGATGACCTACTATTTCAGGTGAGATTCTGAAGTGCGAATCGACTGGACACTTTTTTGCACTGTTTTGCACACTCCATTTCACATATTTTGTACAATTGTGTAAAAAGGGATTTTCCCCATTATACTTTTAAACCTACATGGATAGATATTTGTATTACCACCCCTTGTGGCATAATTAGGCTGTTCCCTATCTGTCACTCACTCGACGTTGTGTCAATGAGTTGACACTAGGGGTCGCTCCTGCGGAACCCAGACATCTCTGATCTTGAGAAAATGCCAATGGAAATTGCCGTGTGGAATTTTCCACAAGTCCTCTGTCTCAATTGCTTCTGTCACAATTTGCATGCCACTCCCCCGGACATACGGGTATAAAAGGAGTGATGCTGCAAACGCACATCAGATATCTTCTTCGGAGCCGAGCAAGCAAGTTCACAGAGCTGAATTCCTCTGCCGCCTCCATTCATCTCTCTACACTGTTGGAACTATGGCGCTTTCCAGCGGTCCTCCCCCTCACACACCATGGTTGTACTTGTTACATTCCATATTGTCTTTTGTTTATGTACTTTTATTTTGAAATTATTGTTCAGTTCCTGTTTTCCCTCCATGTCTATGTGTCTGATTTTCATTGGTTCATTGTTTAATTACCTTGTTATCAGTTCTAGTCTGTTATTGGTTTTAGTTTATTGTCTTGTTATCTTGTTTTGACTTTCGGTTTCCCATTGGCTTACGTTTCCCCTTGTTTTTGTATTTAAGTCCTCATGTTTACCTTGCCCATGGTCGGTTATTGTTTGGTAAATGTTTAATGTGAAGCCTGCCGTAGACCGTGTTCCTGCCTGTGCCCTTCATGGAAGTTTCCCGTGTTTATATCTTTTGTTTTCCCATCGTGGATGTTTAGTTTGTTCCTGTGTTCACCGTTCGCTTGTCTTTGTTTAACTTTCAATAAAACTGCAAGTAGATCCTCACTCCTCGTCTGCCCCCTTCGTTACAGTACTGAGCAAACACCCCTGGGCGCTTCACCAGCAGAAAATCAAAGAAAATCACAGAGTGAATAACTTAGTTTATATATATAGTTATATATACCTGTGTATACACACACACACACACACAAACATATATATACACTCACCTAAAGGATTATTAGCAACACCTGTTCAATTTCTCATTAATGCAATTATCTAATCAACCAATCACATGGCAGTTGCTTCAATGCATTTAGGGGTGTGGTCCTGGTCAAGACAATCTCCTGAACTCCAAACTGAATGTCAGAATGGGAACATTTTTGAGCGTGGCATGGTTGTTGGTGCCAGACGGGCCGGTCTGAGTATTTCACAATCTGCTCAGTTACTGGGATTTTCATGCACAACCATTTCTAGGGTTTACAAAGAATGGTGTGAAAAGGGAAAAACATCCAGTATGCGGCAGTCCTGTGGGCGAAAATGCCTTGTTGATGCTAGAGGTCAGAGGACAATGGGCCGACTGATTCAAGCTGATAGAAGAGCAACTTTGACTGAAATAACCACTCGTTACAACCGAGGTATGCAGCAAAGCATTTGTGAAGCCACAACACGCACAACCTTGAGGCGGATGGGCTACAACAGCAGAAGACCCCACAGGGTACCACTCATCTCCACTACAAATAGGAAAAAGAGGCTACAATTTGCAAGAGCTCACCAAAATTGGACAGTTGAAGACTGGAAAAATGTTGCCTGGTCTGATGAGTCTCGATTTCTGTTGAGACATTCAGATGGTAGAGTCAGAATTTGGCGTAAACAGAATGAGAACATAGATCCATCATGCCTTGTTACCACTGTGCAGGCTGGTGGTGGTGGTGTAATGGTGTGGGGGATGTTTTCTTGGCACACTTTAGGCCCCTTAGTGCCAATTGGGCATTGTTTAAATGCCACGGCCTACCTGAGCATTGTTTCTGACCATGTCCATCCCTTTATGGCCACCATGTACCCATCCTCTGATGGCTACTTCCAGCAGGATAATGCACCATGTCACAAAGCTCGAATCATTTCAAATTGGTTTCTTGAACATGACAATGAGTTCACTGTACTAAAATGGCCCCCACAGTCACCAGATCTCAACCCAATAGAGCATCTTTGGGATGTGGTGGAATGTGCATCCCACAAATCTCCATCAACTGCAAGATGCTATCCTATCAATATGGGCCAACATTTCTAAAGAATGCTTTCAGCACCTTGTTGAATCAATGCCACGTAGAATTAAGGCAGTTCTGAAGGCGAAAGGGGGTCAAACACAGTATTAGTATGGTGTTCCTAATAATCCTTTAGGTGAGTGTATATATATATATATATATATATATATATATATATATATATATATATATATATATATATATATATGTATATTTTTTATATATATATATATGTGTGGCACGGTGGAGGGCGGGACCGGGGCGTGATTATGCACGCCGGTCCCGTATTAGGCTAATCAAGCCACCAAGAGGGTTAAAGGCCGAATGCGGACGATGTGCGTGAGAGAGAGATCGTTCACGGACATGTCCGTCGTCCTATGTGTTTGTCTTTTGAGTTTTCCATTAAACCTATTATTTATATGTCAAGCCGGTTTCTTGCCTCTTCCTTGCCCGTGACCTTGAACTTCTTTACATTATGTATATTCCTTTTCGTTTGTGTTTATTTCCTGGTTGCGGTCGATGTCTCTTCCCGTCTGATGGCCACGTTCGCTGTCTTTTGTGTCTGGGTGCCACCCACGCGGAGTCAGTGTTCGTGGATGATTCACTCACTGCAAGGACATGACCATGGCTACGTTGTGGTCGCGGCTTGCCCTCATAAGAGCGCAAGCCACCCCAGTGGCTCCCCGACTCGGTCCTTCTACCTACGGGTAAGGCGGGGTCGGTTAGCACTGGGGGCGATATGGGGACCTCAGCGGGAGTCTCCCCGCCGGGTATTCCCCCATGGACCTCCCACTCCCCGTCACGCTCGTATGCTCCAACCGAGCGCTGGAGCGAGTTTGCCGGTTCGTTTCACCCGCAATCTCGTTCGGGGCACCTGATGACGATGAGCTGTTGTTCATGGCATCGGAGAGCGGGTTTGTCATGTCTGACGTTGAGGACTTGGCTGGACTCCCACCCTTGGGTGTGGCAGCTCAGTCGCAGGCCGACGTGGAGCTGACGGCCATGCTTTCCCGGGCAGCCGTGAGTGTCAGGCTGGAGTGGAATCCGCCAGAGTGCTGCTCATGGCCACGCTTCGCCCTGTTCATTTCTTCCCGGAGGTGCTTGATAAGCTCACACACTTGTGGCAGGCAACTTTCACTGCTCGCACGTTATCCGTGAGCTCCTCCACTCTCACTACCCTCGATGACGTGGTAGCAAGGGGCTACTCGGCGTGTGGATCAAGCGGTTGCGGTGCACTTGTCCGAGGACTGTCCGAGGCTCCTGTCCAGTGCCTATAGGCTGACGGCTAAGGCCTACAGTGCCTCTAGACATGCCGCCTCTGCCTTGCATGCCATGGCACTCCTGCAGGTGCACCAAGCCAAGGCACTCGGAGAACTACAAGAGGGTAGTCCTGACCCGGATCTAATGCAGGAGCTGCGCTCGTCTTCACCCTCCGGGCAACGAAGGTCACAGCGTGGGCTCTCGGGCAGGCAATGTCCACCCTGGTGGTCCAGGAATGCGACTTCTGGCTCAACCTGGTGGAGTCGTGAGACACTGACAAGGTGCATTTCCTTGACACCCCATCTCCCAGGTTGGGCTGTTTGGTGACACCGTTGGAGACTTTGCCCGGCAGTTCTCAATGGTGAGGAAGCAGACAGCATATACAGCATATCCTGCCCAGGCACAGCCACAGACCCCGCACGCTGTCTGCTCGTCGCCTAGCGCATCCCCCTGCGGTGCCAACACCGACACCAGTCCCACCACAGCCCGCCCCTTGGGGCCGGCCCCGGCGTGGAGCCACCCACAGGACTGCAATGCCACCCGCCTCACGGCCATCTGCCAAGAACCCCCAAAAGCTCTCCTGAAACGGGCAGCCCCAAAATGCACTATGGGAGCTGGTAAGCAAACCACTCCCTCCCCCACCGGAGGGTCGGGTGGAGAATCCTACCGGCCAACGGGCTGCAGTACCCACATTTAAAAAAATAAAAGAGACCCTGGGCTCTATTTCTGGCCTCCCCGGCTCTCTTTGGCAGGTACGGTGCCCTGGAACAGGACCTCCCGCTTCCACATGCCCAGTCGTGGCACAAGCCCGCCCCTGAGCCGACGGTCTCCACAGGCCACAAGGATGAAAATGTTCCTCCTCCATCCCAGGCTCTTCCTGGAATGGTCACAAGGAGCCAGATAAGTGTGTCGATGTCTCTAGACTCAGCACCCCGGGCTCCGCACCGTCACGAGGCCCCGCTCGCTGGTACGTCCGAAGCTGTAGTCCCCTTGGTCCCACTCGCACGGAGATTGGAGGCATGGCTCGCGCTCCCCAACCCATCGCGCTGGTTGATCAGGACAGTCCGACCTGGCTATGCGATTCAGTTTGCCAGGCACCCGCCCAGGTTCAACGGTGTCCGCTCCACTGCAGTGAGAGGCAAGAACGTCACTGCCTTGCATGCGGCGATCACCTCCCTTCTACAGAAGGATGTGACAGAGCCTGTCCCTCCAGCCGAGGTGAAGAAGGGGTTTTATAGCACATAATTCTAAAGAAGGCGGTGGTTGCGGCCAATCCTCGACCTTCGAGTTCTGAACCGGGCTCTGCACAGACTCCTGTTCAAGATTCTCATGCAGAAATGCATTCTAGCAAGCGTCCGGCATCAGGATTGGTTCGTGGCAGTAGACCTGAAGGACGCGTACTTCCATGTCTCGATTCTTACTCGACACAGACCCTTTCTCCGGTTTGCCTACGAGGGTCAGGCATATCAGTACAAAGTCCTCCCCTTCGGCCTGTCCTTGTCCCCTCACGCCTTCACGAAAGTCGCAGAGGCAGCCCTTGCCCCACTAAGAGAAGTGGGCATCCGCATCCTCAACTATATTGACGACTGGCTAATCCTAGCTCACTCGTGGGACATGTTGTGTGCTCACAAGGACCTGGTGCCCAGGCACCTCAGCCGAATGGGGCTTCGGGTCAGTTGGGAAAAGAGCAAGCTCGTCCCGGTTCAGAGCATCTCTTTTCTCGGTATGGAGTTGGACTCTGTCTCAATGACGGCACGCCTCACCAACAAGCGAGCACAGTCAGTGTTGAACTGTCACCGTGTGTTCAGACAGAACATGTTGGTCCCACTGAAATCCTTTCAGAGGCTCCTGGGGCATATGGCATCCTCAGCGACGGTCATGCCGCTTGGGTTGATGCATATGAGACCACTTCTGCACTGGCTACAGACCCGAGTCAAGAGACGAGCATTGTTCCACGGCACTGCCTCAAGTTGCTGACGGTACTACTTGCCCTGAGGAGGCTATTGCCATTGATCCGGGGCAAGCACGTGTTGCTCCGGACAGACAACACAGCAAAGGTGGTGTATATAAAACTGCCAAGGCAGCCTATGCTCTCACCGTATGTCGCATTTTGCCTGCCGTCTCCTCCTTTGGAGTCAGCACCGGCTCAAGTCGCTGCGAGCCACTCATATCCCAAGCCACCTCAACAGCAGAGCGAACGCGTATGTAGCCGCCATATCGGCACATCACGATGCAGTGGACGGTAAGTATTTAGGGAAGCACGATTTGATCATCAGGTTCCTGAGAGGCGTGAGGAGGTTAAACCTCCCCAGGTCGCGCCTCGTTCCCTTGTGGGACCTCTCCATGGTCCTTCGGGGAGCTCCCTTTGAGCCCCTTGAGTCAGCAGAGCTAAAGCCGCTCTCTCTGAAGACCGCCATCCTGACGACGCTCTCCTCCATCAAGAGGGTAAGGGACCTGCAGGCGTTCTCTGTCAGCAAACTGTGCCTAGAGTTCAGTCCGGCTTACTCTCACATCATCCTGAGACCCCGACCGGGCTACATGCCCAAGGTTCCCACAACCCCTTTTAGGGATCAGGTGGTGAACCTGCAAGCGCTGCCCCAGGAAGAGGCAGACCCAACCTTGGCGTTGCTGTGTCCAGTGCATGCTCTTCGCATCTACTTGGATCGCCCGCAGAGCTTTAGAAGCTCTGAGCAGCTCTTTGTCTGATTCGGTGGACAGCGGAAGTCTCCAAACAGAGGATCGCCCACTGGGTCACTGTGGCATACCCTGCCCAGCACGTGCCGCCCCCCTACTGGCTTACGAGCCCATTCTACTAAGGGTGTTGTGGCTTCTTGAGTGTTGTCCCACGGCGCCTCTCTAGCAGGCATATGTAGAGCCGTGAGTTGGGCAACACCTAACACCCTTGGAAGGTTCTATAACGTCAGAGTTGAGCCAGTTTCGTCCTGTGTGTTATCACGTGACGCAAACAGGTAAGTTCGGGTCAGCTGGCCAGGTGTATCGCTTGTGCATAGCGCCTTTCCCCTCCCTTGAGGCGAAGACGTGCACTCTTTCCCCAGTTGCATTCGCAAGAAGTATGAACCCTGGACATTCTTCCTCTCTAGCCTAGCGGCCGACGAGTTTTTGGAGAGGCTCGCTACCTCCCCAGTACAGGCGTCACCCAGGTCCTCATACTGAGGTAAGTGCTCCACATGTGCTGGTTGTCCCCTTTGGCAACCCTGTGTGATGTATATTCTGCAAAATGGTTTCCCTGCTGGTAAACCACGTCTTCCTTGGGCAGAGGGCCCTCTGTTCTTGGTAGCCTGGTGTTTGAAGTAACTCCTCCCCCCTTGGGTAGGATCTACCACAATGCCACTCATGATGTGCCTCCGCTCCTAACCGGTAAGACCGTGTGTTGTATTCCACCTAAATCCCCCCCCCCCCCCCCGGGGCCGGGTGTGGTCTCCGCGGTGTCCTCCTCTTTGGAGTGACATCCCCCAGACCATATATTTGGCCCCCAGCTGAACGATTTCATCCCTTTTTTTGGGGAAAACAATAGAGAGAAGGCCACGGCTGGGCCAGACAGTCCTTATACTTCTGAGTAGTTAGCTGTTCCCCTAAGTGCAGGGGACCGTTTCATGCCTGCCAGTGTGTTGGGGTAGTTATGCGACGGCTTGCTGTGCTGGCTACGAGACACACAGAGGTCTGCCCGTCTCGCTCCGCCAGTCTGCGTAACTCGGTTCAGCTCTTGTGGCGTTTTCCATTGGGACCCCTAGTGTCAACTCACCGACACAACGTCGAGTGAGTGACAGATAGGGAACGTCTCGGTACTGACATAACCTCCATTCCCTGATGGAGGGAACAAGATGTTGTGTCCCTCCTTCCACAACATTGAACCAACTGAAATGGCCAGGTCTTTGGCTCGGCTCCTCAGTGCGATACCTAATATGCGTTTGCAGCATCACTCCTTTTATACTCGTATGTCCGTGGGAGTGGCATGCAAATTCCAAACGCCAATTTCCATTGGCCTTTTCTCAAGATCAGAGATGTCTGGGCTCCGCAGGAGCGACCCCTAATGTCAACTCATCGACACAACGTCTCATTCCCTCCATCAGGGAATGGAGGTTACATCAGTAACCGAGACGATTTTTAACCAAGTTGAAGTAGTTGACCAAATACCTTAGCACCAAATTATTTAAAATGTTATTGGTAAAACCCAATTTTATTAAAAACACTATTTTTTTCAACTTTTAAGATACTTAAAATATTTAAATGTTTAATTTAAAATAAATGGCTATCGAATGGAATAATATATATTTTTCCCCCTGGGCAATAATGGTGTAAAAATCTTTCTTTCAGTTCGATAGCTATTTTGTAGTCAAAACTTCAAGGTATGTGTCTATACAGAAGATGATTTTCCAAGCAAAGGGAAACATGTGAAAACTAGCCCCAGTCTCCCCTATTTATATTCAAAAATGATTCTTTAAATCTTTGTTTAGATATAACATATTTTTGCCTTTTTGTGCACATCACCATTCTGTGTTCTGCTCTTTTTTTCTCCCTACATTTAATTTTAAACATGTTTTGACTGCAGAGCGAAAAAATTATTAATGTTTTGTATATTTTAATTTGATTTAAGGTTCTGGGTACCCTGGTGATGTAAAAATAATATTTTCAATCAAGACAAGCATGAACAGAAATAATTGTTTTAGGTAAACGGTTTTGTTAAAAAAATTGAAAGCTTATTTTTTGAACAAAACGTTTCAGAAAGGATTATAGCATTGCAATAAAAAAAGCTATCTGCTTTTTGTTGGGCTCTTAATCCAGAATTAGAGTGTGTGCATAAAGTAAAGGTTTTATGTCAATGTGAGATATGATATATTCTGTATGAAATATTAATGATATGAGTATGATATGGAATGGAATGTTCAGTGTTAGTGTTTTTAATGTGTATCTTGTTTATTTTCAGTATTTGTACACTATACCAAGGAAGGATATGCAAGATTTTGATTGAATGTATTCAACAGAATAATTTATGTACCTTAACATTACTCATAACTTTATTAGCAAGTGGACTACCATGAACTGAACTTCCTCTGGCCACCATTTATGTGGAGCATCATCAGTTTTATTGAGGATGAAAATGCTGACATTCCCTTCCAAGAGAAAATATTTTGGTTTAAGCCCCATGCTGCTGCTTTTGATTGATTATCCATGATTGCATTTTATCATGCAATTGATGTGGTGACCTCTCTTCATGAGAAAAGGTGAAGACATTTTTGCACATAAATTTGATGTATTAAGCCTTTGGAAGATATTTTCCCTTTAAGCCAGTCTCGAAGGGCAGCAATGGTACGACCAGAGAGGAATAGACATGCCTTGAAATGGACCCTGTGCATTAATAAGACTAGTTTAAGAACTCATGATTATTTCTCAGGGCTTTTGTGGGTTACAAATTGCAGCATTTGATTGCAGCATCTAGACAGAGTGACTGTTTTGGAAGATATTACTCACTAGATGGAGCTATTAAGCATTTTTTTTAAACTAGTTATGTCAAAAGCAGGCATATCTCAATTATGAATAGTGCTTTTCTTTTTTTAACCATTAGAGATTTATGTAGGCCTATTTGTGTAATTTGCTCTGTTGATAATAAGATTTGTCGTATTGTATTGTTGTCAAGTCAGTCAAGTCAATTATTTGTAAAGTGATTTTCACATTAAGCCTATATACTGTTTAAAATCATCTTTTCAGAAAAGCATGCCTTAATATCTTAAAGCTCCCACTGAATGACTCAAAGGTGACTGTGTCAAGGGGAAAACAATGAAAAAAACAAAAACATGAGCTGTTTAGGCATGCATTATATAAACATTATTAGTTTGATAAAATCTCTGTTTTACATGCTTTTGATGTGAAAAAAATTACATACTGGGCTAACAAGCTTACCAACGTTAGACAACTTAACACAGATATTGTTGGTAAATTATGTTAACACACTAAAATCCCATTGTAAAATCCCATTGTAAGTGCCTTACTGTAAAAGCGTTTTTAGCTTAAAAATAAACACGGGACAATTCAAAATAATTTTCTGTAGTAATCAACATTATGCCACAAATTCTGTTTAAAGTCTGTCCTAAATTGATTGACTGGAGAGATGTAAGCAGTGATTAGTGAAGCAATTTTTGAAATTCCATTTTTATAGTATACTACTACAATACAACGTTTCTGTAAAAGTGAATACAACCAAACAATGCATCACTCTAATTTTCTGGGCATATGGGCACAGATGTATACATGTCTGCAGTGATCTGATTGGGGGATCCTATGAGTATCACAGCATGCAGATCATAGATGTTTGCATGTGCATATATCAAGTGTCCGTTATGTTCTCATTTTGGCTACACTTCTTAGTAATGTTAGTATTCATTTATAGCCTTCCGTTAGGGATACACACCAGGTTTCACCAATTAATCAGAAGAATTAATGAAAACATCCACACATAAGCTTTGGTATTAGTTATATTTATAGTCGGATGATCTAGACTTAAAGCAGAATTTAGGCACCGAAGCATAATGTTTCATGGAAACTGATCAACACTAACTCTGTGGACCATTTGTTCTATTATCATTCTGCTGAGCAGAGCGATGTGGGAAAACACCCCTGCCAGACAGTCAGTGTTAATAATTGATACAACTGTTAAAACAAAGTGTGGATGGAAATGTCAATAAACATTTCAGCAGATAGAAAGAGAGGGAGAGCAGAGTGAGACAGAGAAGAGGTTTGGAAAATGTTTTTTTGCACAGTCCTTAGCATACAGAGACAATCATTATACTGCATTCAGAGTAGTGGAGCATGGCAGTGTTCGATGTGAATACAAACATTTGCCAAAAACAACAATCAGTTCCCTGGGATCTTTACAATCTAACATTTAATATTTGTTGCTTGCAAATTAGCAATGTGAAAGACCAGTAATGGCATTTGTTCTAATGCTGAAAGTAGAGTTGGTGTACTCAAGTTTGGACTCAAGTCCAATTTTAATGGACTTGAACTTGTCACTGACTCGGATGCATTTTTACTCCGACTTGGCTAGTTCAAGATGGTGTTCGCATTGCGGTTTCCTCATTGTTAAAAACTTAAAATCAAAAACTCCATTGAGTCAAGTCACCCACATCATGTCTCTCAGTTTACTTAAAACAGCATATTGAAATAAAAATAGTATTAATATTGAATATTAAGTCTCTTTAGATGTAATGTATCTAAACATGTAGGATTCTGTTGTATCTTGTGGTCCACGCAGGGTTGTCAGCTTGAACTGGTCCTTAATTGCTGGATGAATTAACTGTGTAACTTTTTAAATAGTCGGGGGAAATAAGCGTTATTGCGAAAGCAGACAGCAACTCTAAACAGATAATCAGCACCTATTTATTATTGACTGACTATTTTCAAAGCATTGACGATCTGCTTAATGCTGCATTCTTTTACAGCATTTGTCCAACATTCACAACATTCAACCATGCACAATAAAATACTAGAATATTTTGGGCAGTGAAATATTTTGTTTATAATTTAATTATAGACTATAAATGTATTTTTCAATGACAGAGTTCGTGTATGAAGCTAAACTTCATTTTACGAGATTAATTTATTTGGTTATGATGTTTTATGTTTATTTTATTTTTATTGTAATCCACTGGGTAACTTTTTTAGCCTACATCTCTGACACTTTTGAAGGAAAATTCTGCCGCCACCGGCATCTTGTGCGCCCCCCGCAAGATACCGCCCTGGGAGGCTGCCCATGTCGCCCATGCCTAAATCTGCCACTGATAACCTTGGTAATAATGACTAACACACTTTCACTTTCTTTAGTCTATGTTTGAGTGGAGGGGAAAAAGCAACAAATAATTTAAATGTCAACAGAATGCAATAAGAAGTGTGCTGAAGGACAGTTTTGTTTTCATAAACCTAAAGCAGATGCTTTCATTCTGAAACCAATTTGAAGTTTGTTCAGCAGGATAATTATCATAAAGTATATATATACACTCACCTAAAGGATTATTAGGAACACCTGTTCAATTTCTCATTAATGCAATTATCTAATCAACCAATCACATGGCAGTTGCTTCAATGCATTTAGGGGTGTGGTCCTGGTCAAGACAATCTCCTGAACTCCAAACTGAATGTCAGAATGTGAAAGAAAGGTGATTTAAGCAATTTTGAGCGTGGCATGGTTGTTGGTGCCAGACGGGCCGGTCTGAGTATTTCACAATCTGTCAGTTACTGGGATTTTCACACACAACCATTTCTAGGGTTTACAAAGAATGGTGTGAAAAGGGAAAAACATCCAGTATGCGGCAGTCCTGTGGGCGAAAATGCCTTGTTGATGCTAGAGGTCAGAGGAGAATGGGCCGACTGATTCAAGCTGATAGAAGAGCAACTTTGACTGAAATAATCACTCGTTACAACCGAGGTATGCAGCAAAGCATTTGTGAAGCCACAACACGCACAACCTTGAGGCGGATGGGCTACAACAGCAGAAGACCCCACCGGGTACCACTCATCTCCACTACAAATAGGAAAAAGAGGCTACAATTTGCAAGAGCTCACCAAAATTGGACAGTTGAAGACTGGAAAAATGTTGCCTGGTCTGATGAGTCTCGATTTCTGTTGAGACATTCAGATGGTAGAGTCAGAATTTGGCGTAAACAGAATGAGAACATGGATCCATCATCCGTTGTTACCACTGTGCAAGCTGGTGGTGGTGGTGTAATGGTGTGGGGGATATTTTCTTGGCACACTTTAGGCCCCTTAGTGCCAATTGGGCATCGTTTAAATGCCACGGCCTACCTGAGCATTGTTTCTGACCATGTCCATCCCTTTATGGCCACCATGTACCCATCCTCTGATGGCTACTTCCAGCAGGATAATGCACCATGTCACAAAGCTCGAATCATTTCAAATTGGTTTCTTGAACATGACAATGAGTTCATTGTACTAAAATGGCCCCCACAGTCACCAGATCTCAACCCAATAGAGCATCTTTGGGATGTGGTGGAACGGGAGCTTCGTGCCCTGGATGTGCATCAAAACAAATCTCCATGAACTGCAAGATGCTATCCTATCAATATGGGCCAACATTTCTAAAGAATGCTTTCGGCACCTTGTTGAATCAATGCCACGTAGAATTAAGGCAGTTCTGAAGGCGAAAGGGTGTCAAACACAGTATTAGTATGGTGTTCCTAATAATCCTTTAGGTGAGTGTATATATATATATATATATATATGTGTATATATATATATATATATATATATATATATATATATATATATATATATATATATATATATATGTGTGTGTGTGTGTGTGTGTGTGTGTGTGTGTGTGTGTTTTTGTTACATTTATACTGACAAACTGTTTTTCATAGTTGTGAAGTTTAAAATAAGCTTAAAATATTGATGTTGAGTTTACAGTTACAAATTAAATTCAGATTAATGAACAGATTCATTTGGACAGGACTCGGACTCGGCCTGTTATGGACTCAATCTTAAGTCAGACTCTGCCACTTTTGGACTAGGACTCAACTTGGACGTGATTATTTAAAGACTTGGACTTAACTCGGACTCGACAAAGGTGGACTCGAACCCAACACTAGCTGAAATCTAATGTTAACATGCTAATGTGTGTATGACATGGGTAAAATAAAATAATAGATACAATTATAAGTAACTCTCTGACAGTTAAACACAGCATAGAGCCTGGGAGAAGAGGGATAATGCATTCTAACCTGAGGTTATAAATCACCAAGGAAACACCAGGCGAAAGGTCTTGCATTGAAATTAGAGGGCTGTGAGGACTGTCTCACCTCCTCTAAGCAGGGGTTTTCTGCTATATATTTAAAAATTCCTGTTGGATCCATAGATGCCCCATTTTTTGGAATGTGGTGTTTGGACTCATGATAGACAACAGTAGACAAGCTATTAATGGTAGTGTCATGTCTATGCTGAGTTGTTTCACTCTTGGGCCTTTGTATTATTTCTTATTCATAATGCTTTTTTCAAGTAACTTACAATCAATGTTGGGTGTAATGCATTACTGTAATTAAATTACTTTTTCATTGGGGGAAATTAAAGTAAGTTATTACTCTTAATTTTTCAGTAATTTAATTACAGTTACTTCTTATGTAATTGAGTACTGTATAGACTATAGAACAATTCTCTATAAAATAATAGTGAATTTAAAATTGAAATTTACTGCCTAATGTTAAAATATGTTTTCTAAAGCTGCCCCTTTAAATTCTGTGGCCAGTTCATGAATAATTTATTTGCTTTTATATGATTTATTTGAAAGAATTAAAAGAAAACTTTCATGTCTATCCTTGTATCTGAATGATGTTGATAAACGTTTAAAAAGAAATTAGTAATAAATAATGCAATTACTTTTCAGACAGAGTAATTAGTACAGCAATCTAATTACACTGTAGAAGATGTAATTGATAGTTAGTAATTAATTACTTTTTAAGAGTAACTTACCCAACACTGCTTACAATGCATTCAAGATATACTGCTCATTTTTTTCAGTTTTTGGTGTTGGTAATACCAGCTGAGCTTGAATTTTCTCACAACACTACCTTGTTATACCATTAGTCAGACAAAACATAGTCCCGCCTCAAACTCAGACAATTGCTTTAGTCACTGTTGCTGTGTCAGGCTGGTCAGGATGTTAAAAAAAACAGTGCAAGGATAGCACCATAGAGCCAGAGTGTAAACACTTTTATAGGGAAAATCAACCTACAACTGGCTAACTTATAGTTCTCTGCAAATTAAACAGGGAAAGGGGAAAGTATTTAAAAATCAGCTTTATTATCTATTGCTGTGATAGTGAAGAAAAAGTTGAAGGAATAGGTCACCCAAAAGTGATAATTCTCTCATTCATTTACTCTACCCTATGCCGTCTTAAACTTGTATGTCTATTTTCATCAGCTGAACACAAACAAAGATATTTTCATAGATGTATGATGTGTCTATTTCTACACAATACAAGTCTACAGGGTCCAATACTTTCAAGCTGAAAAAAGAACATAAAGGCTGAATAATGGTAATCAATACAATACAATTAAACAAGTTGTTAAATCCAATATCATCTGAAGCAATACAATTGATTTTGGGTGAGAAACACACCTAAACAATGCATTAACATACCTCAAGTGCGAGAAAGTGTAATCAAGCTTTAAATCATGACTCCCAAGGAGAGTGCAGATGTCAAGATATAGTGAAAAAGAGGTTACATTTAGGTTTGTTTCTCACCCAAAACGTATGGTGTGTATGGATTACCTTTATGCTAGATACAGTTGTTGAAGCTAATTTATTTTTTCTGTTACTGACCATTAGTTGCCAGAGTGACTTCTCATTAATGGCCAATCGATGCAGACAATAAACTGATTTGTTCCCAGTGAGTGTCAAAAGTTTTCCAAATTTCCTATGAAACCACAATTTGTCTATGTTTTATTCAATCATTTACACTCGTCAGCTCTCTCTTTCTCTCACCCTTTTTTTTTTTTTTTTTTTTTTTTGGCTCTGATGAATTTACCACTAGTGACCTGATGAAGGTTGACTATTTCAATTCAAATGTGGATGTGCAAGCTCGGGGACATGGAGTTAGCTGTTATCCCTCACCTTAAAGGCTGCCAGTTGAAAGAAGGTCCAACTGCTTTCATCCTCTTTTGACACCAAAATTTAATTCACGGCTGCCCTTCACCTTGAAGCTGAATGACAAACTGCAGACTGGATTCTCAACATTATTTTAGGTCTGATTCGAAATGGTCTCTACCTAGAAAAACTGGTTCTGACAAATATTTCTTTCTCACTTCTTCCTCATGTCATAGGATCATATATTTCTCCCTTCAAGTTTCAGACATATTATTATCAAAAGACTATTCTCAAAAGTAACATTATTTGTCAAATGGCTATACTCCATAGATATTAATTTCTTTCTTTTTCATAATGAGAGAATTTGTCAATGCATCATACGAAAACAATTAAAATGGAAGGTTTTGTCTTTGAATGGCTACTATAATTGTGATGATATTTTCAAATGCAGATATTGATTTTCAATTGTAGATACTTTCTTTGACAATATAATCACAGTACAAAAGTTCAAAGAGGGATTTTATGGACCTGTGAAACATTGTTATTCTTTATGTACTGTAATAAACACCATACATGAGCATGCTGCCTACACAACTCTGATCTGCGGATCTGCAGGCAACATTACTGGTTCAGAGAGCATTTCTCAGGTCAATTAGGCAGAACTTCAGCTTCCATCAATGTAGCAGTAGGAAATTAATGAGGCAGCTCATTTGAGTCACTTGACGGAATGCTGCTTAAAAAAGTGTTCCAGATATTGTCTAGTGTCTGTTATGAATATAAACCCCTTATTATACACCTTAAATGTTTCTTCTGTTGTAATCAGTCTTTTATCATTAGACCTATTTTTGTATCCTCTCTTTAGCTTATTTGGTCGGTATTGTCAAAAACCCCTGGAAATCTTTAAATACCACCATGGATTCTCACAGTGAGTACTATTCATCACCAGAAATCAATTATCTTGCTAGTTTTTACACATTTAAATCCTGAACTTGTTTTATGATTGTCTCTCTGCATTTGACTGACATGCTCTTGACTGACCTGCTCTCTCCTAGCCATCTCACTGCTCACCACTACTGGTCGGGTTACAGAAGTGATAAGGAGTAGTCATTGAGCAGATACATTTTTATTTCACATTGACCTTAAAGGAATGTTCTGGATTCAGTACAAGGTCATTCGACAGCATTTGTGGCATAATGTTGATTACCACAAAAATGTAATTTGTCTCGTTCCTACTTTTCTTTAAAAAAAAAAAAAAAAAAAGCAAAAATCAAGGTTACAGTGAGGCACTTACAATGAAAGTAAATGGGGCCAATTTTTGGTGGGTTTAAACATAGAAATGTGAAGCTTATGATTGTATAAATGCAATTACATTAATTAGTCTTGTAAAACTCATGCATTATTTGATCTGTAAAGTTGTTTATATTGTGAGTTTTACAGTAATTTTTGGGTTTTAGTGTTTGTTGACATTACATCGTCATGGTTACGAAGTCTCCAGCCTCCCTGGTAAAGTTTACTCCAAGGTGCTGGAGAGGAGGGTTTGGCCGATTGTCGAACCTCGGATTGAAGAGGAAGAATGCGGGTTCTGTCCTGGTCGTGGAACGACGGACCAGATCTTTACTCTCGCAAGGATCCTGGAGGGGGCCTGGGAGTATGCCCATCTACATGTGTTTTGTGGATCTGGAGAAGGCGTATGACCGGGTCCCCCGGGAGAGGCTGTGGGAGGTACAGGGTGGGGGGGGTCCCTTCTTAGGGTGATCCAATCCCTGTACGTCCAAAGCGAGAGCTGTGTCCAGGTCCTCGGCACGAAGTCGTGTTTGTTCCATGTGGGGGTTGGTCTCCGCCAGGGCTTTGCATTGTCACCAATCCTGTTTGTGATATTCATGGACAGGATATCGAGGCGTAGTCGGGTGAGGAAGGTGTGCAGGTCAGTGGGCAGGGGATCTCATCGCTGGTTTTTGCAGATGATGTAGTCTTCATGTCGTCATCGGACCGTGACCTTCAGCTCTCACTGGATCGCTTGGCAGTCGAGTGTGAAGCGGCTGGGAAGAGGATTAACACTTCTAATTCTGAGGCCATGGTTCTCAGCAGGAAAGTAGTGGGGTAGCAGAGTGCGTACTCCGGGTAGGGAAGGAGGTATTTCCCCAAGTGAAGGAGTTCAAGTACCTTGGGTTCTTGTTCACGAGTGAGGGGACAATGGACCGGGAGGTTGGCCGGAGAATCGGGGCAGCGGGGACAGTATTGCACTCGCTCTATCACACCGTTGTCATGAAAAGAGAGCTGATCCGGAAGGCAAAGCTCTCGATCTGCCGGTCAATTTTTGCTCCTACCCTCACCTATGGTCATGAAGGCTGGGTCATGACCGAAAGAACTAGGTCACGAGTACAAGCGGCCTAAATGAGCTTCCTCAGAAGGGTGGCGGGCTTCTCCCTTAGAGATAGGGTGAGGAGCTCAGTCATCCGTGAGGAGCTTAGAGTAGGCCGCTGCTCATTTGTGTTGAAAGGAGTCAGTCGAGGCGGTTTGGGCATCTGGCAAGGATGCCCCCTGGGCGCCTCTTTAGGGAGGTGTTTCAGGCACGTCCAGCTGGGAGGAGGCCTCGGGGAAGACCTAGGACTAGGTGGAGAGATTACATCTCCACACTAGCCTGAGAACACCTCGGGGTCCCCCAGTCAGAACTGGTTAATGTGGCTCGGGATAGGGAAGTTTGGGGCCCCCTGCTGGAGCTGCTGCCCCCGCGACCTGACTTCGGATAAGCGGTTGAAGACGGATGGATGGATGGATAGATGGATGGATGGTAACGAAGTTAGAAAATTGGCTATAACTTTACACAGAAAAGGTTTGTAAATAATTTTATCACACTAAAATCATGTTTACACCCATATCTTTTATGTCTTGTGTCTACTTTATTGAGTATTTTATTGTTAAAAAATTGCTCCCCATTCACTTCTATTGTGAGTGCCTCACTGTCACCTTGATTTTTGCTTTTTTAAAGAAAAGGAGGAACGAGTCGAAATTTATTTTTGTGGTAATCAATATTATGCCACAAATGCTTTCGATTGAGCTTAACTTGTATTGAACCCAGAACATTTCTTTAATGGTGCTTATCTGCATTCTTGAGATTGTTGTTTGTGGTAGTAAAGAGTACAGTCAATTTTTTCAAGATGCTTGGCATGATAACTTACAGTTTCTCAAATAATCTTATCTCAAGGTTCTTCTTCATTCCATTCAGGGACAGAATCAAGCCCACATTCACATTCAGTTCACATATAGTAGATGCCTGAAACTCAGTCCTCTGAGACACATGTACTCTAAATCAGTAAATATATCAGTTGATGTCTGGGCTTCCTTCAGCTTTTTGCCTTAGCTCTTCTGTATTCATGTCAGAATGAGAAATAAACATTTGCAAGGCTACTGACTCTTGCACATCCAGTCTTTGCTTTTTCAACTGAACTCCCATGGCAACTCCCATTATTTGTGAAATGGAAAGGAAATAATTTATCTCATTACTTTTCCTTATCTCTTTCATTTTCTTGCTCAAAAAAGGCTAATTGAAATGTATATATTGCTCAAATCTTCATTTTGTTCCAAACGCATTGGTTTGCATTTGGCAACAGTGGTTTACTGTTGTTCTTTGGTCACATTTATCAGAATCTGTCCTTTCATTTACACACTGGGGAGAGAGAACAATGGCCTCCACACTGCCCAGCACTCGACAGACATTCATTCATCCATTTCGACCTTTATCCGACATACTCAATCATCTTGATTGCAAACGAAGGAAAGGACAGCACAGCACAGCACAGCACAGCACTGCTCATTACTGTATTAAGTGACTCACAGCACTGTGTCTGAGCAAGTTTCTGAAGTTCACTCCAAAAGAAAACTCTGAGGTGTGAACACCATTCAAGTCAATTACCTTTTGAACTACATCAAATTCCTGTCCTGTTTGGCTCATTTGTTTTTAGGAAACATTTTCTACACATAAGTAGTAACCAGTAGTTGTTGCCTCAAGGATCTATTTGTACTTGATCTAAATCTAAAAATTACTTTTGTTGGTGTAACCATAATATGTCAGGTTGATTTAGTCAGATTAAACAACATTTCTGATTTCTAAAAATTATTGAGTAAATTGGGGGAATTTTTTATTTATTTAGATGTTATCAAGTCAAAGAAGTTTTTAAGTTCTCTGACAAAAAAATTATTTTTTTTTTATAATTTTTTATACAATGTACAGATGCATCAAAGAATAAAAAGTAGTAGCATAAAGGAAGTTCGATCCACAGGGAATCCAGTCCCTGAATCTATCACTGGTATACATGTGGAAATGCAACAAAATTTATTTTAAGCACAATATTCTGTGCATTTCATACAATACATGCCTGTGGGTCCATATTGGTGCAATGAAGCCACAGGTCACAAAGCAAGAACACAGTAAAAAGTAGTATAAGACAAAAAAGTAAAGATTTGTCTATATATTGCTCCCAGCATTGCCATGTCAAAACAAAAAGAACAATGAGACAAGAACAGGATTTAGCATTTATTACATTGTTCCTGTAGCTCAACTGATTCTACCAATGCCAAGGTCGTGGGTTTGATTCAGGGAACACACAGACTGATAAAATGTACAGCTTGATGCACTGTACAGTAAGTTGCTTTGGACAAAATTGTCTGCAAGATGCATACATGGCAACTATCAATGACTACTAGAAAATACTTTAATAAAATTAGCACATCAGTTCCCATACAGAAGCAGATATGTAAAATTATGTATGCAAATACATAATGTACATATTTTAATTTCCACTTTTTTGTTTGTAAAATATATGTGCAAACATGAAGTGGAAAACATGTTTTTTTCCCCCCCTTTTAATATATATGTGTGTATTTTTTGTAGCATTTGTGTTGTATTTTGAAATATGCTGCATATTTGTATATGTATGTTAATTTTTTTTTTATTCCTTCTAAAAAACAGCTTTACCAGCATGCAATTCCCATGCTGGTCTAGGCTGGTTTATGCTGGCTAGTGCTGGTCCAGCTGGTGAACCAGCATAGCCATGCTTTTCACTAGCAAATCTAGCTGGTGAAGTTGGTAGCTGGTTGAACCGCTTGGTCTTTCTGATGAAGCTGGACAAGCTAGTTTAAAAGCCTGGAGGGGAAACCAGCACCAGCAACCCATGCAACCCAAAACACAGCATAAGCTGGTGAGCAGCAATGCCTTTTTATGTCAGTAAAAACATACATGAACATACATGTTTTACATATATTACCATATACCAGATTTGCATGTGTTCTCTTTGTTTTGCTCTTGACTGAAGAGACCAAGCTAGTCAATCTCTAATTTTCCATAATTATTTGGTATTTTCTCTGTGTTTGTTCTGTGTACACCAGGATGAAACTCTGTTTTGAACTTCTGTACAATTCAATTCAAATTCAAGACCTACAAATGTATGGCACAAGTGTCTGTGATGGCAGGGTGCTCAGTTTCAGAACATTGCTGAATGGCTCCTTGAAAAGAGCGTGACATTGCTAACTTGACTGTGCTCAGCTGCAAACGAACTTATTCTGGGGATGTCCCGAGAAAATAACGAGACATAAGACCACAGGAGACTTTGAGAACAGAATGTCCCTCAAAGTCTGACGAGCAGCTTTGCCACAGCCTCAATATTTTAATTTGCTGGTCCTTAACAGGGAAGCTAAATAGCTGTGTCATTAAAATTGAGCCTCAGTGGGCAAAGAATGAAATCAACTGATCATTAAGAAAAATAAAGTGCTGGCACTGAGGCGTCACATGGACACAAGAACTTTGAAGGGGCTTCTGACTTTCTAACATTTGCTGATAAAAGATTGTGCCAATGTTCTTCGGCCACATGGTGTCACAGCTTGGTGGATGTTTCATGTTGAATATTTCTTTATTCACCATCAAACTGTCTCAAATTCAAGTAACTTATCTGTTACTCATTATGCATTTCAGACCATGTATGATTTTCAAGAAGTAGCTCATTAAAGGAATAGTTCACCAGAAAATGAAAATTCTGTCATCATTTGCACCCTCACGTCTTTCAAAAATAGCTTTTAATCTTTGGTGGAACCCAAAAAGGAGGTATTTATAGCATAATTTCCAAGCTGCTCTTTTTCAAACAATGAAACTGAATTGTAACCAAGGCTAACATTCTTCCCAAAATCTCTTTTTGTGTTCCACAGAAAAAAAGAGAGCCATATGGGTTTAAAACAACATGGGGATGAGTAAATTAGTATTTTACATTTTTGGGTGAACTTTACCTTTAAATTTCAGTCTGTTTTGCACACAAAGTCACCATAAGGCTTCAGGAGACTTTGGATGGACTACTATTATGATGATTTACTTTGTTGTTGTCCTTTTTGAAGCTTGAAAGCCCCAGGTTCCCATTCACTTTTATAATTGTATGGAATTATAAATGTGAAAATCAAATTTTGTGCTCCACAAAAGAAAGAAAGTAGAACAAGTTTGGAATGACATGAGAGTGAGTAAATGAAAAGAATGAATGAATGAAATTAAGTTCATTCATTCAGTTTTTTTTTTTTTTTTTACGATTCTAAAATCCTCAATATTCTGATTAGTACAGTTATTGTACAGCTTAATTATATGGTAGTGGTAACACCACGCTGTCTTCTCATGTCAGCTCAGATAATGGAAAGACATTTAATTCCGACTCATTTATCAATGATCATCTCATCTCATCTCTCTCACATTATTAAGTTTAATGATGAGCTTCCTCTCTCAACCACAAATCTTCACACTCCATTTGAACTCTGACTCTGCCCTTGATCTTTATTGTACTGCAGCTCACCCTGAAATCATCTCACTGCCTGAAGTGCTCTAACAGGAGGAAAAGGGAAAGGTACAAACAGCCAGGCACAAAGTCAAAGGTGCACACCATCAAGGGATCTCATATACATTAATAAATCCTACTGATGCTCTTAACCATAGCAAGGTTACCCATAAATGTAAAATGCCTAATTACCCCAAAAGTCTGAATCCACATTGAAAATATGGGATTTAAAATTCCATTTGAACATGAAAATAAAAAAAAGTTTTAAGGAATTAGAAAAATGTAAGCAAAGAAAAGTTATTACGTAAAATTCATTTGAAATATTGAAGATTTTGGGAACATTCTCAAATCATGCTGAGATAACATGCATGATCAGGCTTTGCACAAACTTGTCGAGTCCACTTTTCATCTTCACACAAAACAAGTCTCTCCCCCCCCATAAAGACTCTGGTCTGTCTGCCTCTCTCCTCTCTCTGTGAACCCAGCTGTCTTATTTTGTCCCCCGACTCTCACTGTCAACAAAGAGATGGTAATTAGTCACAATTCATCTCAGGTGGATGTCCTTAATGCTTTCTCTCTCCCCAGGTCATGCTCTCACCTCAACAAACATATATAAACGTTTGCACTTTAATATTCAGGTTTTTATTGATTGTAGTGCCTTAAGTTTTGGAAAGCTGGAAAACTGTTACTGAATTTAATTGGCACAGGTAAGTTTTCTGCATGACCCTTTCCTCTGACATTTCTCGCTATTTCTGCTCTGTCTCTCTTCAGGCTGCTGGGAAACTACATCTGGAGTTTATCTCTCTGCTTCCCAGTCTATTTCTGTATATGGTGGCAGTTAGTTGTGTGACCTTTCATTAGATCATGTCATCAGAGCTTTTTGAGGGTTTAGCCGAGTATATGTGCAGTTCATTAAATGGCTGCATCCAGAGCTTTTCAATATCATTAATTAAATTTGGAGATTGCATTTCAAGTCGTTTTCATCTAAGTTTGTAAAAGATATCAGCCAGTGTAATCGATGCATTAAAAATGCATCTGGAGTGAACTAAACTCAAGGTGAATTTTGTCTCATTAAACAATATTGAGGAAAAATTGGAGTGCTCCTCTCTGTTTTGTAAGTTGGCTTTTAAAGTAATTACTTCACAACTATCACAAATTTTGAAGCTCCAAAAAGTACATAAAGGCAGCATTAAGGTAAACCGACACTACTCATGTGGTTTGATCCATGTCTTCTGAAGCTATCTGATCGGTTTTGGGTAAGAGTAGACCAAAACACAACTCCTTTTTTCATTATAAATCTTACCAATCTCCTAGGTATGATCATGATTTGAAGCTCCACATTGCTTTGTACATGCGCTCTAGTATGTACACGTGCTGTACATGCACTCTGTAAAAGAAAATAAGGGAATTTAAATTTTCGGGTGAACTTTTTCTTTAATATGCAGAGATAAATATATGTTGGACATTTGTAGGTTGATATTGCTGAAAAGTCTAAAAACTGTTGCTCTGCAGTGCCATTAAATCATTACTCTGTTTGAGCATCCTGGCCAGCCTGTCAGAGTAACATTGGCTTAACCATTTGTGTGAATTTGAGGTTTCCAGCAAATCTGTTTGTCCCACCAATGGAAGATAAAGTGGTGTTCAGAAAACCACTTTAGAAACCCAATTAGTTTTGTGATTGCATATGGTGACTCTTGTGAAGCAGAAATTACACACTTCAGCTTTAAATCAGGAGCTCTCACAGGCCAGGAAATGGTGGTAAAGATTGTATTTAAAAAAAAAAATCTCATGCCCCTGCATCACAGCCAAACATCACATCATTCCAGTTGGCTGATTTCAAACACTGAGTGACTGCTATTAGTTACAGCACAGCTGGAGAGGAAACCACAATCTTGTGGCTTTATTTAGTGTACTGATCCCAGACCAGCTACAGAGACTCTCTCGCAGTTATTATGTGTACTGGTAGTATATGAGAAAGGGGCAGCTGGTCCTAGGTCAGTTTAAGTTCCAGAATGATTTCTGTCTTTCTCATGAAGAAACTTTGCACTCCAGGCTAACCCAGGTGCAGTCAGATGGCTCTGGCTGTGGGCATCTTGGGCATGTGTCCATCTTAGTCTCTCAGTTAATAGAGTGAATTGGTGCACTTATGGTCACATTAGGCAGTCTGAGGAAAAGTTTTCATCTGAGTGTTAAAAGTTGCCTGTATTGGCTTTGGCTTGTAAGGACACAAAGGCCTCTGTGGAAAGAAAAGTCTAGACTTAACAATCAAGTTGAGAATTTCACAGTATATTTTAACAGTCACTCAATAGAATAATTAGCCTCAGTAGTTAATCTAATCTGTTTTCATTTGAAAACTCTGTTTTCAGTTTCCTAACGTCAATGTTTTCCAAAGTACAGAATATAGTAAAGAAGAGTGTTTTTGACATGCTCCATTTTTTGGTGGGAGTTACAAAAACATATTAATGTGGATATGGCCTAAATGTTGTTGATTATTCAAAGTGTGTCAAAGATTTTAGGCAGATGCTATTTTTTACCCTGGTGCAAATAATGGTAGATACTAATTGCACCCTGGTGTAAATAATGATAAATATTATTTACACCCCGTTTCAAATAGTGGCAAATAGATACTATTTACAACCATATTTAAAGTCTAGGTTATGTATGTTAGCTCCGTTCCCTGATGGAGGGAACGAGATGTTGTGTCGAAGAAGCGACACTAGGGGTCTCTCTTGAGCACCGAATATGCCTCTGATCTATGAAAAACAGAAAGACAGTATTTGCATACCCCGCCCCAGACATACGGGTATAAAAGTGGGGAAATACGTCGAGTTCATTCAGGATTTTTCTGAGGAGCCGGAAATTGTCCGGCCACAACAATGGCTCGGCTCAGCGACATGGCCGGGAGAACACAACGTCTCGTTCCCTCCATCAGGGAACGGAGGTTATATACGTAATCTAGACGTTCCCCATCTGTCGCTCACTTCGTTGTGTCTAAGAAGCGTCACTAGGGGTCCAATTTATATCATCCCATGCGCTGAGCCGTGTATGTGTTCTGCTGACACAGGAGCGGGCAGGTATTTTACGCGCAAAGGCGACTAGCTGAATCCTTCTGGTAACCCTAAACAGGAGAACAAGGCGACACTTGCCAACCCGGGAACGGGCCAAGCCTAGCCAGGCCTCTTTTCTCTCTATGTTTCTCCGCATAGAGTAAGAAACAGCTGGGGCCCTTACACGCATCAAGTGAAGGGGGTCTTACCCAGTTTCCTATTCTTTCAGGGGGAAAAGACCCTGTGGAGGCCACACCTGCCCGAAAAAGGAAGGTAAGGGTGGTGAATACATCACATGTGGAATGTGGCGTGGTGGTAGATCCAGCCTCAAGGAGGGGGGAGCTGCTACAACACGGCGACCGGAGGGCAGCTGGATCTGCCTAAGGGAGACGCGGATCCACTCGTAAGGGGACCGTACCGCGGAAAATACACACAGGAGGAAGTCCACGCAGGAGTCCTGACCTGTGGAGCACCTATTCCAGTACAGGGTAGATTTAAGTACCCGCAGTGGGTTGGGTCGGCGAGTTCCTCCGCTGAACTGCAGACCCACAGGACTAGGGAGGAGTCATCCAGGGAGCCGAGTTAGTGGGATCTCCTGGGAGAAAAAGTGCACCATTTTACCTCAGCCGAGGGAAAGGGCGCTAGGCGCAAGTGGTCCACCCGGTCATTCTGTTAGCATGTTACCGAGTTCTACCAGCTCGGTCCTGAGATAACACGGGACAAAACTGACTCTACCCTGAAATTGTAAAATCTGGCAAAGATGATAGGAGTTACTCAACCCACTGTCTGCCAGGGAGATGCCTCTGGCCAGTGCCCATGAGGACGCAACACTCCTTGTTGAGTGTGCTTGGACCCGCAAGGGGAGGGGCACGGCCTGGGTGTGATAAGCCAATGTAATGGTTTCAACTACCCAGTGGGAAGGCCTCTGTTTTGAGACAGCGTTCCCTTTCCGCTGTCCACCAAGGCAGACAAAGAGCTGCTCAGAACATCTAGAGCTCTGCGTGCGGTCCAAGTAGGTACGAAAAGCACATACCGGACACCGCAATGAAGGGGCTGGGTCTGCCTCCTCCCGGGGCAGCGCTTGCAGGTTCACAACCTGGACCCTGAGGGGAGTCATAGGAACCTTGGGCACGTAGCCCGGTTGGGGTCTTAGGATCACATGAGTGTCTGTCGGACCAAACTCCAGGCAGGTGTCGCTAACAGAGGACGCTTGCAGGTCCCCGACCTTCTTGATGGAGGTGAGCGCAATCAGGAGGTCAATCTTCAGGGAGAGGGCTTTGTTCGACTGATTCTAGTGGTTCGAAGGGGGGTCTCTGAAGGCCCGAGAGGACCACTGAGAGAGGGCTCTGGCTTGGTTGATCGTGTCTACGATGGCAGGTGGTAGACCAGCTAGATCTTCCGTGTCCAATCCAGGGGCCAGACACGGAGGTTCCAGAGGTCTGGGTGCAGATGCCAGAGCATGCCCCGTCCCTGAGAAAGAATGTCTTTCCTCAGGAGAATTCGTCAGGGAGGGGCTGTCGCTATGAGTACGAGATCCGAAAACTAGGCCCGGGTGGGCCAATAGGGAGTCACTAGGGCAACTTGTTCCTCGTCCTCCCTGACCTTGCACAACTGTGCAAGAAGGCTCTCTGGGGGAAATGCGTACTTGCGTCTGCCCCAAGGGGAGCCTCTGTTTGGGCATACCAGAGCGGGCAGTGGGAGGCCTCTCGGGAGGCAAAGAGGTCTACCTGGGCATTGCCAAACCGTTCCCAAATCAGCTGGATCGACTGGGGGTGATGCCTCCACTCTCCACTGGGCAAGCGTTGTTGTGACAGCGCGTCTGCTACCACATTGAGGTTGCCGGGGATGTGAGTGGCATGCATCGACTGCTGGTGAGTCGCTGCTGGCTCCAAAGGAAGAGATGACGGGCGAGTAGTGACGTGGCGGGAGCGTACTGTAGTAATGTACGCTACCGCGGTGGTGCTGCCTGACCTGACTAGGACATGTTTGTCTCGAACTAACAGGAGAAACTTCCGCAGGGCAAAGAAAACAGTCAGCAACTCTAGGCAATTGATGTGCCAGCACAGCGGGCCCACTTTCCAATGGCCCGTGGCTGCATGCCCGTTGCACATAGTGCCCCAACCCAATCTGGAGGTGTCGGTTGTGACCAGGACGTGTTGGGACACCTGCTGCAAGGGTACTCCTGCCCGCAGAAAGCAGAGGTCTGTCCAGGGTTTGAATGTTTGGTGGTAGGCAGGGGTGATCATCACACGATGCGTGCCGCAGTGCCATGCTCGTCTCGGGACTTGAGTCTGAAGCCAGTGCTGAAGCGGTCTCCTATGCATCAACCCCAGCGGCATGACCACCGTGGAGGATGCCATATGCCCCAATGGCCTCTGGAAAAGTTTTAAAGGGACCGTTGTGCCTGGCCTGAGAGTGGCGAGGCATCTCAGCACTGACTGCGCATGCTTGTTCGTGAGACGTGCTGACATTGAGTCTAACTCCATGCTGAGAAAAGAGATGCTCTGAACCGGGGCGAGCTTGCTCTTTTCCCAGTTGACCTGAAGCCCCAGGCGGCTGAGGTGCCTGAGCACCTGGTCTCTGTGAGCGCATAGTAACTCTCGGGAGTGGGTCAGAATGAGCCAGGTAATTGAGTATGCGAATGCCGGCTTCTCGGAGCAGGGCAAGGGCTGCCTCTGCGACTTTCGTGAAGACGCGAGGGGACAGAGACATGTCGAAGGGAAGGACTTTGTACTGATATGCCTGGCAGTCGAACGCGAACCGTAGAAAGGGTCGGTGTCAAGGCAGAATTGAAACTTTAAAGTACACGTCCTTCAGGTCTACCGCTGTGAACCAATCTAGATGCCGGACGCAAGTGTTAAGATGTGTTTTTGCAAGAGCATTTTGAATGGGAGTTTGAGCAGAGCCCGGTTGAAAACTCGCCAGTCCAAGATCGGTCGTAAGCCACCGCCTTTCTTGGGTACAATGAAGTATGGGCTGTAGAAACGTACAACTTCATTTCAGTTGGAGGGACAGGTTCTATCACGTCTTTGAGTAAGAGATGATTTCCACATGCAGGGATTTGGCGTATTCACCGTGCGCTGCAGTAAAGCGGACGCCCGCGAAGGGGGGCGGAGGCCTGGCAAACTGAATTGCATAACCGAGTCGGATGGTCCTGGCCAGCCAGCGTGACTGATTGGGAAGTGAAAGACATGCATCCAAGCTCCGTGCTAGGGGTACTAAGGGGATGACTATTTTTGACATACCTGGCAGGGATGCTTTTTAAATGGTATTGAAGTAGTTCCCATCTATGTTGGGCACTTATTGACTTATTATTTGCTCCAAGTCATCCATTTCAAAAACTTTTTTTTTTTTTTTCCATTTAAATTTTTGATTTTAATGAAATAAATTAATATGGTGCACAATTATATTTTTGTTTACAAAACTAATTTCAAACATTTAAGCATATGCCTTCAGATCAAATGATTTGTAAGATCATGAGTAACATTTCAGGCAAGTGTTTCAAAACTTTTGACCGGTAGTGTATATAAAATAAATATTTTTTTAGTATTTATGCCTTTAACTTTCATAACATATTTCCATTGAATTGACTAATCTTTAATAACATAAAAACAAACACATTTTAAGTTGTATTCTTTTAATTTTGTTGAAGATTGCATAATTCAGGAAATTTATTTTGAAACTGAAATGCAAAAATCTTTAAAACGGTGTTAGATAATTTTGTCATCCAATGTATTTAATTTTATTTTCTTGATCTGCAATCCCCGTCTCGATACGGCTCAGCTGAGGGAAGAAAGAAATGACACAGACACCCAATGCTATCAAATCCTTCTTCAACGTTTATTGTTCAGCACTTTGTTGTATGGTCCAGAAAAACCACATTCCACTGGACCCCCACCAATGAAATACTTCATTACCTTATTTGGGGGTGACATACAGGTCCTTCTCAAAAAATTAGCATATTGTGATAAAGTTCATTATTTTCCATAATGTAATGATAAAACTTAAACTTACATATATTTTAGATTCATTGCACACCAACTGAAATATTTCAGGTCTTTTATTGTTTTAATACTGATGATTTTGGCATACAGCTTATGAAAACCCAAAATTCCTATCTCAAAAAATTAGCATATCATGAAAAGGGTCTCTAAACGAGCTATTAACCTAATCATCTGAATCAACTAATTAACTCTAAACACCTGCAAAAGATTCCTGAGGCTTTTAAAAACTCCCAGCCTGTTTCATTACTCAAAACCGCAATCATGGGTAAGACTGCCGACCTGACTGCTGTCCAGAAGGCCATCATTGACACCCTCAAGCAAGAGGGTAAGACACAGAAAGAAATTTCTGAACAAATAGGCTGTTCCCAGAGTGCTGTATCAAGGCACCTCAGTGGGAAGTCTGTGGGAAGGAAAAAGTGTGGCAAAAAACGCTGCACAACGACAAGAGGTGACCGGACCCTGAGGAAGATTGTGGAGAAGGACCGATTCCAGACCTTGGAGTAGAAACATCTAGAGCCACCGTGCACAGGCGTGTGCAGGAAATGGGCTACAGGTGCCGCATTCCCCAGGTCAAGCCACTTTTGAACCAGAAACAGCGGCAGAAGCGCCTGACCTGGGCTACAGAGAAGCAGCACTGGACTGTTGCTCAGTGGTCCAAAGTACTTTTTTCAGATGAAAGCAAATTTTGCATGTCATTCGGAAATCAAGGTGCCAGAGTCTGGAGGAAGACTGGGGAGAAGGAAATGCCAAAATGCCTGAAGTCCAGTGTCAAGTACCCACAGTCAGTGATGGTCTGGGGTGCCATGTCAGCTGCTGGTGTTGGTCCACTGTGTTTTATCAAGGGCAGGGTCAATGCAGCTAGCTATCAGGAGATTTTGGAGCACTTCATGCTTCCATCTGCTGAAAAGCTTTATGGAGATGAAGATTTCATTTTTCAGCACGACCTGGCACCTGCTCACAGTGCCAAAACCACTGGTAAATGGTTTACTGACCATGGTATTACTGTGCTCAATTGGCCTGCCAACTCTCCTGACCTGAACCCCATAGAGAATCTGTGGGATATTGTGAAGAGAAAGTTGAGAGACGCAAGACCCAACACTCTGGATGAGCTTAAGGCCGCTATCGAAGCATCCTGGGCCTCCATAACACCTCAGATGTGCCACAGGCTGATTGCCTCCATGCCACGCCGCATTGAAGCAGTCATTTCTGCAAACGGATTCCCGACCAAATATTGAGTGCATAACTGAACATAATTATTTGAAGGTTGACTTTTTTTTTTGTATTAAAAACACTTCTTTTATTGGTCGGATGAAATATGCTAATTTTTTGAGATAGGAATTTTGGGTTTTCATGAGCTGTATGCCAAAATCATCAGTATTAAAACAATAAAAGACCTGAAATATTTCAGTTGGTGTGCAATGAATCTAAAATATATGTAAGTTTAATTTTTATCATTACATTATGGGAAATAATGAACTTTATCACAATATGCTAATTTTTTGAGAATGACCTGTACATGTCTGAGCTACGTGTGAAACGTGAGAGTAGAGACAAGAAACACATTCCTATAGAACATCCTTCAAACAGGGAACAGCTGCAGCAGCACCAACAAAAGAAGTTTAAAAGTGGCCTTCATTATTCCACAAACGGTCTTAAATATTTTTTGAGTGTGTGTGCATTTAGTTTAGGGTTGACCCTGTCTATGCTGCTATAAAAGCTTCCAATCTTCTGGAAAGGCTTCCCACTTGATATTGAAACTTATTGATATTGGCTGTGGCGATTTGCTCTCATTCCGACTAAAATGTCAATGACGTCAGACACTAATATTGGGTGATAGAGCCTGGGATGCAGTCTGTGTTGCAATTCACACTAAATAAGTCCAGTGAGGTTCAGGTCTGGGCTTTGTGCAGACCAGTCAAGGTTTTCTCCACATTTTATGGACCTCGCTTTGTGCACAGAGGATTTTAATTATTGGAACAGAAAAGGCACATCCCTTCCTAAATAAAATGTTTGTCTAAGGAGATTGCATTGATTGTATGCACCTGTTTGTAATGAAATGGCCAAATATGTTAATTTCAACAGAGGTGTCCACACATTTTTGGCCATGTACAGTGTAGATTTGATTAGAGTCTCTGATGATTAATTAGTAGAGGCTAATTCAGCCAAAATTCATGCCAGCTTCCCAAGTCGAGTAAACAGCGGTAATATAAAGTACGAGCACTCCAGAGATGACAATGACTTTTATTTTTTTAATTAATACAGGGTTCGGGAGATGCCATGCCATATCTGAGTCAGATAAGTGGAGGGGTTTTGTTCCCTATCTGTCACTTACTCAATGTTGTGTTGTATAAAAAGCACATAAAAGAGATTAACTTCTCTAAAAGAGTAGCGCAAGCAGAAAGTGTCTTTTTCAAGATGTCTTTCCGTTTTTGTGTATTTCCTGGTTGCGGTCGATACCTCTCGTGTCTGGGTGCCACCCACGCGGAGTCAGCATCGTGGATGGTTCATGTCCTCACTGCGACGTGGAGCTGATGGCCATGCTTGCCCGGGCAGCTGCGAGTGTCGGGCTGGAGTGGAATCCTTTGCCCCCCCGAACCTTCACGGCTCGACGATTGGTTCCAGGGGCCAGAGCGCCGTTCACGGCCACGCTCCGCCCACGTTCCTTTCTTCCCGGAGGTGCATGATGAGCTCACGCGCTCGTGGCAGGCAACTTTTACTGCCCGCACATAGTCCATGAGCTCCTCCACTCTCACTGCCCTCGATGGCGGGGCGGCACCGTCCGAGGCTCCTGTCCAGGGCCTGTAGGCTGATGTCGTCTCTGACGGCTAAGGCAGTCTAGCTGATCTGGAGTCGATTCGGCCAAGCAGAGATGGACCTGTTCGCTCCCCCAGAATCCTCCCACTGTGGTACTCTCTGACCGAGGCTCCCCTCTGCACAGATGCCCTGGCATACAGCTGCGCAAGTATGCGTTCCCCCCAGTGAGCCTACTTGCACAGACGCTGTGCAAGGTCAGGGAGGATGGGGAGAAGATCCTCTTAGTGGCCCCTTATTGGCCCTCCTAGATTTGGTTCTCGGACCTCATGCTCCTTGCAACAGCACCCCCCCGGCGAATTCCTCTGAGGAAGGACCTTCTTTCTCAGGGACGGGGCACCATCTGGTACCCGCGACCGGACCTCTGGAATCTCCCTTTGAGCCCCTTGAGTCAGCAGAGCTAAAGGCGCTCTCTCTGAAGATCGCCCTCCTGACAGCGCTTACCTGCATCAAGAGGGTAGGGAACTTGCACATGTTCTCTGTCACTGAACTGTGCCTAGAGTTTGGTCTTTGGTCTTACTCTTACGCCATCCTGAGACCCCGACCGGGCTAAGTGCCCAAAGTTTCCACGACCCCTTTTAGGGATCAGGTGGTGAACCTGCAAGCGCTGCTCCAGGAGGAGGCAGACCCAGCCTTGGCGTTGCTGTGTCCGGTGAGTGCTCTTCGCATCTACTTGGATGTCTCATCTATAACGTCTTGGTTATTGACGTAACCTCCATTCCCTGATTTAGGGAACGAGACGTTGTGTCCCTCCTGCCACAACACTAAACCAACCGCTGAAATGGCTGGGTCTTTGGCTCGGATCCTCAGTGTGATACCTGATGTGCGTTTGCAGCGTCACTCCTTTTATACCCGTATGTCCGGGGGAGTGGCATGCAAATTTTTCAAGATCAGAGATGTCTGGGCTCCTCAAGAACAACCCCTAGTGTGAACTCACCAACACAACGTCTTGTTCCCTCCATCAGGGAACGGAGGTTACGTTAGTAACTGAGACGTTTTGTCATGTGCTCTAAAATGTATCCCTCTAACTATAGACAGGGATATTAATAACAAAAAAATATGGAAGAAGATGAAGGCTCACAGTTGATTTTTGCTTTTGCTGGTCATGGTTGTGTTAACAAATCAGGTCACTGTCACTTGCACTGAAACAAAGAGTGGTAGAGTGGAGTTCCTAATATTAACACACAGAAAACAATGCAATAATCATTCTTGCATGGAAATCAAGGAAATGTACAAGTTATAAAACAAGCAAACAATGATGTGAGTCTAAATTTCTGTTTTTGTTTTGGGGGGGGCTTACTGTCCTAGACTTTGAAAACCCCTGTGTTACACAAACAATGCCAATAGCAGGTCAACACTTTTTAAGAGATCATTAAAAACTGATATTTGTTAGCTGTTATTAAAATGAATGTATTAATATTATTATTCATGTGCATTGAAAAAAAGCATTACACAAACTCACAAACTTCAAAGCAATTTGGTTATTTGAAGATAGACCTAAAAGGTGATCACTGTTTGTCCTCAATCTCGGCCTCTGTCTTTGACGGTAATAGGCAGTGTCTGTCATCCTTCAAAGAGCATGGCATCATTTGCATTCCCTCTCTGTGATCTTCTGTTGGATTAAATCAAAGTTGGCCCTGGATTTATGTTCTTGTCTTTCATTTCGTTCTTATCAAAAAGGTTGATTGTGTTCAACCTGTTTATTTTCAGACTGAAATTAAAGGACTGTGCAAGGGGAAAGAAAATGACAGATGCATCTGTTGCTTACTGTGAAACATATGATTTTGTTAATGGGAAATTGACTTGAATTTGCTTGTTATTGACAGATTTATTGTTACATATGAGTTTTTCATATGTAAAATATTCTATTGCCTTACTGGTGTCAAGTAACAAGTAACTTGCTATGTATTGCAAGTAACTTTCAAGTACTACTGCACTAATAATAATAAAATAAAATTACTTCATATTAATATCTATTATAGCTGATATTCTTCATATTAATTTATTAATATCTAAATTAGCTGGTTTGATCCAAGTTAAAAATAATTAAAAAAATCACCAATCACCAAATACAATTTTAAGGGTTAGATTCGGCAGAAATAGTTCCTTAAGGTGACAATTGCAGGTTACCATTTTTCCATTGTGGCATTAAACAGCTTTTTAACAAACATGTTGTTGATATGAATCTTGTTTTCAACATTCCTTCTTGAGTCAAATCTAGTATTCCACATTAAGCCATACTGATAAGTATAATATTTATTTATGTTCTGAAATATGTTCTGTCCTCCATGAGGTGCCTATTAAAAGTGATTTAATAGTATACAGGCACATGGAGACATTTGATTATAGGATTTAACATGCGGTCTTTTTTATGCAATCTAATGGAACCTCTAAGAAATGTCCATGTACAACAGTAATGACCGTACAGTACAGCGTTGGAAATGTCATGATTTTACGGAAGTGGGAGATGACACACTGCTGAGTGATTCCACTGCCCTCATGTGCTTTGCTTTCTCTTGAGGTTTAGAAAGCTAATGGAGAAAATATCATTCTAGTATTGCAGGGTTCCCTGTAATCTTTATCCAGGATTGGGCACATTTCCTGTGGGGTGTTGTTGTATTCACTGGCTGTCTGGGATATTATGTTTTATGTATGTGTAGATAAAGTCTCATTTAAAATTTTTACTGTGGCTTCGGGGGCCACAAATTAGGATTACATATCACAAAGGACCATCATTAATTTAGCATTTTCTTCCATTTTAGCATTCCATTTAAATTTACTATGTGTTTTTAAACAGCCACACACCATGTCCATCTGTGCCAGTCCTTAGTTGATTAGCATGGATTTAATAAACAGCCTCTTATGCAATGTGACAACCAGACTGATTGCAGCAATGGCGTTGTCATTTCACAGACTCATTTCTGATGATGTTGATTTGCACATAAAAGAACCTTAATCTTTGAATAAGCTTTAGTTATTAGTGATATTAGGGTTAAAATAAGCACAATAAGTCATTTTAATTTAACAAAAAAAATAAATAAAAAAAAAATAAAAAATAAATAAATAAATAAATAAATAAATATATATATATATATATATATATATATATATATATATATATATATATATATATATATATATATATATATATATATATTTTTTTTTTACAACGACTATAAAAACTAGATTTGCTTAAAATTTCAGTGCTTACAAGGCAGCAAAATCACACACTCTAAATTATGTTGGGTTGTAATAAACATGCTAGGTGAGCTCATACTCTTTTCTTTTCACTGGTGTAGGTCTATTGTCTATAAGCCTCTAACTCTAATGAAAGGTGTAGTGCACTTCTATTTAGGCTGTAGGCAAGAGGCTGAGATTGAGCCAATAGAGTGATTTGGGTTGCTGGAGGATATAAGTGAACGTGAAAGAGCATGAATAACCGAAGTGTCACCTCAGCCTAACGCCTGTCACCTCTCGCTTTACACATTCAAATCAGAGCAGCCAGAAGAAATCTATGGATGCAGAAATTTAAAAAAAGAAACACTTTATGTAAGCACCTGCTTGACTGCATCTTAATGAAAAATATTTTATTAATAAGTTCAATATAATAAGTTCAACTTAAGTATAATGTGTTTTTCTGTACTTAATTCTATTTGAGAATGGTAAAACACCATTACAAAGTCATATCTGATAGCAGGTTGAAGGGAACTGTTACAAGATGTCCAAATGCTGTTTTAAACATACTGTATTTATAACATCACACAGTTTTATCATCAATCATCAAATCAATAAAGTTTCATTATCACTTTTGATACAATGAGGCCAGAGTATTTTTAATTGATACCTTAGCCTTGTTATAAAAACATCAAGTACTGACTTATTGGTTCCCAGTGGTCTTTACATGACACTGTGCTATTGCTACAAAGCCCAGCAAGGTAATACAATTGATGTTTTGCCCTATAGCACTCTGAACCACTTCCTGACTGAGGGATTTATCCAGTAATTTCTCTATAATAGAAAACCTTTAATGATACAGAGAAATGGGTAATCTTTTACCCTCCAGGGCCCAAAATGTAGACAAATAAGGTACAATGCATAAGACTAAGCACACATCTTAAAATAAACTGACTCTGTTGTTATTAAAAAGGAGATCCCTGGATTATCAGGAAAGTCTGGCTAAGCATACACAGTTAGAGAAGATGTTAATTAGAGAGCAAATATTCCTTCCGTGTCGCTTCTTTCTGTGAAACCTGCTCTTTTGAACTGCACAGCAATTAATTCACTGTACATAGCTAATATTGTTTGCCTTTCAGTAAAATTGATTAATTTGAAAGACCCTGTATAAGTTAAAATGTAATTATATTGAATTTAGACTGTGTATACTGTATAGTATGCACTTATTGACTCTGATTCGATAAGTTCCCCAATAAAGAGTTCTAATACATGTCTCTCATTGGTTTTAATTTGCACAAGGCATTGCCATTTCTGAAATGAAGAGATGAATTGTCATAATTTGCAAAAACTATTTGCATTGACTACACACTATATTTTGCAAGTACATGGAGGCATGTGTGGGGAAACGTACAATATATTGACAGATTAATTTAATTTGTATAAAAAGCTAGACCCCTATTTTTCTGTCATTTCTGTTTGATTATTAATAATGGTTGTTTAATTATTCAGTGTATGCATGTATATTTGTAGTATACTTACAGCATGGAAATACTCCTCCAGCCTCTTCTGCAGAAATAAGAGCACTGACCTAACTGCGCACCTCTGTGGGTCTTCAGCCCGTGAAGAACACCAATCTGCAAACAGGCGACTTGTTCCTCGTTCTCCCTGACCTTGCACAACACCTGTGCAAGAAGGCTCACTGGGGGAAATGCATACTTGCGCAGCCCCGCAGGCCAGCTGTGTGCCATTGCATCTGCCCCGGAGGGGAGCCTCTGTTCGGGCATACCAGAGCGTGCAGTGGGAGGTCTCTCGGGAGGCAAACAGGTCTACCTGGGCCTTGCCGAACCGTTCCCAAATCAGCTAGATCGACTGGGGGTGAAGCCATGACAGCGCGTCTGCTACCACATTCAGGTTGCCAGGGATGTGAGTGGCACGCAGTGACTTGAGTCGGGAGTGTACGCCGCCTTGGTGATTTATGTACGCTACCATGGTGGTGCTGTCTGACCTGACTAGGACATGTTTGTCCCGAACTAACAAGAGGAACTTCCGCAGGGCAAAGAAAACAGTCAGCAACTCTAGGCAATTGATGTACCAGCGCAGCGGAGCCCCTTTCCAACGGCCCGCGGCTTCGTGCCCGTTGCACACCCAATCTGGAGGCGTCGGTTGTGACCAGGACACGTCGTGACACCTGCTGCAACTCCTGCCTGTAAAAAGCAGAGGTCTGTCCAGGGTTTGAATGTTTGGCGGCAGGCGGGGGTGATCGTCACACGGTGCGTGCGGGTCGGAAGCCAGTGCTGAAGCGGTCTCATATGCATCAACCCCATTGGCGCGACCGCCGCGGACGATGCAATATGCCCCAGGAGTCTCTGGAAAAATTTTAAAGGGAATGATGTGCCTGGCCTGAGAGTGGCGAGGCATCTCAGTACTGGCTGCGCACGCTTGTTGGTGAGACGTGCTGACATTGAGACCGAGTCTAACTCCATGCCGAGAAAAGAGCACGGACGGGAGTCAACGAGCTTGCTGGGGGGCGGGCGGAGCTGCACCAACTGCCATCCCCAGATCGCCTCCATCGCCAGCCGCATCTTCCTCAATCCCGTGGGAAGGAGGAGCAATGCAGGGGCGGCTGGAGTGGCGTGTTTTCTATTGAAAGCGAGCCGCGACCGCAACGTTGCCATGGTCATGCCCTTGCAGTGAGAGCATGAACCATCCACAAACGCTGCCTCGGTGTGAGAGCATGAACCATCCACAAACGCTGCCTCGGTGTGATCGCTGCCCAGACACACGAGACAACGCTTGTGGCCGTCTGAAGCGGAGACCACTCTTCCGCATCCAGGAACTACACAGTGTTGGAATGGCACCTTTATGATGACGCGTCCTGAAAAGGACGTTCAACGCCGCTGTGTATTGCTCTAATAGAGGAAAACACTCTTTTAAAAGAAATATCACTCTTTTAATGTGCTCAGCACTGTCGAAGCGCCCAGGGGCAAACTGCACTGCCGTGCAAAGAAGAAGTGTAGTAGTGTGCCATAGATCCAACAGCAGAGAGCGTCAGAGAAACAGAAGAGAAAGTGCTTCTTCACCACAACGTCGAAGTGAGTGACAGACGGGGAACCCAAAACAAATCACACGCTTGTTTAACCCTTCCTTCAAGTGTGTTACACATGCCCCAAAAATGTATATTCTGTCATCATTTACTCACCCTTATGATGTTCCAAACCCATATGAATTTATTTCTACTGTAGCACACAAAAGGGAAGTTAGGCAGTATGACAGCGGCAGTCACCGTTCACTTTCATAGTATGGACAAAGTGACTGAGACCACTTCTACACTTCTACCGTTTTGGGTGAACTATTACTTTCAGTGAAACTGAAAAGTTGTGCTATTGTACTGTAGGTCCCATAATGCAGATTTTTGGCAGTTCAGTTACATAGTTAACACAACTATTGACTGAGTGGTTTAAACATATTAAAATCTTCCTACATCACGTAAGCAATGAAAACACAGCCACATTTAATTACAGTCATAAGAGGAAGAAATTAGAGAGATGAATGTTGTAGAAGGCAACCCTTCAGAAGGGATTAGTCATTAAAACCCACGTACACTATTTCCTGTTCTTCGCAAATCCACACAGGGCTCCGATTTCTAAGGACAGACAGACTCACAAAGGGACGTGTCAACCTGAAAAAAACAATCGCAATGGTCATCATAAGAAGCTTTTCATAACAGGCGTGGGTATGAAGTGGGGGCATGGGGAGCAAGAGTGGTTGATGGAGGCAGATGCTCACAGCCTCCCTCCTGTGCCCCTGGAATAATTTGTTGCATTTCATTTGTGGATTGTGAATGCCATCTCTGGAATACCTGGGGGCGTTAGTGAATAATTACGCACAGACACACACATTTGTGCGATTATGCCTACACAAACAAAAATGCACAAACAAAACCTGTCTATTTCTGTTAAATATAAACACTGCTTGTATAGAGCGCACACACACTAACCCACCCAGACATGCTCACACACTCTCACACACATACTTGAGTGACGGCAATAGAGCAAAAACAATCAGCACAAGGGGAAACTTGCATTCATATGGCTGCTTCAGAGGCACCGTGAGAGGGGTTGTGCTTGGATCCTGTAGGAGGAGGCAGTCACACTAAGGATGCATCAGGGAGCATGACTGCTGCTGGAAAGGGGCATGACATGTACTGTCAGGAGGCAGTGTCCCTCATAGTTGACCTCTGTACACAGGACAGCCCACGGCTAGACCACAGCACCTGCGAGGAGTTCCTCTTTCTCATCTCCAATCAAGAGCTCAACCGCAGAGAATCGGGTAATGAAGAATCTTCCTTTATCTTTACAGTTCTGGTACTTTTAGAGCAGATTGTGTTTTTTATTTGACGTTGTGATGTTCTTCTGGATGAGAATCTCATTTAAATTACAAATGCTTTTTGCTTTGGGCTCAGAAACAAACTCTGAAACAACTGTTTTGCTCAGCACAGAACCAATGCCTTGCAGGGCAGTATCGAGTTACTATTACCTGTTAAAATGGGGAATAACTGTTCAGAGTCCCAAGAGATAAAAATAGTTTTGTGCATGGATATTCCATGGATCTTGTACATCCTCATGCATTGCTACAAAAAATACACTCATCAGAAAACTATGTTATGTTCTTGTCAGATATAGATTGCAAAATGTTTGATCATGCGTGGAATCCTTATCTGAAACCATTTTCTTCTTCTTTATTGTTCTTTTTTTTACGAGCACAAAGATAAAGAATAGCCAGATTTACTTCCAAACTCTGCAATGTATGAGTCAGTGAAATAATGAATTTTGTTGAAGAAAAAAGACCTTAAACAGAACAATTCTACATTCATTACTGTTAAGTATTAATTGAATTGAATAAATCAAAACAAAAAAGAAATAAAACATAATACCCCCCCCCCCCCCCCCTACCTTTTTTTGAGAGGTCAGTAAGTATGTAGAAAGTAAGGACTCTTGTTCTGTACAATCAGTTTGCTTGCAACCAGACAAGAGGTATGTCTGACCAATTTTGATTGTCTTTCTGTGATGTCAATGTGTTGACAGACTCCTGCTTTGAAGGACTGTCTTAAGCAACTGTAGACAAAAATCCTATGCCACTTTGTATTAATCTCACTTGGCAAATCGAAGGCACTCCAGCACAACATTGACATCCATGGCTAAGCCGTGGGGGCACTAAATGCCACAGCATGTCATCAGATCATCGCTATGAATCACTGGTGTCAGATAAAGGCTGAACAGAGGCTCTTCTCATATTGTTTGTCTGATTTAAAGCAGAGTGTTTTGTTTCCCTCACATTACCAGAGGGTCAAAAAGCTTGCTTTGTTTGGAAATGGGGAGGTGTCTTACCTCTGGAACAATTTAGGTGGAAAATCTCATATTGTGAGATATTTATGTGAAATCGTGCCTATCTCAAAGACAAGTGTGTGTGTGTGTGTGTGTGTGTGTGTGTAATATATTTGTTTAGTTTTCTTCTGTTACTTCCCGTGTCCTTGCTGAAGACAAATCTTTAAATTCTGTAAACAAAACAATTTTCAGGTTCTTCAAATGTCAGGTGCCTTGTCGCAAAGTAGATTGTAGCAGCAGTAATTGTATTCAACGTGTGCTTCTTCTGTGATTGCAGGCATTTTTAGGGTTGCAGTACATTGATGGTTTTATGAGGAGGAAGCATGGCAAAAGAGGCAAATTTCATTTAAAATTTGCTTCAAATTCACCACTGATCATTTTCACATTAAAAAGATCTTTGCGGCAAATTGTCCATTATTGCCAAAGGTTTGCTGCAGATTCAGAGCTGCAAACTTATGGTAAATATTTACACCGAATCACAAGCTCATTGGCATGTATAAATAATGAGAGGCAAATTTGCACCAAGTTTGCAATAAATTTGCCATGAATCTTTGATTATTGTAAGGCCATCCATACTCTAGAGTGCATTTGATTGGACAAAAATCTGTACAGGGCAACATTATGCTGCGTTCAATTCAAGTGGGATATTGATATCTCTGATCTCCGACCATAAAGGCATTCCATTGCCAGATGCTCGGAAGATGACTTGAAAGGACACAAAAGTGCAAAGCTCCCATTAGCTTAGCAGGTGTTTGACTGTCACACGAGAAGTCTCCTAGCAACCCAAATGATAAACAAGGTTGCACCTTTAGAATTTGTGCTTTGTGAAAAGAGAGTATAATTTACTATGTTTTATACACCTGTTTCTGCAGGCGTTTTGTTAAACAAGCTTTAATATAATGTAATGTAGGAACATTGACTAATTTATTGATATACTTAATAAAAAAGTTAATGTTTATCACTTACTCTGTACATCTTCCCGGGTGCCAACATGTTTGTGCGATGTCACGCACCTGCATCTCAGCAAAATTTGGAAAATTTCAGCACTAGTTTCCAAGTTGGAATTCTCACTTCAAGTGGCATTCCATTACACTTTTCCTAGTAGGAAATTGTAAAACCCTACTTTTCGAGTTGAATGGAATGCAGCATAAGTCATACATATTCTGGTTGGTTTTCTTTGAAAAGAATGTCAATTTTAAATTCATAGCTGCTAAAAGTACACTTTTGGTGGACACTAGCATATATATGACTTTAAAGCAGCAGACATGGACTATAAAACAGCAAAACTTTTTATGCGGTCTTTAATACAAACTCATATGTTGTGAGGGCACAGAAGTAGTTACTATACCAATTGTTCCAGTGTGAAAGCTTTCACGGGTCTGTATGTTGGAGCACAGCTGCTGTTCAGGGATGGCAGGACACAGGGCTGCTGTGGATGATGGATGGAAAGCTCTGCATAATCCCATTAACAGTCAACAGATGTCTGAAGACGAGACACAGACAGTGGAGACAAAACAACATTTACCTCCATGAGCATGGAGAGCTTTTTTATAACAAAGGATAGAACAACAGTGACACAGTTGTCATTGTCCACAAGAAAATCCATTTGAATAATGGATGCCAAATCACAGGTGAGGTGTCAGATTTTAACATAAACACAAATCAATTATATCTCATTTTCACTTTCACATCTTGGGTTTATTAAGATAGACTCCCTGTAGAGAATATTAGTGGCCAATGTTTATTCATTAGACATGATTATTCATTATCCATTCTTTGAAAGTATAGAGAAAGTTTGGCATTGCACGTGTACCTAAAAAAAAACAGCACGAGTAGTACTAAAGAAGCCTTTTTTGTTGTTGTGCTATAAAGCATTTAGTTCTTCCAATTTTGTATCACTCCACTTGTCTGTGTTTGCAGCAATTCAGATAGATTAACAGTCTATGTTGCATGGAGATGAAATTGTTACATATTAACATACAAATGGAAAGAGATCCACAAATAAACGTAGGAGTTTCACAAAAATAAACTGAATTCACAAATAAATAATATGAGATTTGAAAATAAAAAAAAATATTTACAAATATATTTTTTTAAATCTCAAACACAAATCTGTCTAGCATTCATTTGTGAATCGTGCTCATTTATTGTGGATCGCTTGCTGTGCATTTGCAGATCGCTACACGCATTTGTCGATTTAAAAAAACAAATCTAGCATCAAGACGTGCACACAAATCTACAAATAGGTGGAATCCACCCATTGTCTACTCAAGCCAATCAGAAAATGGCCACATTACTCAGACCAATCATAGCATGTTCTATCTTCAACCAATCACGCTTCGTTTTACTATCAGTGCGGGACCAACAGAGTCTCAACACTCTCATGAGCATGGAATCAAGCATATATAGATATGCTCCAAGGCAGCAAACTTTTAATGAAATGGATGTCATCAGGGGAATACTGTGACTTAAGGTTTGTATAATTTTCTCTCAGTTATAAACATATGTAGTGTCTTAAATGTCGACAGCTGAAAACTGCTCATTTGTAGATGGTCCTAATCATTAGCTTTATAGCTAACCTTGCTGACTGTATGACAGAAATGTGTGTTGTAATGTGACCATTATCTGATTGGCTTGAGTTTTTGAGATTGAGATTTTTGTGCACCTCTTGATGCTAGATTTGTTTAAAAAAAAATTGCATCTGCAAATCCACAGGAAGTGATACAAAAATAAATGCTTGTGATTCACAAATGAATGTTGGAATGTTGTGTTGTGTTTGTGATTTAAAAAATAGATTTGTAAATATTTATTTTTCAACTCTCATTTTATTTTTTTGTGAATTCACATTATTTATGTGAAACTCCTAACATGTATTTATACACTTCATTCTTTTTATTTGGTGGATCTCATTCAATTTATTTGTGAACCAACTTTCTGTTTGTTAATCTCTTTCCATTTTGTTTGTTAATATTCAACAATTCCATCTCCATAATGTTGTTGCTCGGCGACACACAGCATTGATCCTGCATGTCTTCTTTTGAAACTCTTCTTGTATTCAAAAGTACACAAAAAAGCTAGAAATTCTAGCTCTAAGATTGAAGTAACTCAGTGTTAAGTTGTTTATAGAACTGTTTTATAAAAGCAATATAAAACTCTCATGACTGATACTCAGTACAACAGCACTTGATTTGTGTAATTGTTTAACGGTTACAAGCTGATATATGGAAGTATGTTAATGACATCTCTTTGCTATGCTGAATTGCACTAATGGAAAATAACTATGTTGCATTAATAGTGCTTGCATTGTCCGTGGATGCAATTTTTTATTTGGTTGTATATTTAAGCTGTGAAAAGCATTTCAAACAAAATGTCATATTTTCAATAATATATATATTCACCTTCTAAAATTCATTCAAAAAATTATACATTTTATTATTTTATCTTTCATCATTCAGGTATATTACCTGTTGAATAACACCCGGTGTTCTAGTGGTGAAGATTAGTAGCAAATGAAGAATTGTGTATTGGCACTCTACTGCTTTTCCTGTATTGTCAGAATGTACAAGGTTGAACAAATTTTAACCAATTTTAGAAGCAAATTTGTAAAGCGAAGTATAATGGACCGAAAACTACCTGCCAAATTATAAAGAAGAAATTGAAAATGTACAAGAATGTTTAAAACAGATTTTTGGAAGGAAAATATTTATTATTGAAATTTTGTTTAAAAATGTTTTCAGTATTCACGGTTTATACAACCATATGAAATTGCATCACTATTAATGCAAGCACTTTTAATGCACTGTTTATTTTTTAATTACTGCAGTTCAGCAATGCTTTTTGTTTCAAAGACAATTGTGATTAATATACTTCCATATTAATATGCATTCAACAATTCACATGCATCTTGTCATGTCTTTTATAGACAACAAAAAACAAAAAGCTGTAAAACAAAAGTTGAAATTTGCAAGCAGCCATTGGGAAGATAATTCACTTCCGTTCTGGTGTTAGCAGAGGCAATCAGATGTCATGACAAGTCCAACAGCTGTGGCTAATTTACACAATTATTATGCGTCTTTCAGATACCAGGGTAATTTTTGCTGTGGTGGTGGAGTGTGGTTGTTGGGACCCAGGCTTGAGGTCTATAGTGGAGAATAGTTTAAAAAAACTAATTCAAATAAAACTTAAAACTAACATGCACTTTATTTAATGTGACCTCCATATCACTGGCTGATATATAGGTCATCATGGACTTTTAGTGGATGGAGCATCATGCAAAAGTGATTTTAAACATGTTTTCCAAAAGCACTATTCATTTATTTAGGGGTAAAACTTGAGAAGATGGCTAGAGTGACAAGTTTGGAATGTACTGCATGAAGAATTTCTATTTATACTGTAGCCAAGTGGAGAAATTTCATGTAATTTAACTCGTCATAAATTGGACGAGGCCCCTCTGACACTGGAGGTTGGCGATGCCCACTTTCCAGCACTCTCTGGTGTTAGATGCGTCAGAACATACGTTGTGCAAGAGAGCTCCCAGTTTTGTTCATAGGTTGAAAATTGTTGGGATGCAAATGGATTGCATGTATGAAGTTTGACCACATTCTGTATACACATGTGATTACTGGTTATGTAAATTTAGAATTAATCATATCTTGTTTAATGATTTATAGCCCCGAGTGTTTTCCAGTTTAGTGAATTAGTGTAATACGTGTTATATGTGAGAGCATGTGTAATGACAATTCTGTTTAAACTGCAATACATGTCCTTTATTTTTTTTAAATAAATCAAATACTGTGAGAGATTTCAGCATGTATTAAATGCATAAAATACTGTGAGTAAAAGCATGTGTTTAGCGCTTGGAGTGCTGTGAATGATATAAGCATGTATTAAGGTGATGTAAACTGAAGCATCTATGTAGGCTAATGCTTTGTTTCTGTTTGTATTTCTTTTGACATCAGCCTCTACCATATTTAATTTGTTGTATTTCATTACAATATTTCATAAGCCCAAAGACACAGATTTTGTATATTTCTTTATTTTTTAATTCTCTTTTTTAATACAGTCTTTTTAATAAACATACGTCAGAAGAAAACCCCAAAACATATTTTTGTGTCCAGTATGGTTATTTGCAACACACATGCTATATTTTGGTACCAGGAGAGGGGTATCTGACTGTTGGATGACAATTTTTTGTTCTTTCTGAAATACAGTAGAGGTGTATATAGATGCCTGTCTAACACAGAGTGGAGGCTGTCTTCCTTGGTGAGGTTGTCCAGTGAACAGACACCAGGGGTGCATGGCAATGTGACGAGACTGATTCCATGGGTGTACTTTTTGATGAGACACCGATCCAGTGACTGTCTACAAGAGGAAATAGTAGTCCTTTGGTTTCAACGTTACCGACTGATTATGAGAATTATTGTTTTGCCAACAAATTAACTGACACAAGATTTTTTTACTGTGATCAAACTCAGATAATTTGAACATCTTGAAATGTCACAATCAGATTATTATATTCATGGTGGTGGTGGCATAGTGGCTAGAGCACAGGGCTGCTAATCAGAAGGTCACTGGTTCGAACCCCACGGCCACCGCCCTTGAGCAAGGCAATTAACTCCAGGTTGCTCCGGGGGGATTGTCCCTGTAATAAGTGCACTGTAAGTCGCTTTGGATAAAAGCATCTGCCAAATGCATACATTTAAATGTAAATTATATTCCAGTATTACAAAACACTGATGATGAACATGGTGTAGGTATTAGTGTGCATGATGTTCAGGGACAAATTAAAGAACTCAGAAAACATGATGAGACCATGGCAGCTATCTCCAATTTGAGTAGAGAGCCAACCATTTCTTATGTATATGAGTCAAGATTACGTCACATTTAACCATTCAATGGTGATTTCAGCAAAGATGGGAGACATGTTGATGAGTTTAGTGAGGAAGTAGAGAGGGTTTTACATGCTACAAATCAGACCACCGAGGACCAGCTAGACATCATACTCTCCCTCTTAAGGGGTGCAGCCTTAGAAGAGGTCAGATTACAGATGGAAAATGAACCAAAGCAACCATGTGACCTTTTTGTGTACCAGAGATAAGTTTTCAAGAAAAGCACAGTCTCAGTTGTTGTTGCAAACATTCTATAGCCATAAACAATTGCATGGCGGGGATGTTTGTGCTTACTCATGCTTTGTCACAAATTCTTAGTCATCAAATGCAATATAAAATGTGAACTTGGCAATACGAGATCAATTCATTGAGGGGATTAGGGACTCGCAAGATTGTGAGAGATGAACCACAGTCAGCACTAATTGAAGAGCCCTTATGTGATCTCTAGAAGATCTTAAATCTTGTGTCACAAAATTGTCAGCAACAAAATTGTTGTATCTGAGACAGCAGAAGCTCAGTGCACAGCTGTTGGTATACCTGAGAATATAGGAGAGCTAACACAAGCTGTCGAGAAACTAATTTTGCAGTGCACTAGGTTTAGACCTTAGGTTTAGAGTTGGAGGTTGAAACCATGGGAATTACCCTACCACAGTGTGGTTTTCTAGTAGTCAGAGACTCACAAAAGTCTTCTGCTGTACCAGCCCTCATTGGCATGAATATCATTAGTAGATGTAGACAAATTATACCCTGCTTCTTCAGTTACAATGGTAATGGTCAAGGGAGCAAAGAGTATGTTAAATGATGGTTCACAGGACTTCCTTACAGAACCAGCAAACACACCCTTACCTGGTGGTCTGATTGTTGTTCCCTCTCTTGTGTCTTCAGAGAAACTGTTGTTTCTTGTACAGGTTGTGAAACTCTCCCCAGAAGATATCTTATTACAGGCTAGAACCAGACTTGGTACTCTGTCTCGTGTTGAGAGTGTAAAGTCCAATGAGACATGTGAGTTGAGATTTCAGAGAATTACTGCTGATATTGAAGATATCAGTGTAAACACAAAAGACAGTCAGTTATTGGATTAAAGAATTTCACAACAAACTAAACATTGGTGGTACTCCTGGACAGCAGGCAGAGTTGAGCGATTTGTTGATGAAGTACTTTGATGTTTTTGCTCTTGTGGATGAAGACCTTGGTTTTACAGGCAAAGTGCAACATGAGATTCATGTGGTGGATTATGTACCGGTGTTCCAGAGTATAGGTGTATCCCACCTACTAAATATAGGGAAGTCAGAGGCCAATGAAGGCCTGGGTGTTGTCTTATATCATCAGCTGGGTGAGTGTAGGAGAGTCATACCTTATGCCAGTAGGAGACTTAAAGCAGAAAGGAATGACAGACGTTACAGTAGCATGAAGCTTGAGCTACTGGCCCTCAAGTGGGCTAACTCTGAAAAATTCTGTGGTTATCTGCTGGGTTCCAAGTTTGTGGTCATCACAGAGAACAACCCTTTGTGCCATCTTGCTGAATTAGCCATCTTTGATTTTGAGGTGAAACACTGCCCAGGACGGCGGAATGCAGCTGATAATGCCCTCTGGTGAAAAGTGCTGTAGGGTTAGACAGATTCGTGCTCTAGAGTGTGGAGTAGAGGAAGGTGGTAAGCCTCAAGAAAGTACGTCTACTCTCCTGGGATATACAACAGCTGAACTGAAGGATTTTCAAATGAAAGATCCCGCTATCAGTTCTTTCAGAACCTTTTGGGAACATAAACAAAAGCCTATCAATCATGAAAGATCATGTCTGTCAAAGTCTGTACTCTCACTGATAAAGCAGTGTGTGTTAGAACAGGGGTTCCCAAACTTTTCCATGACAAGGCCCCCCAAATACCACTAGGTTCTGGCCAAGGCCCCCCTTTTCCATGATGTGTTATTAAACCCATCGACAATACTACAGCAAATGTAGAAATAAATAAAACATCTAGGTGAACATCCATTAACCTTTATTTGTGTTGTAATAATAACATTTGTATGTCAGATCTTCATATATGGTAAAGTAATTTCAACATTCAACATTGTATCTGTGTGTCAGTGAATGGAAAAAGAGAGAGATCTTAACGTGTGTGTGAGAGAGTGTGAGTGAGTGTGTGAGTGTGTGAGTGAGTGAGTGAGTGAGTGTGTGAGTGAGTGTGTGAGTGAGTGAGTGAGTGAGTGTGTGTGTGTGTGTGTGTGAGTGACTGTGAGTGAGTGTGAGTGAGTGAGTGTGTGTTTGTGAGTGAGCGTGTGTGAGTGAGTGAGTGTGTGTGAGTGAGTGTGAGAGTGAGTGTGAGTGTGTGTGTGTGTGTGTGTGTGTGTGTGTGTGTGTGTGTGTGTGTGTGTGCGTGCGTATTGTCTCCAATACGTCTGCTCACAGTGTTATCAGAGAGTGGTACAGCGTCAATTTTCTTGGCAGCATCCTCATCCAGTAGCTCTTTTACAATGTCTTTGTAGCAGGTAGTATCAAATCCTCCCCAATTGTGTGCGACTTTTTAGCTCGCGCAATGTGCAAGGAACCCAAAAACGATGCCTTCAATGCTCTCTCAGGGACAGTAGCGAATGTTGCTGACTGCCTGGTCAAATGTTCTTCCTTTCTTTTAAAAAAGTCGATTGGTTTTTCGGCCTCTGCTGGATGCTTCTGGTTCAGGTGACGTTTAAGTTTCGATGGTTTTAAGCATTCGTTGGAGAGGATCTCGAAGCAGAGAATGCATTTGAGGCACTCATGTCCATTCTTCTGCGTGATGCATGTAAATCCATACTTTATGTATGCTGCCTCATACCTACGAGTCTTACTCGGCCAGGAGTTCGTTTTCGTATTTTTTTTTTATCTGAGTTTTCGATAGCTGGCTCGTCAGGTTTTTTCCTTTTTAAAAATCTATCCATTTTGATAGAGCTAGCCAGCTAACTAAATAAATAGCTGAATAGCTGAGCACTGGCGGTTGTTACCAAGGCTAAACTGACAGATTACGTGTACCAGCCAATCAGAAAGATTAGAATTAAAAGTTTAATGTTCAGATATGCGACAAATTATTATAATGCTATTTCATAACAATACTCATAATAATATAAATATTTTTATATATTTTTTAATATTTTTAAAATATTTATAAAATGTATAAAAAAAAAATTTCTTCTTCCAACTTGCTGCGGCCCCCCTGGCGCCCCCTGGCGGACCCCCGGGGGGCCCCCACTTTGAAAACCACTGTGTTAGAGAGCTGGATGGCTTGCTTTATCGCATTGTGAATGACCTACATCGTGGTGAATGTCAGAAGCTGCTCTTAACCTCATGTCTACAAGAACAGGTCCTTTAAAGAGTTCATGACAGTATGGGACATCAGGGCATTGAGCGCATGCTAAACCTGTTGAGGCAATGATGCTTCTGGGATGACATATATAATGATGTGGAGCAGTGGATCAAAAAGTGTCAAAGGTGCATCTTAAACATGATGCCCCAGTCAAGGATACACCCTCCTATGAAGCCATTTCTTACTTCAAGGCCCCTTGAAGTAGTGGCAGTAGATTTCACTGTGCTTGAACCCGCCCCTGATGTCCGTGAGAGCCTGTTAATTGTGACTGATATTTTCACAAAGTTCACACAGATGTTTCCAACCAAGGATCAGAGGGCTTATACCACTGCCAAGTACCTTCTGAAAAAGTGGTACATGAAATATGGTGTGCCTGAACGATTACATTCTAATCAGAGCACAAATTTTGAAAGTGATGTGATTGCTGAGCTATATACGTAAAATGTATGGTGTAAAGAAAACGCACACTACACCCCATCGGCCTCAGGGTAATGCTCAGTGCAAGTGCTTTAACAGAACATTCCATGATCTATTACGCACACTTCCCCCTGAAAAGAAAAGTGTAGGCCAGAACACCTTACTGAGTTGGTTTATGCTCATGATGTAACACTACATGCAACCACTAGTTACTCACCACATTACTTGCTGTTTGGAGTCAACCCGCATCTTCTAGTGGATGCACTGTTTGGCCAAGGGCAAACTGTGGACAGAATACATGATTGTTAGTGATTTACCCAGCTAGATTAAAAGAAGCACATGAAAAAGCAAGGCAATACGCCAAACACAAGGCTGCTAGAGACTTAAGGTCTATTAGAGATAAGAGATTAGGTCTATTGCATTTACTTGCATCACAGACCTTTGTGTAGAAACAAAATACAGACAAATAAAGTTCTTCTGAACCCAAACAATTGATTATTTTTTAGAAACAAAACAATAATTATATACTTTTTAACTACAAATGTTCGCTTCCGTAAATCTCTGTGACGCGCGCTCATGAGAGGGATGATGTGAGCTTGGTATGGTCACACGTCAGGTGGAGGAGCAGGCAGGAAGCAGGTTATTCCTTACTTCTGCTGTATGGCCAATGCTCAGGGTAATTTTTTGACAGATTAATGAGCAGAAGTGGAAAGGTTGCAACACCTCCTGTGCTAATTAAAGCACTGCTGCTTTATAATCCAAACTGTTAACAAATATCACCGCTTTGATGGTCTTGTAGTGTGGTAGGAATTTTAGATTATATTAAATCATTAGCTCTTCAAAGAAATGGTTCTATGTACAACCTATAAGGGCTCTATTGCTTGATTCATATATGGAACCCCTAAAACATTTCCAGTAGAACACTTTAAAAGAGTTCAAATTAAGTACTTTGTTCATTGCCAGGTAAAAAGTTTCTATAATCTTTTTGGGGTTCTAAACATGGGATTATGGTATTTTATTGCAATTCAATGAAATGCAAAGATTAAATAACCATGGCCATAACACTTACACGTACCGAATACTTCTTAGCCTTCAGAATTCCTTTGAGCCAAATTGGTTCTTTGTTATTATATACAGTACGTAGAGCCTTGCTGTCATAAAGAGTTCTTAGGCGTGCACTTTCTTTGTTCTTAAATCATTTGCAAGAGCATAGAGAGGTGAATAAATGAATTAATATATTGATTAAATGTTTTAGACTGATCAACAACAAGGCCACAAATGGATCTGTTTCAGCATTATGAGCATTGCCATAGAGTTTGCACATTTCTAAGTTTGAGGGCTTGAGCTGCTCCGAGTAGAATCTCCGAGTTGACTTGTAACTATGCAGTAATTCCAACAATATGTCAACACAGCATAAAGTAAAGAATTCAATAGGGTTCTGTATTGAACAGTAATGAAAATCTGAGAATGTACCTTGTATTATATTAAAAGATATATGAAGAACCTATCAATTTTAAATCCTGCATTTAGAAGTTTTTAGCATCTTATACACAGTGATTCACAGGCATGCTGTCATAAGAACAATTTGAGTTTTGTGTACTTATTATTCATTTTGCTGTATAAAGCCCATCAATCCTTTTTAATACATTTTAAGTCATGTAATATGTTCCTTGTCAGTGTAATGCAAATGAAGAGGCATGTTTGGCAGCAAAGCCTTCCTCTAGTTCTTTGTCATGCTGTGTTAGACAGCATGGCTGTTAAGGTGCACCATGAGCATCTGCTCCTACAACAACAAAGCTTTATAGATTTTATATTCCTTGTTTTCTGAAATACACTGTGTTTGATAAGATTAAGCTGTACTTTCTTCTAAAGTGCTATCTCGAACCCCTGCAGATATGCCCACAGATTTGCCAGTGGGGGCTGCCATTATGAGGATAATGTGCAGAAGAAAAACAGTAATATCATAGTACACCCAGACACAATGGGGTAAAAATAAAAAGATAGATCATATATGAATCATACTGTATATATCTTGCACAAGAACAGAAGGAAGATATTTGTGAATTTTTATTTTTGCTCTGTCCAAAATTAATGCTGTAAAAGTTGTCCTAACTGTTTTTATTTATTTATTTTTATCTGAGTTCAAGTAAATTGCCTGCAGGTACAGAAATGATCTTTACTAGCTGAGGCAACCAGACAGTAATTGGAAATCTATGAAAGCATCAAAGAGCATCTGAATAGACCTTTAACAAGGCAGGCATGTTTGATTTGATTAATGTAAAGCCAATTGTTTATTTTGGGCTGCTTTTGCAAGAGAGGTATTTCACTTGAGGACACGACTGTGTCTATAAACTGAAAAATGCTGTCTTTGTAGGCAATATGGATGTATGTAACAAGGCACATTCGAATCCAATGTTTTTGTCCTGTTTACCAAGATGCTGTCTACTAAGATGCCTTCATCTCTTGTGTTACAAGGAAGAAAGAAAATCAGGTTTGGAATATCATGAACAGAATTTTCATTTGACATATATAGGTGAACTATTCCTTTAAAGCTGATGACTTTATTATGTTCTTGTTACTCATGCAGATTAGTTACATAATAAACACACCTATTTGCATAATCTTCACCTTTTTATACTGTGTGTAGTCATTTAATACTTACTAGCCTTTCTGAGGCATCTGAAACTACCTTTATTCATGCATGAATGGTTGTGTGACCCTCAGGTCACTTTTGAAATTCCAACATGCAGGATCCTCAGAATAATGGTTTTTTTTCTACAAGATTGCCTTTCCCCGCAAAGTAATCCCAGTGAGGCGTGTAATTAACAGCAAGATAAGGAGTTTATTTTTTCATGCAATGACAGTGACATGTTCCTCATCAGCTGCTTGCTGCTCCAAAGTGTTAAAATGAGTAGGAAAAACAAAACACTCTTGTTCAGTCTTAGCACAGTGTCTGAAGCCTACTTGCCTCATCTGTTTACACAGAGATATTTCAGTTCTTTAAATATCAAAGCAGTTGTGCTGTAAAGCTGAGCAATGCACAGTGGTCCAAAAGAAAACTGTTATCTCCTCATACAAGCACTCACATAATGACATTGTGGATTGAATTGAGTTTAGAGTGTACTCTTCACCAAACCAGAGGCACACCTTCTGCAGATTGTATCCGTGAGAGAGTCGGAAGCCAAAATAGATGTAATTAGAAAATGTGTAATGTACAGGGAAATATCATGGATTGAATGCACTTTCCATTAATACAGATGCTGGAGGTGAAGAATGGGGGCCAGGCTATGAGACCCTCACTGCATGTTAAACAGGGACAAGGACTCAAGGGTTACATGAGTGAAGGGGACATGACTGTCTGATATGAATGTCAAAAAAGTATGCTTTCAGTAAAACAAGGTCCTCTTGTTTTGAGTCCTCTGCCCTGCCTGTCTAAAAAAAACAAAAACAAAAAAAAAAAAACAAAGTGGATGAATTGATGACATTTTTCTATACTACTCCAGAGTAATTGATCACATGGTATTTACAACTCATTGGTCGTATAGCACGGTGATTGTCTCAAAAAAGTCTGTGCCAAGAACTGAGTGCCCATGCGCAAAGATGGCTGCAAGCAGATGCCGTACTTTAGGTTGGGGTGAATGGGAATACTAACGGAGAGCATTCTCCAGGCAGTATAGACCTCAATGGGCATGTAAATATCACAATATTCTTTTGTAAAATCTTTAGAGCTCACAGAGTAGACATTTTGATGGACATGTCTCAGTGTTTGTCCTCAAAACTGGTGATAGAAGAAGAGGATTGTAACTCCTTTGGGCCTTGGCAGACATTGACTGATAGGAGATCAATCCAGAGAAGCTCATGTAGATTAGCTGAACAATATGGAGGATTTCTGCAGACTATGGCACTCTCTCAAGAATTCAAGAGAACAAAAACACTGCAAAAGACTTATAGTCAGGAACCTGCTGCACTAGCAAAAACAATCAATCCAATAACATGACTGTGATGTCAAAAGTCACCTAAAATAGAGAAACTGTGTAAAGGAAAGGGAAAGTAAGATTACTGCCAGTGGCTCTAGAATCATGTCTCCATGCCTTTTGAAATCAGCTGGATTTCAGGATTTCATTTAATAGAGGATTCAATGCATTATGTATTGTCCATCATGTGATTTTTCTGCCAGCTGCATTTCAATGCAATCCTTTGCTCTCTTAAATGCTCTCTCTCTCTCTCTCTCTCTCTCTCTCTCTCTCTCTCTTTCTTTACAAAAAACAAAACACATAAAAAACAGAGTACATTGCTTTGTTTGATCAGGGAAAACAGAGAAATGAAGCTCTGTGAAATTATTATATTCAATCACATTAGCTACCCAAAAGCCTACCGAGAGCTTTAATTTGGATGTTTATTTGATGTGAAATTAACAGGACTGGCAATGACACTCATTGCCACACAAATGTGCATGGAGACAAGCAAAACACAGGTCCCTGTGAGCTTTGATCTGATCGGAAGTTGTCCTATATGAAGACTTCTTTCCAGTTTCCCATAGTGTGACTTCCGTTTTCAGATCGTTTTCACATAAGTCTGTCCTTAACCTTCTATCCCTCCTTTTAAGTGCGAGTGCCAGTCCGTTTCATCTTTGTTAAGGAATTGATGGATTTTGAGAGGGCTTAAAGCTTTTCCAGGGCATCTGAGAATAACAAAGTGGATTTTGATTTAGATTTTACTCTTCCACTTAGTCCCAAAAGGATGAAGCTTCAAGTCTGAGACTTCTTTCCCCTTTAAACCTCTCGCCATGAATACCTTAGGCTTCCAGATCTGTGTCATGCTTGCTGTCAAAGATGACCAGAGGTGTAGATCTATGGTTCATTAGAAAGACGAATGACATGTCCAGTGATGCCCAATCCTTGCGCCAGATAGCATGGCTTGAGCATGTTTAGAGCACAACCTCCTTCCATGTCACATGCAGGCACAGCATTTCCCATAGACGGGATTTAACACAGCCGAACTTCTCATGCAGCAATTTTATTGTCAAAAAATTGATAATTCTTTCTAATAGAGGGAACGAGATGTTGTGTCAATGTAGTGACACTAGGAGTCACCCTTGGGAGCCCCAAACACCTCTGATATTTATGAAAAGGCCAATTGGAATTGGCGAGTGGAATTTGCATGCCATGCATGCCATGACATATGGGTATAAAAGGAGCTGGCTCATAACCACTCATTCAGGTTTTGTGCTGAGGAGCCAACACAGGGTCCCGGCCATTTCAATGGGTAGTTCAGTGTTGTGGCAGGAGGGACACAACATCTCAATCCCTCCTTCAGGGAACAGAGGTTACGAAATTAACCAGGACATTCACTATCTGTCACTCACTCGAAGTTGTGTCGACGTAGTGACAATAGGGGTCCCTATACGAAACACCACAACTATGAGTATGGTGGTGCGAGATGGGCAAACCATTGCGTGCCTTGTAGCCAGCGCACTTGGATGTCACGTAACCTTCCCCAATGCTCCTACCAGCATCGGACTGTCCCCAGCACCTCAGGGACAAGTCAACACAGTCGTGGCCTCTTCTATTAATTTTTCTCCCCAAAAAAGAGTGGAAATCATTCAGCTGGGTGCCACAAGTGTCCGCATTGCGAGGGTGTCCTTACCTAAGGGGAAGACACAGTGGAGACCACACCCTGCCCAAAGGTGTGGCAATTGTGTGGAAATACATCACATGGTCTTACTGAGTCTTTTCGGCAGTGTCGCATGTGGAGAATTCCAAGTTGTAGGTCCTACCCAGAGGAGATGGAGCTCTACAACACGGTGACCAGTGGCAGAGGGGGCTCTGCCCAAGGAAGATGTGAGTTTACCAATGGGGAAACCGTCTCTCAGAAGATACATCACACAGGGTTACAGAGAGGCAATAAGCGCATGTGGAGCACCTACCCCAGTACAGGGCCTTTTAGGACATGTACTGGATGAATCTGCCTGCCACAGGTCTAAGGAGGAAGGATGTCCAGGGCCCACTGTCTCGTGAACACTGCTGGGAGGTAAAAAGTGCACATCTCCCCCTCCAGAAGGGGAAGGTGCTATAAGATAGCAGCACACCCAGCCAGTTGTCCTGCAAACTTACCTGTTCATACCTGACAACACACGGGACAGCCGCTCCACCAGCCTCTCCTGCAGGAAGGAAAGCACCAACACGACTGCGCATATCTGGGGTTCTTCGCATCGGGAAGAACACCACTTAGCGAAAAGAAACACTGCAAGGCATACAGGCACCTCGTAGAGCCCTAGCCCGAGTGATCATGTCTACCACCGCAGGTGGTAGGCCACTTAGGTCTTCCACGTCCCGTCCAAGGGCCAGACATGGACATTCCAGAGGTCTGGTCACGGGTGCCAGATGGTGCCCTCTCCCAGAGAGAGGAGATCCCTCCTCAGGGGAATTTGCCAGGGAGGGGTTGTTGCGAGGTCTGAGACCCAAGTCTGGGTTGGCCAGTAGGGTGCTACTAGGATGGCCTGCTCCTCGTCCTCCCTGGCATTGCACTGGGTCTGTGCAAGTCAGTTTACTGGGGGAAACACTTACTAATGTGGCCCCCAGGGCCAGCCATGTGCCAGCACATCTGTGCAGAGGGGAGCCTTGGTCAGGACGTAGCAGAGCGTGCAGTGGGAGGATTCCCAGGAAACGAACAGGCCTACCTGCGCTTGACTGAATCGACTCCACACCAGCTGGACTAACACGTGCTTGCCCTGGATCTACGGCTGAAGTCTTTGCAGGGTGAGAAACACTGCCAACAAGACGAGGAAGTTGATATATACCTTTTACTGGTGCGCCCGGCCCTCGAAGGTGAAATGAAGAAAGGGCCTGTGCCAAGGGGAAACCGAGATGTTGAATTACGCGTCCTTCGGGAGCCACGTTGAGGGGGCTCCGACCCCGAGCTAATGGCCATTCTGAGTCTGGGGACATCTAAGCACTTACCTCCCTCCGGGTACATACCATAGGACTGTTCAGTGATGGGGGAGGAGGGAATTGTCCTCGTAATCCATCACAACCACTCAGGCGTAGGTGACAATCACAATTATTATGGTTTAATTAATTTCTCATACCAGCATTTGTCCTAATAAATCATCTTCAGAGAGCAGCTCACATTCTTCACATCCCTTGCAATGCATCCATGCAGAAAAACGCTAATATTCAACACATAAATGCACATTCAATGCGTCTGTGCAGACAAACATAATTTTTGTTTTGTGCATGTAAAGTTTTGGTGGTAAATCCATAGAGATAAATACTTTAATAACATGTGGAGGATCAATACATTTTTTTATGGGGTCGCAAGGGGGTGGTATCACTAAAACGTCTCGGTTACGTATGTAACCTCCGTTCTCTGATGGGGGGAACGAGGTGTTGTGTCGAAGAAGCGACACTAGGGGTCTCTCTTGAGCGCCGAATATGCCTCTGATCTATGATAAAAGGCCAATGAGAGTTGGCGAACAGTATTTGCATACCCCGCCCCCAGATACGGATATAAAGGCGAGGGAAATACGCTCGTTCATTCAGGATTTTTCTGAGGAGCCGGGAGTGTTCCGGGCACCTCAGCGGCTCAGCTCAGCGACATGGCCAGGAAGACACGACGTCTCGTTCCCTCCATCAGGGAACAGAGGTTACATACATAACCGAGACGTTCTCCGTCTGTCGCTCACTTTGAAGTCATGTCGAAGAAGCGACACTAGGGGTCCACTTCAAATCATGCCATGCACTAAGTTGTGTACGTGTAATGCTGACACAGAAGAGGGCAGGTATTTCACATGCAGAAGCGACCAACTGTGTTCAGGCTGCACATACTCTTCCCCAATGCCCAGAAAAAGTCGTCGGGATCCTTTTGGTTACCCTAGAGGGGAACAAGGTGACGCTTCCAACTAGGGAACGGGCCAACCCCAGCCGGGCCTCTTTTCTCTCTATGTTTTCTCAGCATAGAGCAAGAGCAGCTGGGGCCCTTACTGCATTGTGGGAAGGGGGTCTTACCCAAATTCCTACTCTTTCAGGGGGAAAAGACCCTGTGGAGGCCACACCCACCCGAAAGGGGAGGTAGAGGTGGCAAAATACATCACATGGCCTCTTCGGTCACATGTGGGAAGAATGGCGTGGTGGTAGATCCAGCCTCGAGGATGGGGGAGTTGCTACAACACGACGACCAGAGGGCAGCGAAGGACTGCCTAAGGGAGACGTGAGTCAGCTCGTGATGTGACTGTACCGCGGAAGTACACACAGGAGGAGTCCGCGTAGGAGGCCTGATCTGTGGAGCACCTATTCCAGTAGGGGTAGCCTGGGGTACCCGTAGTGGACTGGGTCGGCGAGTTCCTCCGCTGAACTGCGGACCCGAGGGCTAGGGAGGATTCGACCAGAAACCTAAAAGGGGTCTCCTGGGAAGAAGGCGCACTGTTTTACCTCGACAGAGGGAAAGGGCGCTGGACGCAAGCGATTCACCCCGTCAGACCGTAGACGTGTACCGAGTTCTATGGGCTCGGACCTGAGAAAACACAGGATGAGACTGACTCAACCCTGAGATTGTAAAATCTCGCAAAGGTGTTAGGTGTTGCCCAGCCCGCAGCTCTACAAATGTCTGCTAGGGAGGTGCCCCTAGCCAGTGCCCATGAGGATGCCACACTCCTGGTGGAGTGGGCTTGGACCCATAGGGGGGGTGGCACGGCCTGGGTGTGATAGGCCAACTGAATGGCGTCCACTACCCAGTGGGACAGCCTCTGTTTGGAGACAGCATTCCCTTTCTGCTGTCCCCCAAAGCAGACAAAGAGCTGCTCAGAGCATTTGAAGCTCTGGGTGCATTCCAGGTAGGCACGCAAAGCACGTACCGGACACAGCCGTGAGGGGGCTGGGTCTGCCTCCTCCCGGGACAGCAAGATACCTGATCACTACCTGATCTTCTGAAGGCCATGGTAGGAACCTTGGGCACATAGCCCGGTCGAGGTCTTAAGATCACATCTGTGTCTGCTGGACCGAACTCCAGGCAAGTGTCGTTAGTAGAGAACGCTTGCAGGTCCCCGACCCTCTTGATGGAAGTGAGCGCAATCAGCAGGGCTGTCTTTTTAAAGAGAGGGCCCTGAGCCAACTGATTCTAGCGGCTCGGAGGGGGATCTCTGAAGACCAGTGAGGACCACCAAGAGATCCCAGGAGGGGAACAGGTTTGGCCGGGAGGGATTTAGCCTCCGGGCACCTCTTAGGAACCTGACGATTAAGTCGTGCTTACCCAAGGACTTGCCATCTACTGGGTCGTGGTGAGCTGCGCTAGCGGCAACATACACCTTCAAGGTGGAAGGGGACAGCCTCCCCTCCAACCTCTCCTGTAGGAACAGGAGCACTGACCTAACTGCGCACCTCTGTGGGTCTTCTGCCCAGGAAGAACACCAATTCACGAACAGACGCCATTTCAGGGCGTAGAGTTGCCTGGTAGAAGGGGCTCTGGCTTGGTTGATCGTGGCTACGACCGTGGGTGGTAGACCAGCTAGATCTTCCGCGTCCCGTCCAGGGACCAGACATGGAGGTTCCAAAGGTCTGGATGCGGATGTCAGAGCGTGCCCCGTCCCTGAGAAAGAAGGTCTTTCCTCAGGGGAATTCGCCAGGGAGGGGCTGTAGCGAGGAGTACAAGGTCCGAGAACCGGGCCCGGGTGGGCCAGTAGGGAGACTTTATCCTCATCCTCCCTGACCTTGCACAGCACCAGTGCAAGAAGGCTCATTGGGGGAAATACGTACTTGCGCAGCCCCACTGGCCAGCTGTGCGCCAGTGCATCAGCCCCGAGGGGAGCCTCTGAGCGGGCGTACCAGAGCGGGCAGTGGGAGGTCTCTCGGGAGGCAAACAAGTCTACCTGGGCCTTGCCAAACAGTCCCCAGATCAGCTGAACTGAGTGGGGGTGAAGCCTCCTCTCTCAGCCAGGCAAGCGTTGTTGTGACAGCGCGTCCGTTATCACATTGAGGTTGCCGGGGATGTGACGTGGCGGGAGCGTACGCCGCTATGGCAATTTATGTACGCCACCGCGGTGGTGCTGTCCGACCTGACCAGGATATGTTCGTCTTGAACAAACGGGAGAAACTTCCGCAGGACCAAAAGAACTGTCAACAACTCGAGGCATGTGCCAATGCAGCCTGCCCCTTTCTAGCAGCCTGCTGCTGCGTGCCCATGGCATACGGCGCCCAACCCGATCTGGAGGCGTCGGTCATGACCAGGACGCGTTGGGACACCTGCTGTAAGGGTACACTTGCCCGTAAGAAACAGAGGTCTTGGTTTGAATATTTGGCGGCAGGCGGGGGTGATTGTCACACGGTGCGCGCCACGGCGCCATGCTCGTCTCGGGACTCGGGTCTGAAGCCAGTGTTGAAGCGGTCTCATATGCATCAACCCCAGCGCCGCGGCCGCCAAAGAGGACGCCATATGCCCCAGGAGCCTCTGGAAAAGTTTTGAAGGGAACGTTGTGCCTGGCCTGAAGGCGGTGAGGCACCTCAACACTGACTGGGCACGTTCGTTGGTGAGACGTGCTGACATTGAGACCGAGTCTAACTCCATACCGAGAACAGAGATGCTCTGGACTGGAGTAAGCTTTTCCCAGTTGACCTGAATCCCCAAATGGCTGAGGTGCCTGAACACCTAGTAACTGAACACATAGTAACTCTCGCGAGCGGGCCAGAATAAACCAGTCGTCGAGGTAATTGAGTATGCGGATACCGGCTTCTCGGAGCGGGGCAAGAGCTGCCTCTGCAATTTTAGTGAAGACGCGAGGGGACAGAGACATGCCGAAGGGGAGGACTTGTACTGATATGTCTGGCCATCAAACGCGAACCGCAGAAAGGGGCGGTGTCGAGGCAAAATTGAGACGTGGGAGTACGCCTCCTTCAGGTCTGCCGCTGCAGACCAATCTAGATGTTGAATGCAGATTAAGATGTGTTTCTGCGTGAATTTTGAACGGGAGTTTGTGTAACGCTTGGTTGAGAATTCGCAAGTCCAAGATCGGTCGTAAGCCGCCCGCCTTTCTTGGGTATGATGAAGTAAGGGCTGTAGAGACCCTTCTTCATCTCGGTTGGAGTGACAGGCTCTATCGCGTCTTTGAATAAGAGAGTAGCGATTTCCACGCGCAGGGACTTGGCATGCGCCGTGTACTGCGGAGGGGGGGTGGGTGCCGGCGCATCTGACCTCCGTGGCCCGGGGGCGCGGTTGGTCATCCAGCACAGTTCCTGCAGCACATCAAAAATAGGACTACCCAAGGAGCAAGTTTTGAAGTGCAGGAAGGGCCATGGCGTGCAGGGCGGAAGCGGTCTGGGACCGTTCCACCGTGAGGGTAGTGAGAGCGGAGAAGCGAAGAAGCCTTGGCTTTGCTCAACTCGTCATGCACGTCCGAGAAGAAAGGAACCGGGGGGAAGGGCGTGGCTGTGAGCGGCGCACATGCCCGCGGTACCGATCAAGTAGCCCGGGAAAGCATAGCGGATCCGTGCGTCAGGCTCAGGCTGGGCGAGCAGACACGAAGGTGGCGGCCCAGGTGAGTGATCAGCATCCGACGCCGCTGTAACACTCTCCGATGCAGCGGTGATGTCATCCAATTCTGAAGCAAGCAAGCGTGCCGGGGAGGCGGGCGGTTCGAGGGGGTTTACCCGGCGAACAGAGCCCGCCATTGTCCCCAAATCGCCTTCATCGCCCGCGGCAATCCCGTAGGAAGGAGCCGAGGTGCGGGGGCGGCTGAAGTGGCTTTCTCTCATTACAAAAGAAAGCCGCGTGACCGCGATGCTATGACGGCCATGTTCTCGCACTGAGAAGATGAACCATTGGAGAGAATCGCTGATCCCGAGCTCAGATGCGAGCAAGCAAGCGTGCTGTGGAGGCAGGAGGTTCGAGGGAGTTTACCCGGCGAACAGAGCCCGTCATAGTCCCCAAATTGCCTTCATCGCCCGCGGCGCCTGCGTCAATCCCGTAAGAAGGAGCCGAGGTGCGGGGGGGCGGCTGAAGTGGCTTTCTCTCATTACAAAAGAAAGCCGCACGACCGCAATGTTGCCATGGCTATGTTCTCGCACTGAGAACATGAACCATTCATAAAACGCTGCCTGCTTGTGATCGCAGCCCAGGCACGCAAGGCAGTTTTGCTGAAGTGCGCCGTAGATCCAACAGCAAAGCAGAGCGTCAGAGGATAGAAGCAGGATAACAGTTGTGTCACACGCAGCTGGCTGCATACACGACTATCGGCTCTGAAGAAAATTACTGAATGAACGAGCGTATTTCCCTCGCCTTTATATCCGTATCCGGGGGCGGGGTATGCAAATACTGTTTGCCAACTCTCATTGGCCTTTTTTCATAGATCAGAGGCATATTCGGCGCTCAAGAGAGACCCCTAGTGTCGCTTCTTCAACACGACGTCGAAGTGAGCGACAGACGGGGAACAAGCACTCATGCATAGTTCTTATGGTACCTAGGTACCAAGATTCATTGCAACAAATTCTAGTTCAATAATTGGAGTCACTATGAAATTATAGCTGGAATAATCAATTTGAAAGATAAGATCAACACAACACAAGTTAAATCAAAATAAAACATTTTTTTTTTTTTAGTTTTTAGAGGTTTTGGATTTTAATTCACCCAAATATAACTTTTTATTTTAATAAAACAAGATTGCATCTATATGACAGTGGATGGGTGTTACACTTTAAAAATAAAATGCCATTGGCCATTCCATTGGTAGGAAAAGCAGACAGTCCTGCATATCCAGCTGGGATAAGAGAAAGTATTATAACACCGGAAACATTACACACACTAGCTTTCAATTGGTTAAGAATGTTCCAAAGACAACTGTTTATAATTCATCTAAATGGAAATGGAATAAGATAAATATGAGGAAATGCCTTGATTTAACATTAACCTTTTGTGTTTAAAGTCTGAACACATACATTTTCTTCACTAAATTGAGACACGAAGGAAAAAAAAATCAATTTGGTACTTGCAAATATAAAACAAAATGCAATTTTCCACCACTATGCTCATAAAATCACTCAAGGGCTCGTGTGTAATGTTGCATATATTATTTGAATCAAAATGGCTCTTGTTTATCAGAGCTGTTGTAATGGTTCCAGTTTGAGATACATAAGGTATGTCCCTGGCAGAGAAGATAGCAGGAAGAGGAAAGTGCTCCCAGGTTTGATTGCACTGCCCGTTCAGTGTGCTCTGCTGAATGCAGCTGATAGGCTGATGGTAATCTAGACAGAGGGAGGCAGGAGGCAAGTGCTATCTCTCCAGCTTGGGGGAAGATATTGCTGCAGTATGGTTTGAACCCATCGCAAAGGCTGCAGGCTGAGGTGACACCTATTGACGTATTAAATCGCTGTGACACGTCTCACACATGTTCTCCATCCATCTCTCCAGCTGCCACATGGCTTTGTCTTTAAAGGGATACTTCACCCCAAAATTTTAATTATGTCTTTATTTACCCTCATGTTGTACCAAACCTGAATGACTGTCTTTCTTCTGTGGAACACAAATGAAGATGGTTAAATGGTTAAGATGAATATTAGTCACTGAATGCCTTGCATTTTGTTCCATACAATGAAAGTAAATGTTGACTAAGGCTCTCATTCGCCAGGCATCTCCTATTATGTTCCACAGCAGGAAAAAAATGAGAGTTAGAAAATTATGACAAAACTGTCATTTTTGCATGAACTATCCCTTTTACCAAGAAGTGGGAACAAAAAGAGTGCATACTGTAGTGCATTGTAATAGTCTCTTTTCATCCATTGACACATTTGTGTAATCTAATTTAATCTCTATATAAAGATGAACATAAACCATTTGGTGCTTCATCCATTCACTAAATGTGCTTATAATTATAATTTTATAATATTTATGAAGTCACCTTAATTATATACATGCCCCAAACTTATGCAGCAATGCTGCTTTGTACTTCTAGTTTGTCGGGCATAAGATCACAGCTGTTTGCTCAATCTCTGATGTATTACTGCCCTTGTGACAGAAAAGTCTATGCCCTGTGTGTAGTTGTGTATTGCAATGTAACAACACAAGAAGATTGTATGAGTGTGGAGTGTATGTAAGTATAGAGCAGAGTGAGGGAGCTGCCCCCAGCCTTTTGCCATATCTTGCTGACTGGCTTACTCTCACTGCCATAGAAACGGGGTTCTTAACGCGGTGGAGGATCATTCTGTCTGGGCGCTGCCGAGTGTAAGCATCGCAGGGATCAAGAGAGAGAGAGAGAGTGAGAGAGAGAGCAAAGAAGAGAGTGTGTATGAGAGAGAGAAGAGAGATAAGAAAGTGTAAGGAAAGAAAGCTAAAATCGGTGAGTAAACAAGTTTTAAATCTTTATGGAGTAGCTTTGAGTAACTGTTATTTGAATTGGTTATGTATTTTGAATGGATTTGTGCATCAATGGACTGTAGAACAAACAGGTTGCATGCGCATTGATTGTGATGCAAAGAAACAAAGGCTTCAACCAAATGGGAGATTCACAGAGAGAAAGCACATGCTGTTTTAATTTACAACAATCTACTCTAACTAGTGTGCAAATTTACTATTTTGTGTGTCCGTGTGCTTGTGTGTATGTGTATGTGTGCATGTGCATGCAGCATTCAACACATGAAAGGAGGGATGCAGTCATTCCAGCTATCATAAGTTCTTTATTGCTTTTATTTTATGTCTCGGCCCTGATCTCCCTGATTGATCGAGAACACTTTGAAAGCTGATTATGACGGAGTGGCATTGACTTATAGGTTAACATGTTTTTTTATCCCCTGCCCTTTCAAGAGGCTTTGTAAATATATGATCAAATGGCTTTCTGCCCACACTTCGTCCTGTTTGTTGTTGTTTTGTTATCTTTCTTTCATGATCTCAGCTGCCAGTAGAGTATGTACTGATCTTGTACTCTGGCAGGTGAAATGTGCTCAGGGCAGCACATAAGGACTGTGATACCCACGAGTACTTTATCACTTTGTTTTTGTTTGGTTATGTGTGTGTGTGTGTGTGTGTGTGTGTTATGTGAGCAATCATGTCTACAGAATATTTATTCTACAGAAAGTCTCCACCAGGTTTCTTAAAGGTGCTATAAGCGATTTCTTTCAAATACCACAAAAATATCACTTTTACCAGCCATATCAGACTGATCTCACTGTGAATTCTTCGACAGTAGGTCTAAAGTTCTTCAGCTGAAATCAGTCTGTGCTTGCCAAAATTCGACCACTGCCCCGAGTCACTAAAGCTGGAAGTGTTGTTAAATGTATGGGCATATGTGCTCCAGTTTTTGGTTGATATGTCCACAGAGTGGTGCTAAAATTGAGCTCTGAAGGCGTGGTCACATTTCCTTCACACAGTGAAATTCCATGGGCAAAATACAATCATCTCAATAGGAATCCGCACAATTGTGAATTTCCACGACCTGGTGAACTTTGACAGGCGAATTTGCAGCGTTGACCAACAGGAAGTTGCTTGGTTTGGCAGTAACCGCTGTGTGGGCAGTGCTTTGTGCACAGCTAAACTGAATATTCACAATGGAAAAGCATATGAATTTAGTGGTGAGTTTATTTTTGTTTTCACTCTCACAGAGTATTAAGTGCAGCACTAATAAGAGGCTGCTTGGCATTTATTTTTTTTGCTGTTTTCACACACGTTCAAGGTAATACAGTAAACAGGATTGCAAATTTTATGAACCCTACTCCCTAACCCAAAACACCAACCCTAAACCTAACCATCAGTGGAGTTAAAATGTAATCTTAATCTTGAGCAGTTAGGATGTGTATTTCATTTTGTGTACATCATGTAAATGGTCTGCACTTATATAGCACTTATTTAAGCTTAGTGGTTCTCAAAGCGCTTTACACTGTGACTCATTCAACCATTAACACACACACACTCACACATCAATGATGGCAGAGCTGTCATGAAAGGCGCTAGCCTGCCATTGTGACCAACTTGGGGTTCAGTGTCTTGCCCAAGGACACTCCGATATGTGGAGTCATGTGGGCCAGGAACGAACTGCCAACCAGCTCTACCACCTGAGCCACAGCTGCCCCAACAAGTAAATGATATTGCTGCATCACTGCCTTGCACACCTTTTAAAAATGTTGAATTTAATCTTATTAAATTCTGTGAGTTCTTTTATATCTCTAATATAATATATATGAATAATATTAATACTGTGACTTCTAGTGCTCTGTGTATATAGGGGTACAACAGGGCTAAAGGCTCCCGGGTAAAAGGGACCTTTGATTTTATTTTCTTCCAGAACTCCAAATAGCATAGAAAACTACCATAGGACTTTCCTAAACACTTGTTTGTCAATTTGCACCTCAATGCTTTCAAGTTCCATGTTGTCATCGTGTGTAATGTCTAAAGTTTGATTTTGAGGTCATTTGATCTAGTAAAATATTGCAAATTTATATAGCTCATGAATATCTTGGAAATTATCACGTTTATTTTGAGACAAAATACTTATTTGTCGTTTTAAATTTTGTTCAAGGTGATTATATCAAACAAATTTCAATAGCTGCACAATAAGTGAAAAAGGCCAACATAAAACACATTGTTGTTTTTTAAGTGGGGGAAATAGATTTGTTATGAATTACGTTTAAAGTGGTGTCACATTGACTGATCCAATCACAATGCAGATCAATTTGTTTATTGAATACTAGAGTTAACAGCTGTCAGGAACCAATCAGGTGCTGCTTCTCACACCACACTACGATCACTCTCTCCAGAATTCTAATCACTTGCACCTGTTCCAAACAACGTTCAGTTCCATATAAACACCCAATTCAGAATCAGTCTTTGTCGAGTCTCCAACAGGAACAGAAGCATGCAAGTCTCAAGAAGTCTCTTACTCTACCTACACCAGTCAAGTAACGTATACTCACCTGAAAAGATACTAACCTCTATGTCCATGTTCTGATGTTCCCAGAAATCGCTGCTGAATCCAAGTTTCCTGATTCCTTGTGTTCTTTCTGAGTCTCGTTACTGGTGGAAACATTTGAAAGAGAAAGGACAAGTATCACTGAACTGTGTCAGTTTGACTGTGGATTAATGGAAGAGGATCTACTCACCTTGAATCCTTCACGTTAAGTTATCCTCATCGAATTCACCTCTGAAACTTGAAAAGACTCACCATTGAACTTCATGCACTAAAAATAAAGCGTTGTTCTTATTCACTTACCTCTGTCTCCGAGTCTGTATCCTGACAGAAGACTCGACCGGCAAAAAAAAAAAGAGAGGTGAAGAAAATGACTTCCAGACAAGCTTCAGCGCCGGATACGAATCTCATACAACCTACCGTCGCTGCTACAAGTCCCATACATGTCACCGCTGCCGCGACAAATCCATTGTTAACACCAGTCAGCACTTCCATGAACGCCGCTTCTTCTATTACTTGCTTCGCTGTTCCACCATCGCGTCCAGCGCCATTCTCTGGTCGGGCGGAAGATTGCAATGGATTTCTGCTACAATGTTCACTTGCTCTGGAACAACAAGCTCAACTATATCCAACTGAACGGTCTAAAGTGGCATTTATTATCCAGCAATTATCCGGATCAGCCTTAAGATGGGCTGAGACATTGTGGATGAAAGAATCAGCTGCGACAACGTCTGTTATGAATTTCGTGAAACACTTCAGAGAAGTTTTCGGTCGTCCAATTGAAGATTCCTCTTTCGGTGATCAGTTGTTGCAGTTACGTCAAGGGAAGAAGTCTGTTTCTGAGTATTCTTTAGAATTTCGTACTCTAGCCTCCAACAGTGGGTGGAACGAAAAAGCGCTCCTCTCAGTTTGTCGCCGTGGACTGAATCCTGCCTTACGTCTTCAGTTGGCGATTTATGATGACAGCTTAGGAATAGAGAAACTTATCCAGCAGGCCATTCGTGTGCAACAACGATCCCAAGATTGTTATCAAGACAATCTGTATTGTCATTCCACAACTCCACAAGTTATCATGAGTTCCACTTCAGAGAATCAATCAGAAAGAATGCAGGTTGACACCTCTCGACTTTCCCAGACTGAACGTACTCGACGTAAGGAGTTGAAATTATGCATGTACTGTGGTGCCAAGGGTCATTTTAGACTTACCTGTCCAATACGACCAGAACGACTGATGGTAAGCTCCGTCCAAGACAGTTCTATTATATCCACACCCCTCACGATTCCTGTTATCCTGAAATCTCGAAACACCTATGTATCTGTAACAACCATCATCGACTCTGGGTCAGCGGGGAATTTCATTTCAGGACGACTCTGTAAGGAACTCAAGCTCCGGAAGATCAACACCCCCAAGCCCTACTCCGTCTACGCCGTAACAGGTGAGCAGATTAATAAGGGGCATGTAACTTCCCAGATAAAACCCATCCAGTTGTGGGTTGAGAACAAACACCAGGAAATGTTCGAACCTTTTGTTCTGCAGAATAGTCAGACAGATATAATCCTAGGTCGTCCATGGTTAATTCTTCATCAACCCACCATCAATTGGCAGACTGGGAAGATCAAGAGATGGGGTTGTGATTGTTCCCTTAGTGAAACCCCACCTCCAAACTCCTCCAGTGTCCAAAAGTCCAAAGAAATGACTGTTAACTCTACATCCATAGAAAGTCCAAAGGAAAACCTGTCCACGAATATTCCCTCTTGTTACTCCTCATTCTCTGACATTTTTAATCCAGTTGCTGCTTCCCAGTTACCTCCCCATCGACCATGGGATTGTGCTATTGATCTGAAACCTGGAGCATCTATTCCCAAGGGTCGAATATATTCATTATCAATCCCTGAACAAGATTCAATGCGGAAATACATCGAAGAAGCTTTACAACAAGGTTACATCCGCCCGTCTACATCCCCTGCCGCAGCTAGTTTCTTTTTTGTTCCCAAGAAGGACGGGGGCCTGAGACCATGTATCGATTACAGAGCTCTGAACCAAATTACAGTGAAATTCAGTTACCCACTACCACTTATCCCTTCAGCTCTGGAACAACTCAAAGGAGCTAAAGTCTTCACCAAATTGGACCTAAGGAGTGCCTACAATCTGATCCGAATTAGAAAGGGTGATGAGTGGAAGACGGCATTTATAACTCCTGCTGGGCACTACGAATATCTTGTTATGCCGTACGGATTGGTAAACGCCCCTTCGGTTTTCCAGAGCTTCATGGATGAAGTACTTCGGGATTTCTTGGGAAAATTTGTGTTAGTGTATATCGACGACATCCTAATTTTCTCCAAAAACATAGTGGAACATCAACATCAGGTATCTCAGGTACTCCAAAGACTCCGTGAATTCACCTTGTTTCTAAAGGCCGAGAAGTGTTCGTTCCATCAGACCAGTGTCGAGTTTCTGGGTTTTCACCTCAGTGAAAGAGGAGTAGAAATGAATACTCCGAAAACAGAGACCATCCTGTCCTGGCCAACTCCCAATTCAGTTAAAGAACTTCAGAGATTCCTAGGTTTCGCAAATTTCTACCGACGATTTATACATCAATACAGCCTGCTGACTGCTCCTCTAACCTCACTGCTAAAGGGAAAACCCAAGACACTTCTTTGGACCCCAGAAGCAGAAGGAGCCTTTAAGTCACTGAAGGCTGCATTCACCACTGTACCCTTGCTTCATCACCCAGATCCTGAAAAGGTATTCGTAGTGGAAGTAGACGCCTCCACTACAGGAGTAGGAGCAATCTTGTCCCAATACTCAGCTAATTCTTTCGAAACCATACCCTGTGCATTCTTCTCAAGAAAGCTATCAGCTGCAGAAAGCAATTACGATATCGGAAATCGGGAACTCTTGGCTGTAAAACTTGCCTTGGAAGAATGGAGACATTGGCTGGAAGGGGCCAAACATCCATTTATTGTACTCACTGATCATAAAAACCTCCAGTATTTAAGAGATGCCAAGAGATTGAACCCACGTCAGGCTAGATGGGCCCTTTTCTTCACCCGTTTTCACTTCACAATTTCATACCGTCCCGGTTCAAAGAATACTAGAGCAGATGCTCTCTCTCGTATCCATGCCCCTGAAAATCCAATTGAAGAACCTGAACCCATCTTACCCGAAAAGCTATTTGTCAACCCAATCCTTTGGGAGATCAATGAACAACTCCTTGAACTGTCACGACGGCAACCCAGAGTCCCAGGATGTCCCCCCGACAAGATTTATGTACCTGAAGATTACCGTAATTCCTTGATTTCATCAGCACATTCCTCGGTAGGCACAGGTCATCCCGGAGTAAGTAAAACTACATCTACTCTCCAACTCAAGTATTGGTGGCCCAATATGCAGAGAGACATAACAACATTTATCCAAGGTTGTATTCCCTGTGCCATGTCCAAAGTTCCCAGACATCTACCAGTAGGTAAGCTAATGCCTCTTCCTGTCCCACTTAGACCTTGGTCTCACATCGGGGTAGACTTTGTTACTGATCTTCCTGTTTCAGGTGGAAACACTTGTATCCTCGTGGCCATCGATCGTTTCTCCAAGGCATGTAAATTAATTCCTCTGAAGAATCTTCCCACCGCCTTTGTCACTGCAGAGCTGTTAATGGAACATGTCTTTCGAAACTTCGGTATACCAGAGGATATCGTGTCCGACAGGGGACCTCAATTCACCTCCCGGGTATGGCGCGCCTTCTTCTCTCTAATGAATGTTACAGTAAGTCTCTCATCAGGGTACCATCCACAAACTAACGGCCAAACTGAACGAAAGATCCAAGATGTCGGACGATTCTTGCGTATGTTCTGCCACTCCAACCAAAACATCTGGAGTCGGTATTTGATTTGGGCAGAGTACGCACAAAATTCTCTCAGACAGACATCTACACAGCTTACTCCTTTCCAATGTGTTTTAGGTTATCAACCTCCATTGTTTCCTTGGTCCGGTGAACCCTCAGAAATTCCAGCGGTAGATAAATGGTTTAGAGAGAGTGAAAGAATTTGGAACCAAACTCATCAACACCTTCGACAAGCAATCAATCGCCAACAAAACTTTGCAGATGTCCGTCGATGTCAGACTCCAGAATACCAACCTGGACAACTAGTCTGGCTTTCTACCAAAGACATCCGTCTACGTCAACCCTGTCGGAAATTAAATCCCAAGTATATCGGACCATTCCCCATAGAGAGACAGATCAATCCGGTAACCTATAAACTTCATCTCCCGGCTCAACTTCGGATCCATTCCTCATTCCATGTTTCCCTCCTGAAACCTTATCATCCAGCTGTGCCCAGTTCCACTACAGAACCAACTCCAGCAGAAAATTCCCCAATACCTCCTATGGAACCAGACTCCATCTACTCAGTTAAAGAAATTTTGGACTCTCGACGTCGAGGTGGACAACTTGAGTATTTAATTGATTGGTTAGGATATGGACCAGAGGAGAGGTGTTGGATACCTCGGAAAGACATCCTCGATCCCACTATGCTCTCTGAATTCCACGCTCAGCACCCACAGAAAACCTGCACCACGACCCAGAGGTAGACCACCACGACGCCGAGGTCCACGGTCCGCTGGCGCGGACTCTGGAGGGGGGGGTAGTGTCAGGAACCAATCAGGTGCTGCTTCTCACACCACACTACGATCACTCTCTCCAGAATTCTAATCACTTGCACCTGTTCCAAACAACGTTCAGTTCCATATAAACACCCAATTCAGAATCAGTCTTTGTCGAGTCTCCAACAGGAACAGAAGCATGCAAGTCTCAAGAAGTCTCTTACTCTACCTACACCAGTCAAGTAACGTATACTCACCTGAAAAGATACTAACCTCTATGTCCATGTTCTGATGTTCCCAGAAATCGCTGCTGAATCCAAGTTTCCTGATTCCTTGTGTTCTTTCTGAGTCTCGTTACTGGTGGAAACATTTGAAAGAGAAAGGACAAGTATCACTGAACTGTGTCAGTTTGACTGTGGATTAATGGAAGAGGATCTACTCACCTTGAATCCTTCACGTTAAGTTATCCTCATCGAATTCACCTCTGAAACTTGAAAAGACTCACCATTGAACTTCATGCACTAAAAATAAAGCGTTGTTCTTATTCACTTACCTCTGTCTCCGAGTCTGTATCCTGACAACAGCAGTGCTGTCATTGGCAGTTTTAAAGTATCTAATAGTGGATCAGAGTGAATATGTTTTTTGTTGTTGTTGGATGAGATCTGTGTTTTTTTGCTTGAATTTTAGACTCCTGGAATATTTGAATGTCATTAGGATTAATTAGTAATGTGCAGGATTTTTGAATCGTGCAGCAAATGTATAACACAAGTAGATATACTGTACATTTAATAAGATACAATCTGTTTGTTCCAATTGACAACATCCATTTTAACAGTCAATGTGTTTGCATGACGCAGTGATTTTAAACAAATGTACTTAACACAAGTACATTTTCATAATCAATCATTGTGGAAATTAACAATAAATAAATCGATTAATCGTTGATGTAAATATCGCAAAACACATGTGGAGGACTCCAAATAATATGTGAATGCATCTTATTGTTTGAATATAATTGAAATGAATGCACTTAAGGAATTAAGGTATTGGAATTTTAATGTTTAGTGCAAATTTGTGAATTGTTTAACTACTGTTAAAAATAACTTATAACCTATAAATATTTGAGTTCATAAAATCGTTGTGGATCGTGGGATATTTCGGATCTTTGAAATTAAGTCAAATCATAATATGGTTCATAAACACAGTACTTCACATACAGTTTCTAAGCTGGTGGTGAAATGTCAGCTGAATGTTTTCCCGGAGATCGCTGACGTAATCGCAATTGCTTGTTGTAATGTTGTACTTTAACACACTATCATGGTGTGTGCAGAAAACTTTAAAGTTAATTTATAGTGAAATGCTCCAACACTGTTTAATTTGAGCTAGCTTCACCTCTGATCTGTGCATTTGTGCGGTTCTTCTTCTGTGATTTTGATAAGATGTGACATGCAGCAGGCAAGCGCCCTCCAGCTGTGGATGATTGTATAGACAGCTTGATTAAAGTCATCTGGCATGATTTCTGAACGCATTTGTACTGAAATTAATTAATAAATTATAAGCTTAATCGATCCATTTATTAACAACAATTAATTGATTTTCGATTAAACGTCATATTAACATCATATTTCCTACCGTGTCCGATATTAAAATCAGTGCAACACACTTTGCAAAAGGCGTGGGTATTGTCAATATGGTTTCGAGATATGAAACTAAATTCTTCCATCCAGCTGTTGTTAAATTTACATATTTTTTATATTACGTATATTTGTATTTTTTTTTGCCAAAGCACCACCTGAGTCTTCTCCTCCCATCTACCAGTTATGTTTGATTCAGCTTCTCACGTCTATTACCTGCGCAGATATCAACAGCGCAACTGGGTTGTAGGTTGCCAGGTTAAGGCCAAAACTGGGTTGAAATTTGTCTGATATGTTGATTGTGTGAGTGTGATGCGGTTTCATGCAAGATCTGGCAACTGGACAACCTTGGAATAATATATTTAAGTGATTATTCATAAAACAAGGTTTAGGCCATACAAATTGCAGGAGTTTCCTGGGAGAAAAAACAAAACGTGTGGGGGGCGGGATATGGGTGTGAAATACGGGAGACTCCCGGGAAAAACGGGAGTGTTGACAGGTATGGTAATACTCAGTCAACTTGTCTAGCAGGTAAACTTCAATAAGTCTTGATTGTTTTCTTTCTCGTTGAGTATATCAACAACAAACTCTTCATCACTGATGCAGCTTGTAAAGAAATCTGTTGAATTTTTTTATCTGCTTGTCGAGTCGTACTCGTAAAATGCTCCGATACCAAAAACCTATACCATCTGACTCACAAATTAAAATCACATAATGTCCTAGGTCAATTATTTAACTGCAAAAGCTGCAATATAATGAGATAATATATAGTTTTCATGTAATTCGAATGTGTAGAGACAGTGCTGCGCTGACGCCGGCTGCTCATACCTTTCAAAGCTCCTCCTACACCATCACGCACTCTGTTTGCAGCAGATGACAGTAAACAGAGTGCAAATTCACCTTATAGCATGAGACACATGCAGAGTACAGACTTATTTAATTAAATAGCAGCCTTTTGCGGTTTAATAATCACTCTGAGTAATGTAGCGACCAGCTTTTCCAGAGTGGGAATCTGCCGTTATAACAGCAGAGCTCCTTGATCAAAACAACACAAACACTTCAAAATAAAAGCTCAATCAAAATAAAAGGTAAATTTATAGGAAAAAAGTATGACAGAAATATATCACTACTCTAAAGCTATGTAATATTCACTGAAATACTACTACTATTACTACTAATATTAATAAATCAGTAGTAATTGTATTGTAAATATATCTCCGATGTTGCATTTTGGATTGTGCAGTGAGGTTCTGTATGTAAGCACTTCATTTGATAAAAAAAAATATACAATGTAATGACAAATAATTGTTAGATTTGATTACAATTTTTATTCATTCAATTCATTTATTTAAACACCCTTTTGATGATAAAATTGATATAAACTTTTTATATGGAGTTCAGAAAAAAAAAAAACGGGTATCAGACTCTTCAAAAATGAAATATCTGTACTTGTATCACTCTCCAAAAAATCGGGACACCCCTAATTTATATGTGAAAGGGCCATTCGTCAGCAATTCGTTTCGCATTATAGCATCGCCTCTGGTGTGCAAAGGCCTTTAGAGGGAAAATGCAACCTCTGAATCATCATTGATTATGTGAATGCGATTACTTCTTGGTTTCCATGGGACTAGAAACGGTGTCTCTGAGGCAGCACCACAGTAGGTCAACACATTTGAATTGATGCAAAAGTGAAATGGCACTTGTTAGAAACCCAGCAGAATGGGGACAATGAATGGGTACCCAAACATTCGGTAGCAAAACGTTGTGTTCCAGTTTGATCATGTTGGGCAGATATTATTGATATGTTCTGAAAAATAACACCTCTATTTGTGACAGACCTAAGCTGTGTAAATAGCAAAAAAGAGTCAGGAGAGCAGCCCACCCTTTTTAGGCAATCAGAAACATTCTCTGCCTGTCAGTCATTTTGAACATCTTGATTTGCTGACAGTGGATTGGCTGAGAGGTCTTTGAATGTTTGGATTTTGGAAAGAAAGATGGTGGGGGTCTACTTCAGTGGCTAAGTCAGGAGAAAATCACTTACAGCACCTTTAACTTAACCAGCAAGAAATCCTTTATAAGATCATGCTGGTTGATCAAATTTTTTTGCTGGTGAACAATTTAACTATGTAGGTTGATCAGTGCCAAACCAGCACTAACCAGCATAAACCAACCTAAACCAGCCTAGAAATGTATACTAGTTTGCGCTGCCTACTGCATAATCCTAGCTAGGGACCCAAGTTTCACAGTAGGATCAGTGCACTGGTTAAGTGTCAGTTTCAGTAAAACTCACTTTTTTGAAAGCTCAATCAGCTGGGGGTATTCTCATAGTGTTGGTTTGAGTTCACCTTAGTCGAGTCTGAGTCAAGTCAGAGTCTTTAAACAATCAAGTAAGAGTTGAGTCAGAGTCCAAAAGTGGCCGAGTCGGACTCAAGACCGAGTCCATATCAGGCCGAGTCTGAGTCGTGTCCGAATGAATCTGTTCATGAATCTGAATTAAAAGTATAACTGTAAAATCAACATCAATATTTTAAGTTTTTTTTTTAAATTTCACAACTATGAAAAACAGTTTGTCAATATAAATGTAACAAAAACACCTCTGTTGCATTTCATATATATACTTTATGATAATTATCCTGCTGAACAAACTTCAAATTGGTTTCAGAATGAAAGCATCTGCTTTAGGTGTATGAAGACAAAACTGTCTTTCAACACACTTCTTATTGCGTTCTGTTGACATTTCAGTTATTTGTTGCTTTTTCCTCTCCACTCAAACATAGACTAATGAAAGTGAAAGCTGCATTAGTCATTATAACCAAGGTTATTATGTTTCAATATTATCTTATGTTTTTAATTTCATTTTCAATTGGTCATTTCAATTTAATTTAGTTTTATTTTAAATTATCCCTATCTAAAGAAATAATAGTCTATACTGAGATTTCTTTCTGAATCTAATTTCTCTATCTACAGACAGATTTGGGAATACATCTCACGATTTGACTGCAAATGCTACATCCTAAAACACTGGAAAAGCCCACTGATAATATTATGGCCATGTCATCACGGACATGATTTTCTAGTTAATTTGCGGAAAACCACACAAAGCAGGGCAGTTCTGCGTGCTGCTCAAGTACATAAATCCCTGATGCGCCCGTGTGCGTCTCGCAGCTGTTGCCGCAGAAGATAAAAAATTATAATAATTGATATTTGCTTGAGTGGCAGCTGTGTTGGTCTGCAATCAGTCTGAAATCTTTAAATACCAATCAAAGAAATGTTCATTGAGCTCTTCTTAACTGCAAAAATATGGAGAATAATAATTTTGAGTCATAATTTTAACTGAATTTTCGTTCAAAAGAGATGTAGGCTAAAAAAAGACGTATAAGTTACCCGGTTTATTACAATAAAAAATAAAATAAACATTTAAAATAAAAATGTCATAACCAAATAAATTAATCTCTTAACATGAAGTTTAGCTTCATACACAAACTCTGTCATTGAGAAATACATTTATAGTCTATAATTAAATTATAAACAAAATATTTCACTGCCCAAAATATTCTAGTATTTTATTGTGCATGGTTGAATGTTGTGAATGTTGGACAAATGCTGTAAAAGAATGCAGCATTAAGCAGATCGTCAATGCTTTGAAAATAGTCAGTCAATAATAAATAGGTGCTGATTATCTGTTTAGAGTTGCTGTCTGCTTTCGCAATAACGCTTATTTCCCCCGACTATTTAAAAAGATACACAGTTAATTCATCCAGCAATTAAGGACCAGTTCAACTGAGAACACTGCGTGGACCACAAGAGACTACAGAATCCTACATTTGTAGATACATTACGCCTAAAAAGACTTAATATCTTTATTATTTTTATGTATTTTTATTTCAATATGCTGTTTTTAGTAAACAGTGAGAGACATGATGTGGGTGACTTCACTCAATGAAGTTCTTGATTTGAAATTTTTAACCATGATGAACCTGAAAATAGGAAATGCAAAACTGATACCGAAATGCAAGCACCGTCTTGGCTGCACAAATGCCACATGCAATTTTACCAGTTGTCAGGTCCTGTGTTGTGTGAAACTGCCTTGTTTAGTTTCTATTACATTGGATCATCATGCCAGCCAATGTTATACATTTTCATTTATGCATTTGGCAGACGCTTTCATCCAAAGCGACTTACAGTGCATTTATTACAGGGACAATCCCCCCAGAGTAACCTGGAGTTAAGTGCCTTGCTCAAGGACACAATGGTGGTGGCTGTGGGGATCGAAGCAGTAACCTTCTGATTAACAGTTAAGTGCTTTAGCCCACTACGCCACCACCACTCATTATACATTAGTCTCTGTAGTAACAGTCAAGCATATTTGTTGACTGATGAGTGTGCCTGTGCACGTGCGTATGTGTTTGTGCATGTGTTTGCTTAAACACAGTGAAACAACTCCAGCTACATCTATGACTTCAGGGGCTAATACAGCTGCAGGCAGACAGAGATGTGTTGATTCATTGTATTATTTATTTATTTATTGTTTTCATTGCATCACAAATGTCATGAACTCTGCTGAACTCGGGAAAAAAATCCTGAGTCCCAAAGGCTTGAGTCCAAGTCAAGTCAGAATAAAAATTGCATCCTAGTCCGTGACAAGTCCAAGTCCATTAAAATTTGATGAGTCCAAACTCGAGTACCCCAACTCTACATTCTCAATCTCTCACCCTGCTGGAAACACCCCATAAATATGCTACGCCATATGTGAAGCACAGTGTTGGCTCTTACCAACACCGTCACACCCTTGTTACATAGAGAGAGGCGTCTCCCCCCAGCAGCGCAACAGTACGGTCAGAGTAAGCAAACTTTGCCTCTATCACCTCCAAAATATACAGCACTACCATAAATCAATAGTGTTGCATTATGCATGGAGGAGAAAGTGTTTCGGTGGTGATGGTAGTATAGTACAGATCTGCACATCATGGCTCTATTGAGTGTGTTGTGATGCTGTGCATGTCTGTGGTGACACTTACCCACTTGTTTTGTGCTGTCACTTGCGGTCCATCTTATCAGATCTGCAGTGGGTGCAGATGATAAGTGGCCTTACAGGGCAGATCATGTGCTGATTAACGCAGTCACTGACATGATGGGGGTTGATCAGTCTAAAATTGTTTTCTGCATCTTTTTCACTCTGTTCCTCATTTTTTCTCTCTTTCTGTCCTCTTTTTCATCCCAGACATTTTCACGCCAAGAATATTCTGCACAAATTAAATGCATAACAAAAAGAAAACAATACACCTGCTGAACAGCATACTGCAACTATGCTATGATCTGTCATTTTTTATTCAGAGGCAAGGTCAACCTTTCAAAATTGTTACTGACCATTCACAGAATGATGAATATTCATAGTTGTGTTGTGAATTTATTTTTCACATTGTTTTATCATGTTGTTGAGTTGTTATGAACAGGTCTTAAAGGTGTAGTGTGTAATTTCTTTGTCACAAGTGTCACTTAACAAAATATATATATATTATTCTTATTCTTATTATTTTTTTTTTTTAAATGGTTCCATTGGTTGGCAAATCTGATAGGCTCGCCCTAAACCTACGCCATTGGTTGAGCCTATGTTGCTGTGTCCGGTTGGACAGCCACCTAGCCACATTGTTTACATTTAGTTTTTCAGGGAAATCTATCTACTAATGGCTTTTAGTTTCTAGTTGTCTTTTAATGTTGGCTTATAATTGTCCCTGAACATTACAAAAAAGATGGGATAGGAGAAAGTATTTTTACATAGAAAAATTATGCACTTAACATATTACACATGAAGTGTTTGTAGTGGTGTTTGCCCCATGGCTCTGGCCCTGCAGGATCCTTTAGGACTTCACAAATCAAAATGTCACTGTCAGACAAAACTGTAAAGAGTCCCCATGCAACAGCTGGATGTGTGAATCTAGTGAGAAGCTATGAGATTTGAAGCTTGTAATGTCTGTATTGGCAGGGGGGCAAATGCAATTGGTGAGGTGTGAGATGTGCTCAGAGTGTGTATGCTCCCTGGAGATCTGTTAAAGGAGCAATCTGTCTTATGACTGTAAAACATTGTAGAGCTCTTCTGCAGGGCTGTCACTGTGATGACTCTGGATGAGAGCAAATCTTCACTCTTGAGTGGAAAATTATTGAAAATAACATTATTCAATCTAGTAAAATGTAACGAGATGCAGATACATATTCTAACCGTTTTCATGAGTGCTTCTGTGAGAATAGGAATGCGGTTTAACATCAATGGACGTAAATCTTATAATGTTTCACAAACATACACTGTAGGGTTCAAAAGTCTGAGACCACATTGAAAATCTGGGATTCAAAACCTAATTTAAAATATATAGAGGGTTTTAGATTTTGAATAGATTGGTTTATAAAGAGAAGGAATAGAATCAACTAAACAGAATGTTTTAAATTTTAAAACAAAGTATCATTATGGAATAAAATGAATCAGAAATATAAAGGTCTCTAATCAAATAAGCAAATTTGTTACACTGAACATGTAAATAAAATTAGCATGAAGAAATTCAGCAGTTAGCTTTCTAAAAACTAAGTTACTTACTGCAATAACTTTCAGCCATTACAGAAGGAAAGAATTGGGATCATATTCTGACATTTGCACCCACATATCATATGCAAAGGGATATTTTTCCTCCTTTGTATAAAACGTCAGATTTCCTTGTTTCCATTAAAGCACATAAAATGCTCTTTGGAACATTTTAAAATCATGCTACAGACCATGAATCATCAGCTTTTGCACAAACGTGTAGCATCTATGCCAGCATGAATGCGTGCTGTCATGAAAGTAAAAGGTTAACATATAAATTCTGAAACTTTTGCAAATTTTAAATGTGAATATGCAAAATAGAAGCATTTTCACAAGTTGTCTCAGACTTAGGTTAAATATAGATGTTTATACAGGAAAAAAAAAGTTATACTCCAGTTTTACTGTAGTGTGCATCCCTGTATGTACTGGAGTGTCTGAAATGTCAATCATTTACTCATGCACTATTAATTCCTCATGTTATTTTAATTTGTATCTCTCTCATGAGCAACACCAAGGACACACGTCGAACCAGAATGCTTCAGAAGAGTTCTTTAACACTATCTTCCATGCGGAAACATCCTGTGCCCAATAAACACTTCACAGTTGATCAATATCAGCAAATTAGTCATTAATGAATCAAGGTAAAAGAGAATGGTGGAAATAGTGCTTGCACTTAAACCTGAATTTAATCTTGATGAGACTGTCACTGCACATAATTTATTTTCCTTATTTAGTGCTTGTGGTGAATATGGGCAAAATATACCCTCCACACACTTGTCAGGCCTAATGTGCTATGATGTTTTGCCCAACAGCACCAGGACTCACACTGTCATGCCGCTGTCAAGTCACGGATCAGTGGAGTGATGCATGATTCTCATGTGCTGACAAGATGATTATTTCATGTCACAGGCCAAAGGCCAGAAGGAACCAAGACCCTGGTCACCTCTGGAATTGATTAGTCAGCGATTTGGAAAAGCTTTAATGTCATTTTACTGTGCAAAGGTTCAAATTTGGAACGGCTCTCTTTCTGACCTTCAAATGAGCCCTTATCCAGAGGAGGCCTGAGGGTTGTTTGATGTGAGGAATGCACATAGACAGTTTTGACTGGAAGGCTTGAGAAAAGCTCAGATGTTACCTTCTATTGACACTCTAGTTTCCTCAACTGCCTCAACAACAAATTAAACTGTAACAAGCAAATAATTGCGACAAAAAGGATTTGTCCTGTCTTTAATTAAACGAGTTTCACTGTGTATATGTTCTCCTCTTTTTTAGTTAAATAAAAAATTGGGGGACTTCACCCCACGAAAGATCCGATGAAATCAAGATGAGAGTTTTGTGGATTTCTGTCCATGTTTATTAGACATGTCTATTTAAGTTATCTATATATTGAAATTAATTTTGTAATCCTAAAAGTGACAAAATCAACTTTTAACAGATAAACATTTAAAATTTGCAGTCTTTAGCTAAGTTCGGAATGGAACACTTGAACACTTTGGAATACTACTTGAACTATTTTTGCTGTATCTACAGTATATGCCGCACAAAAATCAGCCTGATCACATGAAATTTATGTGACGGCAACGTTTTTGCAAACCAAAATGACATGCTGTATTACCATTTGGCTGCAGTTTCCCAGTGAAATGTCTAGCAGGGGGCACCAAAACCAAGTAAAATTAGATTGTAATCAGACGACGTTTTTGAAGTGAATTTTAGATGGAAGTTTAAATGAGTAGAACCACTGATCTATATATATAACTGGATTGCTCATAGAATTCTAAACTGCCAGCAGTAGGTGAAGCTACCGGAAGTGCTCTGGCGGCCATTTTACTATTCCCTACAGACAGAGGGCATCACGGCACGTGCGGCGTTTAACCGCGAAACAACGCTCACTTAACGATTGTTGGCAAAAGTGCCAACAGGTTGTAATTTATACAATGTACCTATTAAGCAATTAGTCATTATCCCCATGTAAAGTGGGCATAACGATCATAATGGATAATTCTTTAATAATCAACAGTACAAATACAACACCAAAGTGTATTAATACCCCTATTTAAAGCAAAAGTATCCAATAGCAACATCTGCAGATTGTTACAGGACGCAATGTTTCTCTGCCTTCATAGTTTAAACCTGTTGATACTCATTGTTCATAATGTTGACAAATTATACATCTTCATAGTTTGCCAAAATTATTTACTCTTTTTTTTTACTAGATTGTATAGTAAATGTGAACTAATTTAAGCAAAGTTCAAATGCAGTGTGTGTGTGTGTGTGTGTATATATATATATATATATATATATATATATATATATATATATAAATGAACACTCACATAAATGAATTTACTTTTACTTGATGGAATTATCCATTTGCATTCATTTCTGGAATATGTACATACCAGCTTGTGAGCATTTAATTATTTCAACAATCCCCTAATCTTTTAAATCATAATCAGAAATAACACAGCAAGAAGGTCGTGGGTTCAAACCCCGGTTGCCCCGGCCTTTCTGTGTGGAGTTTGCATGTTCTCCCCGTGTCTGCGTGGGTTCTCTCTGGGTGCTCCGGCTTCCACCCACCATCCAAAGACATGCAGGCTAGGTTAATTGGTGTCTCCAAAAATTGCCCTAGGTGTGGATGTGAGTGTGAGTGTGTGTCTGTCTATGTGTGGCCCTGCGATGAACTGGCGACCTGTCCAGGGTGTACACCGCCTTTCGCCCAATAGGCTCCAGCCCCCCGCGACCCTGTACACAGGATAAGCGGTTGATGATGGATGGATGGATGGAAGTTTATTGACATATGCACACTCAAGGAAATCATACATATTTATTTGTTCAATAACAAAAGCATCCAAGTACACACAAAAATTTACTTAAACTGAACAATACAATAAAAATTTGCAGATATGTGGGGACAAATCTGCTAATGGATTTAACAACAATCCCACATAAGTCAGCTTTCAAAAGAATGGTAGCAAGGCATCAAGCTCATCAGAGTTAGTGACAGCTGTTCTCCACTGGACAGTGATACTGAGGGCAACATATTATGATATGCTGGCATTTCAGGCAAAGTGACTTTCAGCCTGAAACAGAAGACACAGAGAAAAACATCACTGGAAGTCTTCCCAGCTTGTCCATGGTGGGGTACATAGCAGGCTTTGCAGTTAAAACAGCTATAAATAAGATTCAGTGCACTACCTGTTTATCAGCACTCAGGGTCGAGAACTCTTCCCAAGATGAACACACTGATCAACATGAAGTCCAGAAGTGGATTTATAAGACCGTCAGACAGCGTCCTATAAGTCTGCAAGACAGCTGAGAAGGTTCTGGAACTCCATGGTGGTTTAGCATTCAAGGAACTTGAGACACACATGTTCAACCTAGAACCATACAACAATCACATCTTCATACTCAAAGTGCATTGCAGAAAGCTGCACTAACATCAGCCTCCACTTCATTGCCAAGGAAACATGCTGCATCACACTCCAAATGGCTTAGGAAAACTCTAAGCAAGCTTGTACTGCAAAAAAGAAGAAAAAATAAAAGTTTGATATAAAGACCAGGGGGCGATTGCACCAGCTATACGCAAGTTTAAACTTAGCCTAATTGTGGCGTAAATGGGCACCGAGTCACAATTTACGCACTACTAAATATTTGAGCGTTGCACCATTAAACTTCGGTAGGACATAACCCTAAGTATAAACTAAATAATTACAGAAGACTCCGACCAGGTGTAACTGATGGAATAAAAAAGCAGACTGATATTAAATGACATCAATGAGCTCATGTTTTGCATGACAGGCATCAATTATTTCGATATACATTATGATGTTGACATTTATGAGAGAGAAAAAACCTTACATTTAAGCGTCTCTTCAGCATGAAACCATTCAAACAGTGCAATTTTCAGGATGTGTCAACACACATGCTGCAACCCCAGCGAACCGAACCCCCCATTTCTCATTTGGTCACACAAAATACAAATCATTGTAATTACTCAATTCTGACTGCCAAATTGAGTTTTATCAGTAAATTTTGTGCTGTCGGCATTAATCCGCATGTAATAATAGTATTTAAAATGCAGCATTTTGCAGTTTTAGTACATTTAAGTAGACCCTTTCATCCCTCTACGATCATGTTGGAGAAAGAAGCATCGTTCGCTAATACATTTTTGTTTATACTCACCAGAGTTTTGACGACATTTAAGCATAATATATCATAAAAAGAGGGGGGGACACTTCATATATATCCACGCAATATAGTCAAGTCAAGTCATGTCATTTTTATTTGTATACCGCCGTTCACAACACACATCGTTTCAAAGCAGCTTTACAGAAGATCAGCATTAACAGACGATAAAACTGTAATGTCTATAAAGTAAATGAATCATCATTGTGTAATTAGATAAAATACGATTCTTTATTGTGTTTAAAAATAATTAAATATAAATTGTATTAATAACCCCAGTGAGCAAGCTGAAGGCGACTGTGGCAAGGAACACAAAACTCCATAAGATGTTGGTTAATGGAGAAAAATAACCTTGGGAGAAACCAGACTCACTGTGGGGGCCAGTTCCCCTCTGGCTAACATAATGAATATAATGTAAATATTAATTATGTATAGTTAAAATCATGGTTTAAAATTATTAAACTTATTAAGTGTTAAGGGTCAGTGTTTAAACATTGATTGTGTTTGAACTGCAAGATTAATGACCAATGTCTTTGAAGTCCATCCTTGATTAATTGCAGAAGTTCACATAGATGCATTTGTCCTTGTTAATTGGCTGATGAAGGCCTTTGTTGGCAATAGTTAGTCTCTATGCATTCCATTTCAAGATCGTAGTCCATCAATAGACCGAGGTGAAGCAGGTTGGAGTCGGCATCAGTTCATCCTCTGAAGTCCATTGTAATAGAGTGAAGTGATGTTTGGCTGGCACCTGCTGCATTTAGTCATAATCATTCAGCGACATGTAGCAGTGGAGTCCAACACGAAAAGGAATGGTGCTGGATCCAGCCGGTTCTGGTGACCTCAGGATAGGAGTCCCGAGGTTGAGACATGGAAACAAATAAAATAATATTAGCATAGATGCCATTCAATTTATTGCATAGTTAGAGATCATGATCAAAGTTTCTGGTTTCTGGTTCCGGCAGACCCAACTAAAGCAGCCTAATTGTGGGTTGGAGGATAAATTAGGTGTATGCCTGGCTAAATAGATGAGTCTTTAGTCTAGACTTAAACTGAGAGAGTGTGTCTGCATCTCGAACAGTGTTAGGGAGACTATTCCATAGTTTAGGAGCCAAATATGAAAAGGATCTTCCTCCTTTTGTGGATTTTGATATTCTAGGAACTATTAACAGGTCAGAATTTTGTGATCTTAATGAACGTGTTGGAATATAGCGTGGTAGAAGATCACTTAAGTACTGCGGAGCTAGACCATTCAAAGCTTTGTACATAGTTAACAAAATTAAAAAAAAGTTAATACGGAATTTAACAGGAACCAATGTAACGATGATAAAATGGGGCTAATATGATCATATTTCTTGGTTCTTGTTAGCACTCTGGCTGCTGCATTTTGAACCAATTGAAGTTTATTTATTGTATACTACAATTTTTTTTATATTTTTCTTTGTGATTTTAATTTAATTTTAGCTGTTTAAAAATTTAAAAATTTCAAATTTTATCAATTTATATGACGTCATGAAATCGCATTTTAAAAATGATACAAGCTGTTGTCACTTTTTGAAATTTCACACACATTTTTAACAAAACAATTCACAAGGTAGGAACCTAATAATGAAAATTAGGGGTCACAATTGTGAAATTTGGCTGACAATAATTGTCAAACAAATAATTGTGATTATGACAATTAATTGCCTGTTCCCCGTAAGTTGCTCACTTCGACATCGTGTCGAAGAAGCGACACTAGGGGTCTCTCTTGAGCGCCGAATATGCCTCTGATCTATGAAAAAAGGCCAATGAGAGTTGGCGAACAGTATTTGCATAGCCCGCCCCCGGACATATGGGTACAAATGTGAGGGGAATACACTCGTTCATTCAGTTTTAATTTTTAATTTTCTTCGGAGCCGATGTTTGTGTATGCAGGCAGCTGCGAGTCACACACCAGATTCCTGCTTCTGTTCCTCTGACGCTCTGTTTGCTTTAGGATCTACGGCGCACTTCAGCAGCTTTCTCCTTCTCTGCACGGCAGTGCAGTTTGCCCCTGGGTGCTTCGACAGCGCAGAAAATTAAAAGAGTTACATTGAAAGAGGGATTTTCTCTGTAAAAGAGTTTATTTCTCTGAAAGAGCATTACACAGCGGCCTTGAACGTCCTTTTCAGGACGCGTCTTTATAAAGATGGCATTTCCGCCCCTGTGTAGTTTCTGGATGCGGTGATTTCTCCCCACCTCTCACGGTCATAAAAGCTGCCTTGCGTGCCTGGGCTGCGATCACAAGCAGGCAGCGTTTTATGAATGGTTCATGTTCTCAGTGCGAGAACATAGCCATGGCAACATTGCGGTCGCGCGGCTTTCTTTTGTCATGAGAGAAAGCCACTTCAGCCGCCCCCCGCGCCTCGCCTCCTTCCTATGGGATTGACGCAGGTGCCGCGGATGATGAAAGCGATTTGTGGACTATGACGGGCTCTGTTCACCGAGTAAACCCCCTCGAACCTCCCGCCTCCCTGGCAAGCTTGCTTGCTCCCATCTGAGCTCGGGATGAGCGATTCTCTCCAATGGTTCATCTTCTCAGTGCGAGAACATTGCCGTTATAGCATTGCGGTCACGCGGCTTTCTTTTGTAATGAGAGAAAGCCACTTCAGCCGCCCCCCGCACCTCGGCTCCTTCCTACGGGATTGACGCAGGTGCCGCGGGCGATGAAGGCGATTTGGGAACAATGACGGGCTCTGTTCGCCGGGTAAACCCCCTCGAACCACCCACCTCCGAAGCACGCTTGCTTGCTTCAGAATTGGATGACATCAATGCTGCATCGGAGAGCGTTACAGCGGCATCTGATGCTGATGACTCGCCTGGGCCGCCACCTTCGGGTCTGCTCGCCCAGCCTGAGCCTGACGCACGGAGGTCCGCTATGCTTTCCCGGGCTACTTGATCGGTCCCACAGGCATGTGCGCTGCTCACAGCCAAGGCTTCTTCACTCCTCCGCTCTCACTACCTTTGCGGTGGAACGGTCCTAGACCGCATCCGCCCTGCATGCCACAGCCCTTCCTGCAACCAACCCCAGGCCAAGGCACTTCAAAACTTGCACCTTGGGTAGTCCTGTTCTTGATGTGCTGCAGGAACTGCGCTGGATGACCAACCACGCCCCCGGGCCATGGAGGTCAGAAGCACCGGCACTCGAACAGGCGATGGCCACCCTTGTGGTCCAGAAACGCATCTTTGGACTGGACCTGGTCGAAATGCGGGAGGTAGACATGGCACACCTTCTCCCACCCCTGTCTCCCAGCTCCGTCCATTCGGCGCCACCGTTGACAACTCTGCCAAGCAGTCCTCAGCAGTGAAGCAGACTGAGGCAATCTCACATCCTGCCCTGCCGTAAGCCTGCCGCCATGGGCCATGCCCCATCTGCTTGCTGAGGGCATCCTCCTGCGGCTATGAAACACCCTACTCCGCCTAAACCCGGGCCCAGCTCTCAGCCCCAGCGTCGAGCACTCCACAGGAAGCAGACGCCCCTGTCTCACGGACCCCCTCGAGGACCCGGAAGGCTCCCAGGCACTCTGCCGCCAGATCTCAACAGTCCCGGCATCCTGGACGCGGACCACCTGCCTCCAGCTCCCACGACTGTTCCCCGGCCAGCCGGTTCCGTCGAGTCTAGAGGACGCCTACCCTGGACATCCTCCTGCTCAGTCGCTAACCCACCCCCTGCCGGGTGTGTGGAGCAAGGTAAGTGCTTGAGTCTTTTCTCAGCACCAGAGCCTTCGGGACGCATCACTGCCTCCCGTTGGCTCTTTACCTGTTCCACCCCGCTGCGAAGCCCTGCCTGATATGTCAAAAATAATCGTCCCCTTGGTGCCCCTAGCGCAGAGTTGGACGCGTGGCTCTCACTCCCAAGCCATCTCGCTGGCTGGCCCGGACCATCCGACTCGGTTATGCAATTCAGTTTGCCAGGCTTCCGCCCCCATGGCGCATGCCAAGTCCCTGCGTGCGGAAATCGCTACTCTCTTATTCAAAGACGTGATAGAGCCTGTCCCTCCAACCGAGATGAAGAAGGGTCTTTTTTCGACGACTGGCTTATTGTGGCCCACTCGCGAGAGTTACTATGCGCTCAAAGAGACCAGGTGCTCAGGCACCTCAGCCGTTTGGGGCTTCAGGTCAACTGGGAAAAGAGCATGCTTACTCCAGTCCAGAGCATCTCTTTTCTCGGTATGGAGACCCACTCCTGTGTCAGCAGTACACGTGCACGGCTCGGCGCATGGCATGATTTGAAGTGGACTCCTAGTGTCGCTTCTTCGACACAGTGTTGAAGTGAGAGACAGACGGGGAACATCTAGACAACTCCCACTGCCCACTCTGGTACTCCCTGACGGAGGCCCCTCTCAGCACAGATGCACTGGCACGCAGCTGGCCCCGGGGGCTTCACAAATACTTATTTCCCCCAATGAGCTTTCTTGCACTGGTGCTGTGCAAGGTCAGGGAGGACATGGAACAGGTCACCTTAGTGGCTCCTTATTGGCCCACCCAGACCTGGTTCTCGGATCTCATGCTCCTCGCAACAGCACCTCCCTGGCAAATTCCCCTGAGGAAGTACCTTCTTTCTCAGGGATGGGGCACCCTCTGGCACCCGGGATGGGACGCGGAAGACTTAAGTGGTCTACCACCTGCATTTTAGACATGATCAACCAAGACAGAGCTCCATCTACCAGGCAACTTTACACCCTCAAGTGGCGTCTGTTCGCAAATTGGTGTTCTTCCAGATCTGAAGACCCGCAGAGATGTGCAGTTCAGTCAGTGCTTTCATTCCTGCAGGAGAGGCTGGAGGGGAGGCTGTCCCCGTCCACCTTGAAGGTGTATGTCTCTGCTATCGCAGCCCACCATGACACAGCAGACGGCAAGCCCTAGGTGAGCACGACTTGATTATCAGGTTCCTTAGAGGTGCCCGGAGGTTAAACCCTTCCCGGCCAAGCCTGTTCCCCTCCTGGGATCTCTCCGTGGTCCTCTCAGGTCTTCAGAGACCCCCCTTCGAGCCGCTTGAGTCAGTCGAGCTCAAAGCCCTCTCCTTGAAGACGGCCCTCCTGATCATGCTTGCTTCCATCAAGAGGGTTGGGGACCTGCAAGCTTTCTCTGTCAGCGACACTTGCCTGGAGTTTGGTCCGACTGATGCTCACGTCATCCGAAGACCGCAACCAGGCTATATGCGCAAGGTTCCTACGACCCCCTTCAGGGACCAGGTCGTAAACCTGCAAGTGCTTCCCCGGGAGGAGGTAGACCCAGCCTCTTCGTTGCTGTGTCCAGTACATGCTTTGCGTATCTACATGGACCACACGCAGGGCTTTAGATGCTCTGATCAGCTCTTTGTCTGCTTTGGTGGACGGCGGAAAGGGAACGCGGTCTCCAAACATAGGTTAGCTCATTGGGCTGTTGATGCTATTTTCCTAGCCTATCATATCCAGGCTATGCCCCCCCCCCCCCCCCCCCCCCTTGCGGGTTCGAGCACACTCTACGAGGGCACTGGCAATGCAAATTCTGTCTGCCAACTTGACATTTGTCTTTTCTCAAGTTCAAGTTCAGAGGTAAGCGAGGCTCTCAGAAGAGACCCCTTGTGTCACTACAATCGACACAACGTCTCGTTCCTTCCATCAGGGAACGGAGGTTACAACAGTATCCATGACGCATTTTACCTGTGGTTAAAAGCACAGTTCCTTGTTAGCAGAGTTGGGCAGTAACGAAATACAAGTAATAGAAATACGTATTTATTTACAAAATATAAGTAACTGTATTTCTCTACAGTTACAATTTAAATAATTGGTATTTAGAATACAGTTACATTCAAAAACTATTTTGATTACTGAAGAGATTACTTTGCATTTTATTGTTTCATTTAAAGGGGACCTATTATGGAAAACTCACTTTTACATGGTGTTTGTACATAAATGTGAGTTGGCAGTACGTGTACACAACCAACCTACAATTTTAAAAGTCCACCCACTCCTCTTTCTTATAATTCTATTAATCAAAAACAAAATTAATGGTTTTCATTTCAGGCCTCACCCACAACTGGTGACGGACTCCACCCTATTATCATAGGTCCTTCCCTGCGTGATCTACACACAGTCCACCATTTTTTTCACACTGGAGCAGATACAGTGATAAGAATAATGTCTCAGCTTCGTAAGCATCATAAGTGTTCTGTTGTTGGCTGTAAAAGTGAACATAAGTGTATTCATGTACTCCCGGCATCAGAGCCACTGCAGACGCAGTGGACAAGTTTTGTTTTTGAAGTAAATGCGCCCCAAAACACACAAAAATTTGTGTATGTTTGTGCACATAATTTTACACCGGACTGCTTTGTGAATGAGTGTCAATATAAAACAGGATGTTTGCAAATCGCCTTTCCGAATGTGCTTGTTAGCTGATCCCACGGCTAATGCAGCTAAAGTTACCATTGTCTCTGATTGTATTCACGGAGACCAGTGCTATGTTGGGGTGGGGAGCAGCAGCTCATTTGCATGTAAAGAGACGCACACAAGTGTTTTTGATTCCACCCAAAAAGGGCATTCATAACATGGTATAATAAATGATCTGTAGTGTATTTTGAACTGAAACTTCACAGACATATTCTGGGGACTCCTGAGACTTATATTACATCTTGTAAAAAGGGTATAATAGGTCTCCTTTAATATTTTGTCCTTTCAGATGGAAAAATTCATCCATATACATGATGCGATCCAAAGTGCATTTGAACAGCGGTGAAACACTTTCTTATGATGTGTTACATTCATACGAGCAGACAGAGAAGTCAGTTTGAAGCAGAAGAAATAGAAATAAACCTTGTGTAGATTGTCAGCTTTTTTTATCAAGAAAATTTACGTTAAATCGTAATTTCTTTTTTCTAGAAGGACCTTTGTTATTTGGGCAAAAATCATATTCTTGATAATAATTTTTTTATTGTTTTCCAGTAAAAATATCTGAAAATTCTTAAATCAAGATCAGTTTGATTTATCTTGTTTCAGAAGCAACACTGTATAAAATATTTCGTTTTTTCAGAGAATGTATTTTTAACATGTGTATTTTGTCTTAGTGTACTGACAGAGTTTTTATAGTTAAAACAAGTAGAAAAAAATCTACTAGTGCTGAAAAAGTAATCCAAAGTATTTAGAATACGTTAATGACCTTGAGTAATCTAATGAAATGTGTTACAAATTAAATTTTACAGCATGTAGTCTGTAGTGGAATACATTTCAAAAGTAACCCTCTCAACCCTGCTTGTTAGTTTGCTGTGTGGACAACATTTTACTTCGCTGAGCCTTCTATATAATTCATTCCATATGTATCTTTCATTCTGTCAACAATTTGACCATTTTTACATGCATTTAAGAAAACAACTTATTCCAGGGTTTAGCAGAAAGTGGCATTCTGAAACATCACGTAAATGCAAATGCAGCCTTTCAAGGGTTTAAAGGTTGTTGAGAGAAAGTGCTTTATCACACATGGTTTCAGTTGGAGAATGCAGCTTTAATGTGTTTCTGTTAATGCATTAGTAGCATTTATATATTTTGAAGAGTGCACATGTGCGTCAGGGGAACACCGAAGTCTGATGTAGCAGGAAACCCAACTTATTACTCTACACACTGCATAATGTCGTTAACGACAGCTCTATATTGTTGAGTCAACGTGGTTTGAACGATGGATGTGTGACATAGTTACAAGGGTTTTGGGAAATGGTTGTGACTAATTTCTCTAACGATGCATCATGCTGTAGTGATTAAGCAGTGAGTCACGTCGTTGTATGGAAAACACACCCCAAGGCAGCGGTTGGTAACCTATGGCACGCATGCCAATGGAGGGATAATCACTGGCTAGCCAGTAATGGCAAGGGAGGAGTAGATTATTTTATTCATATGAAATTCCGCACTTGCTTTCCAATCTACATCTTGATGTAATCCTGCTTTATGATCACACAGTGTTTTTTCATGAGCTTAATGGGAGGCTAAACAGGCACAGAAAATAAAAAATGGCACTCCATGTCAAAATGGTTGCAGACCCCTGCTATAGGACTTGTACCCCAGTCTGTAGCATCGCAAGTGCAATGCTCTACTCTACTACTCAGCAACTGCTCAATGTGGAAGCAGTCGAGAGAGTTTGTAAATGTAGTTGGTTATGTAATGCAAACATAAACATTTCAAATGTTAAAAAGTAGTTGCATGCGGTCTTTAAAGGGTTAGTTCACCCAAACATTTTAATTCTCTCATTTACTCACCCTCATGCCATCCAAGATTTGTATGACTTTATTTTAATCTGCTGAACACAAATGAAGATTTTTAGAAGAATATTTAAACTCTGAATGTCCATACAATGTAAGCAAATGGGTACTCCAGATGACTTTGGTGGTTAAATCCATATCTTCTGAAGTGATATGATACAGTAGGTGTGGGTGAAAAAGAGATCAATTTGTAAGTATTTTGTTTACTATAAATTCTCCTCCCATCTCATTCAATCTCCATTTACTTTCCCATTCTTCTTCTTCTGTTTTTGGTGATTCACAGTCATCATGCATATTGACCCCTACTGGGCAAGGAGGATAAAGTTTGATAAAATTGCTTAAAAATGGTTCTGTTTCTCACCCACACCTATCATATCATGTCTGAAGATATGGATTTCTGGAGTCAAATGGATTACTTTTATGCTGACTTTATGTGGATTTTGGAGCAAAATTTTGGCATCCATTCACTCTGTAATGGACCTACAGAGCTGAAATATTCTTCTAAAAGTCTTAATTTCTGTTCTGTAGAAGAAAGAATGTCATTCACATCTGGAATGCTAGAATGGTGAGTAAATCTTGAGAGAATTTAATGTTTTGGGTGAACTATCCCTTCAAGCAATGAGGTTATGAGTTTATATTCATACTATATTAAATACTAATTTCAGTCATGATCCCTGTCTGACACAAAATGAATGTCAAATCACAGCTGCTTGGGTTTTTAATTAGGTTCACATTCTCTTCCTCTTGGATACAATCAAATGCAAGATGAAAGCACCCATGTTTCCTACCTTTTAAAAATTGCAATTTTTTAGTGCCATAAGTTCAAGCTGGCAGACGTATGACTGATTTTAGCAGAGTGTCTGGAGAGTATCATACATAACAGGCATTTTCTCCCACAGACAGACAGGGCTTAACATTTTAATGCTAGGTATAGTAAAAAGAGGTGAAATATTAAAGGAGTCTAATCTACTTTTACAGCACAGAAATTGGATCTATTGAATTTATTGTGATAACTGTTTAACTGTAAGCATCATGAACTAGCAGGGGATGTGTGAGCCAAACCCTACAAAACTTTATCACCCTAGCCATGTCACAAAAATTTTCTCACACTCGGATACTGCTCCCAATTCCAGTGTCTATACTGTATGATGGAATCAGCCTTCATGATTTCCCTACTTTATAATTTGGGGTGTGTTCTTGCTCCCAATGAGAAATCTATAAAATAGGTAAATATATAAATCTTGATAGAACCAATTAAAGTCCAGGATATGTGATATACCTTTAGGAAGCTGTGTGATGGGGTCGGTCATTAGGGGGATTGTAAATGTTGCAGTGGGCAGAGAGGATAGACACCAATTCTTTTATTGCCAGACCACACATCTAATTGGCACACCTGAAGCTGCTCAGCTAAAAATAAGCATAACAAACAGACAAGACCTCAACCAGTTGCCACATGTCACATACGATTTGGTAACACTTTACAATAAGGTTCCAGTCATTAAAGGGATAATTTAACCAAAAATGAAAAAATGTGTTTACTCACTTTCATATACAATACAGATCAATATTTAAGACATTTTTTGCTTGAAATTCTGCTCCCTGCCCAGTAGGGGGTGGTGGTATGCATGAAGAATATGAATTGCCAAAAATATAAGAAGAATTTGAAACTTATCTGTTTCTCACCCACACCTATCATATCTCTTCTGAAGATATGGATTTAACCACTGAAGTCTTATGGATTACTTTTATGCTGACTTGTGGACCTTCAAAATTTTGTCACCTATTCATTTGCATTGTATGGACCTAAAGAGCTGAAATATTTTTCTAAAAATCTTAATTTGTGTTCAGCAGATGAAAGAAAGTCATACACATCTAAGATGGCATGAGGGTGAGTAAATCATGAGAACATTTTCATTTTTGGGTGAACTATCCCTTTAGCATTTGCTATTGCATTATGTATCATGAATAAACAATAAGCATTATATATTTTTACAGCATTTAACAATCTTTTTTAATTTAAGTTAATAAAATACATTTGTTCATTGTTATTTCATGTTATGTAATAGTGCATTAACTAATGTTAACAAATTATATTAAGTTATACTAAGATTATACTACAGGTCTGCTGAATGCTTGATTCTGATTGGTTGATGGACATTCTAAGGTGTGCAATTATTTTTCAAGTAAACGCATGGCTATGAAGTAGTTCCAAGTCTTGGCCGCATAACGGTTCCATATTACTTTGCCAAATTATTTCAGTTATTTCAAAGAGCCATACAGGCTACCACAACAAAATAACCAATTAAAACAAAGACACTGGTTAAGTACATCTGATTAGAATGAAAAATAATGTCTGTAATATAATAGATTTATTTCAGTTTCGATTGAAAAACATCCATGGGCTCCCTCTCTTTCACTCTCTCTCACTTTTTCTCCTGTCTTACCCCCCCCCCCCCCCCCCCCCCCCCCCCAACCCACACCGTACATACTACCACAGCAAAATAACCATATAAACAAAGACATCGGTTAAGGTAAATCGGTTATTGTCTATAATATCATACATTTATTTCAACTTTGATTGAAAAGCTCCCTCGTCTCCCCCGCACTTACACACGCTCACACACACATACGTATGCATGCACACACATACATACGCATGCCCACACATACATACGCGCACATACACACACACACACACACATTGAGACTTGTGCCGTAACCAATAAATAGAGCTGCACCCTGGCGACTTAATCAATACAACAGTTTCTATTATCCGAAATAACTTTTAATATGTGAACTTTTTATGTTTCAATGTATTTCACCCTAATCAAGCTCGCATAGCTATAACGGGAAGCACCGCGGTACCCTTCCACCTCTGTTTCGCACGCTTGCACACATGCACATGCGTGCACGCACACGCACTCCAATGCTCCAATTGTTACTCCAATTCTGAAAAGAAGCGCATCATCCATTGCTAGTTATATAGTGACGTTTTCGAACTAGCAACGAAGGCTTGAGCTCTATCAAAGCTAGATACACTTGATCAATACAACAGTTTCTATATTATCAGAAATATCTGTGGGAAATATCCTTGTGCTCCACTCCCCCTGTCTTAATCTCTCTCACACACATGTGGACACATACAAATATGTATCATGCACACACTTACTCGAGAGCGAGTAGTAGAGTCATCATGTCAGTCACCGGCATCTCAGTAGGGTTAAAAACAGTTGTTAAGGTTTACATCGAAAACATGGCAACAATCGCTGCTACTGAGAAGTTCTTAAACTTACATCTTGGCAGTTTTGAAGTGATGTTACTTCTGATGAGAGCAGCAACAAAAAACAAAAACAAATCCAACATGCGGTCTCTTTCAGTTTCTGAGCTTCTCTCTTTCGATCCCTCAAAAACAAACTCCCACACATGCACAAATGCACTAACTTGTTACGCCATTAAGCAGTGCAAGCCTCTCTATTCTCTGTTGCTAGTTCTAAAGTGACATTTTCGAACTAGCAAAGAAGACTTGAGCTGTATCAGAGCAAGATGCTGAATCTGTGGTGGAAGAAAGTAGTTCCACGCGTTTTAGGGATAAAACCAGAAAAAGTCTTGAGATAAAACCCTGAATGATGTTAAGGTGTGGTAACTATGGTATAAGAAGAATAACTGACTCCGGCTCATTGAATTATTGAAAAATAATCTCTGCTGCGCGTCGTGACCACATTACCACCTCGGGTGTGCATTATTTTTCAATAATTCAACGGTCCGTCATCAATTATTCCTTACTTAAAAAATGCTGTAAAAGTATTGCACATTGTTAGTTCATGTTTACTGATGTTGTTAACAAATGGAACCTATTGTAAAGTGTTAACAATAATTCTTTATTATATAAAGAGGACATGAAAGTGAAAAGTGATTGTTGAGCCCATAAGGAATAAAACTAGTATATTAACACAGAACATTTAAAATATTGAAAATATCCATTGATGTTTATTTCATTACTCTGCCAACTCATTTGTTATTCCAATTAGTGTGTTTTGTGCATAGCACAAGTGGGTGTATTTTAATGGAAGTTCTAAAAATGAAGATGAATTAGTGTTTTACATATTAACGAAGGATTATTTAGTAATTCTGTCTAATTTTCTATTCCAAAATGGTTGTTTTAAATGTAGATGTATGCAGAGACCTGAAATAATGCATTAGCTATTGGAACACTTCAATGTAACATTTTCTCATGTCCCCAAACTGAGCCTGCCACAATGTTTTTCCAGCATGAGGGAATAATTTGCTATAACAGGTGTTGATATTATGATAATCTAGAGTAGCATACCTCAGTGGAACGCCTGCTTCACCGTCTTTGGTAGTGAGCCAGATACAAACACTAAAGCAGAGAAAACACATAGCATTTCTGGAACTTTGTGATCCCGTTTGTCCTTTCCTGTTGTAGTAAGATGTCTTGTAAGCTATCTAAAATAACACCAATACCTTTTTTTTTTTTTAAACAAAAACTCTAGTTCCCCGTCTGTCGCTCACTTCGACGTTGTGTCAAGAAGCGACACTAGGGGTCTCTCTTGAGCTCCGACTATGCCTCTGATCTATGAAAAAAGGCCAATGAGAAGTTGGCAGACATTATTTGCATACCCCGCCCCCAGACATACGGGTATAAAAGCGGGGAAATACGTCGAGTTCATTCAGAAATTTTCTTTAGAGCCTATGGTTGTACAGCAGCGAGCTGCGAGTCACACACCCGTTCTTGTTCCTCTGACGCTCTCTGCTGTTGGATCTACGCCGCACTACAGCGGATTTCTCCTTCCTTGCACGGCAGTGCAGTTTTCCCCCATGAACCACCCGCCTCCCCGGCATGCTTGCTTGCTTCCCCCGAGCTCGGGATAGGTGCGGCCCAGCTCACGGCCGTTCCCGTGAGCTCCCGGAATTGGATGACATCGCCGCTGCATCGTAGAGCGTTACAGCGGCGTCTAATGCTGATGACTCGCCTGGGCCACCACATTCGTGTCTGCTCTAAGCCTGATGCGCAGAGGTCCGCTATGCTTTCCCGGGCTACCATGAACGCGAGGCTGGACCGGTAACCCCCCCCCCCCCCCCCCCCCGCGGCTACTTGATTGATTCCGCAGGCATGTGCGCCGCTCGCAGCCGCCGCCCCCCCCAGTTCCTTTCTTCCCGGATGTCCATGACGAGTTGAGTAAGCCGCGGTTTCCTCGCTCCTCCACTTTCACTACCCCAGACCGCTTCCGCCCTGCATGCCATGGCCCCTCCTGCAACCAATGCCAGGCCAAGGGGCTTCAAAACTTGCACTTGGGTAGTCCTGTTCTTGATGTGCTGCAGGAACTGCGCTCAATGACCGATCGTGCCCCCCGGGCCACGAAGGTCAGAAGCGCTGGCACTCGAACGGCCGATGGCCACCCTTGTGGTCCAGAAACGCAATCTATGGACTGGACCTGGTCAATATGCGGGAGGTAGACAAGGCACGCCTTCTCGAACGCCCCCATCTCCCAGCTCCGTCCATTCGGTGGCACCATTGACGACTCCGCCCAGCAGTCCTCAGCGGTGAAGCAGATGGAGGCCATTTCACACATCCTGCCCCGCCGCAAACCTGCCACCATGGGCCATGTCGCGTCTGCTAACCGAGGGCATCCTCCTGCATCTAAGAAACAACTGCTTCGACTCAACCCGGGCCCAGCTCTCAGCCCCCACATCAAGCACCCCGCAGGAAGCAGATGCCCCTCCGTCTCACAGACCCCCTCGAGGACCTGGAAGGCTCCCAGGCGCTCCTGAGATGGATGACCCAGAGACCAAGACGTTAGCTCCGGAACTGGTAAACAGACCACTCTGTCCCCCAGTGGAGGGCTGGGAGGAGAGTCTTTTTTTGAATTTATTTCATTTGCCGTACCCACATTCTCAATAACAGAGCTATTTCCTTTGTCTCTGGGTCACCTGGCCCGCAAATGCCGTTCTCACGGCACTCTGCCACCAGATCTTTACAGTCCCGCCATGCTGTATGCGGACCCCCCACATTAATCCCCACGACTGTCCCCAAGGTAAGTGCTTTGAGTATTTTCTCAGCACTAGAGCCTCGGGACGCGTCTTCGCCTCCCGACGCCGTACTACCTGCTCCGCCCTGCTGCGAAGCCCCGCCGGGTACATGAAAAATAACCGTCCCTTTGGTGCCCCTAGCACAGAGCTTGGATGCGTGGCTTTCACTTTCCAACCCGTCACGCTGGCTGGCCTGGACCATTCGACTAGGTTATGCAATTCAGTTTACCAGGCCCCCGCAAAGACTCGATAGATCCTGTCCCTCCAACAGAAATGAAGATGGGTTTCTACAGCCCTTACTTCGTTGTACCAAAGAAAGGCGGTGGCTTACGACCGATCTTGGACCTGCGAGTTTTCAACGCTCTTTGGAAACTCCCCATCTGGCTCCTGGATGGGACGCGGAAGATCTAGCTGATCTACCACCTGCCATTGTAGACACAATCAACCAAGCCAGAGCCCCCTCTACCAGGCAACTTTACGCCCTGAAGCGCCGCTTGTTCGCAAATTGGTGCTCTTCCCAGGCTGAAGACCCACAGAGGTGTGCAGTTAGGTCAGTGCTCTTATTTCTGCAGGAGAGGCTGAAGGGGAGGCTGTCCCCTTCCACTCTGAAGGTGTATGTCGCCGCTATCGCGGCCCACCACGACGCAATAGACAGCAAGTCTTTGGGTAAGCACGGCTTAATTGTCAGGTTCCTAAGAGGCGCCCGGAGGTTGAATCCCTCCCGGCCGAGCCTGTTCCCCTTCTGGGATCTCTCAGTGGTCCTCGCCGGCTTCCAGAGACCTCCTTTAGAGCCGCCAGAATCAGGTGGACTCAGGGCCATCTCGGCGCTGCTGATCGCGCTCGCCTCCATCAAGAGGGTCTGGGACCTGCAAGTGTTCTCTGTCAGCGACACTTGCCTGGAGTTCGGTCCGGCAGACACATATGTGATCCTAAGACCGTGACCGGGCTATGTGCCCAAGGTTCCTACTACGCCCTAAGACCAGGTTGTGAACCTGCAAGCGAAGCTACCTCGGGAGGAGGCAGGCCCAGCCCTTCGTTGTTGTGTCCGGTGTGTGCTTTTCATACCTACTTGGGCTGCACGCAGAGCTCTAGATGTTCTGAGCAGCTCTATGTCTGCCTTGGTGGACAGCGGAAAGGGAATGCTGTCTTCAAACAGAGGCCTTCCTACTGGGTAGTTGACCCAGTACATTGGCTTATCACACTTGGCAATATAAATAATATTTTAATGAGAAACTAAAAGAAAAGACACATATATGGATATGTCCGTAAACTATCTCTCTCTCTCACACCACCATCCGCAATCGGCCTTTATCCCTCTCCGAGGCTCAATTAGCCCGATTAGGGACCGGGTGTGTATAATCACGACCCGGCCCCGCCCTCCACCCTGTCACAATGTGTCAGTGGGTTTAGTGCAGTCTGAGCTGTGACCTTCACATCCCACTACAGTTACATAGCAATATGTTTTACATTTCAATTAACAGAAAGATTGCAGCTTACTAAAGATACATTACTAATGTGTGTAGACTGCATTTTCTGGTTTGGTTTGTTTTTTAAGCTGTATACCATGTGATGACCGGATGCTCTTGCGTTGCAAAGATTTAGAATTTATTCTATGCATGGAGATCGCCACACCTGTCTTCACTGAGACTGCCATTGCTGCTTCTACACTCCAGAGAAAGGACCTTAATCTGTCAGTGTCATACACCATTGTGGAAGTGGCCATGGGAAGGGTGAAAGCAATAAGGAAAGATGAGGAATTCAAGGTCCTCTTTTCAAAAGCCAAAGAACAAACAGGGGCAGCTGGCATTGAGGTCCTTGATGAAATACCTGGACAAGCCAGACACAGAAAGGTACCTCAGAGGTACAAGTACAGCTCCCAATCTTCAATAGAGGACAATCAAGCCCAGAGCTTATAGGAGCACTACCGGGGAAAGGTGTTCTTTAGTTTTATTGATAAACTCTCCAAAGAGCTAGACCGGAGATTCAAGGGGAAGGATGACACCCAACTGGAGCTATCCTATCAGGCCTTCAGTGCCTTACTATCTCAAGTCACTGGAAAAGCATGACAGATGACAGAGCTGCTCCATCTATTAGAGATGTTTGCCAGTTTTATGATGTGGATGAAGAAAATCTTGTCACTAACTCAAGGTGTTCTTCTCATCTTATGGTCTTCCAACCAGCAATGTGTAAGCTATGCTAAGGTGCCTTAAAGTCAACAATGTAGACACAGAAATCTCTACCCTGACTAAGCTCCTCAAAATATATGCCACATTGCCAGTGACAACCGCTTCAGTAGAGCGGTCATTCTCTAAACTGAAGCTGATCAAGACCCAGCTCAGGAGCAGATGTGGGGAAGGCATACTTTCAGATCTTCTGTTGCTATACATTTAGAGGGACATCCTAGTTGACCCAAGTGAGGTCACTGAAATTTACGAACACATGGCCAAAAGAATAATTCTACTCTGATTCCACCACCCTGACCATCTCCCTACCCTGACTAAGCTCATTCATAGTGACATCAGTTTTGTGTGTGTGTGTGTGTTTGTGTGAGTGTGAAATAAATGGTTATATAGTTAATAGTTCCCTGTGTGTTTTTATTACAGAGGTGTAGTAGTTATACTCAAAATCTGAGTCATGTAATAAAATAATTTTACTCTTAACCAGAGTTTGGAACTGTTTCACCATGAATGCATCACAAATTTCTGTTTATTTAGCTTTACTCACACTGAACCCAGAATATTCCTTTAAGAGCCCTCCAAAAAATATGTGACTGATAAAGCATATACTTATATAATGAAAAGTCAGAATAAACAGCTACTTTTGAGTGAAGAAAGATGATTTTTGCCTAAAGAGTGGTGCAGTTATATGTGCTATCTACCAACCAGTGCAAATCATGCTAATTAGACAAACCTTGACCTTGTGTTAGCATGCTACTGAAAATACAAAGAAAAACGAACAGGGCGGAGGGCGGGGCCAGGTTGTGATGCTACACACCCGGCCGCTAATCAGGCTAATCAAGCCTCAGAGAGGGATAAGGGCCGACTGGAGACTGCAGTGGGCAGAGAGAGAGATTTACGTGCAGCTGTCCGACACCTTTGTGTTTTTGTCTTTTTTGTTTAGTTCTTCATTAAACTATTATTTATATCATCAAGCCGGTTCTCGCCTCCTCCTTTCCATTAATCCCTTTACAAAGAGATTTAATTTGACCATTCGTAGCTTTGATTATATAATGTGATATAATATATACTTTAAAAATATTAATTTGCAGATTTTACTGGTTAAGACTACATAGATCATCTATTTCCTATTTAATGATTTCTAATTAGATGTCAAAAAGAATACCCAACACAGTACCAGAATACATTTTATTAAGATACAGACACACCACTGGTTTAGCTTGTGAAATAAGTTCCCAACTTGTCACATAAACACTGGGCTTACAATGAACTGTGATCAGTGATGGCATGTATTTGCAAATAGAGAGTGGATGTGATGGTACACAGCAGCAGTCTCTGTGATTTCTAACACCTTAGCAGAGGTCTGAGAGGCAGATTCAGATCGATAAACACTTCTAGACAATCATGCTGTGTCAAATCCAGGCTGTGAAAGCAGGGAGCATAAATTTAATAGCATGTGTGCATGTAGTCTGTTGCTAAGCCCAGCAAACCATCCTCTGAGACATGCATGTTGGAGGCAATCAGATTACTTTGGGTTGTCAAATGGCTGAATATAGTATATTCCTGGCACTTAAGGAAAAGTACACAATCAGCGCATGTTCTCACTTGAACTTAGGTACCACTGTGAACCAGCTTCTCGCATGCACTCATGAACGGGCAAAGTATAAAAAGATTCTTGGTGAAAAATTACAGTTTTGGTTTGTTTCTCATCCAAACTTACTGTATACTTACAGAAGACTTGGAATGTATGAACCGTATGGAAATTATGTGCTATATGATGTGCTGTCTCATTTACCAATTATTCCTCATTGGAATCAGTGACTGATTTAGGCACCAATATGATGCTGAAGAGGGTTTCACCCAGGGCGTCATACAAGCTAGTACCACTACTGCTTGGAATAGTACTACAACTACTACAGTACACAAGCTTCAATATATTCCCAGACATTAGTGGTATTCATTTGAACTCGGTTGTGACGTTATATTTGCAGCTCAGACTCTGCCTAACTGTGGAAATAGAGGCTGTTTCAAACAGCACACTAGATGCAGCGCAACAGAATGACAGGCTGTGAGAATTTCTAGAGCAACTTTTCCAAATTGAACTTCTTTTAACTTGACACAGTGTTTTAAAACGCATTCCTCAGACCGAAGGCGTTTTTACATTATTAAGCTAGACACAGTGCAATGCATATCCACCTTTTCCAGAATGTGGAATTGTTCCGCGATTCATAACAGAAGCCTGTGTTTGTTTTCCAGTCTCCAGTGATTTCAGAAATTTTAGAGAGGATGTTTTTAGTGGATAATGTGATTTTTAGCATATTAAATTTGTTAAAATAACCAAATAAGAATGCATGTAGTTCAGTAGTGCTGAAACTTTACAGAGTCAAGTTGACTATCTTTTGACAGTGCAAACTGCACACGTTGAGCCTGAACTCAATTCTAATCCAAATAATACTTGCAACTGTCTGTTGTTCCCCATCTGCATTGCTCATTAACATTCAAAGATGTGTGCAACGACTAAAGACCGCCACCTAATCATCATCTAATAATAGCCCCTTAATAAAAAATGCATACTGACACTGCTACAGTGGCATTTTGCCTCCCCATTTTCAATTAGGGGTGTGACGATTTGTTCTGACAATGCTCGATTTCGTGATGCATCATGAAATCTGAAACCAGTAATTATGCAATGTCATTTGCAGGCTATGCACATCTGAAATCACTCCCAATTCTTCTTCTATCTATCTATCTATCTATCTATCTATCTATCTATTATCTATCTATCTATCTATCTATCTATCTATCTATCTATCTATCTATCTATCTGTCTGTCCGTCCGTCCGTCCGTCCGTCCGTCCGTCCGTCCGTCCATCTTATCTTATCTTGTAGGTTCACAGGGTGATCTTGGCTGCATAACTTTATTTCAAAGTGCGCTTTCATTCCCTTTAATCTTGCATGCTCTGCTTTGTGTCTGTTGCGAGAAGGTTTGTGCAATATGAGATGGACACATTGGGTATTAATATATAATGATAATCGATAGTCTTTCCACCCCTAATTTGGGGTATTTTTGTTAGTTTCAGTGGCACATCCTGAGCCCTGGTTTATTTTCTACTAGTTGGTGCTCATCTGTATAACTGCATGCAAGTCCTGGCTCCTGAGTATGATATTTGAACACAGTTCTCTGAACATCTAGCACTTTCTTTGTCTTTTGGTTATCTTTAACTGTAAAGAAACGCACTCTGTGGGGTTCTGAGCCTTCAAATGTTTTGATGATATTAAATAGACTTGCAGTTTTATCCTTAAACCCTTGGGTTTATATTACAGTCTTATATGAGCATAGCCAGCATGATATTCCTCAGAACAATTTCCAAACTCTCCAATTTTGTATTTTTAGTTTTTTTTTTGTTTTGTTTTTTTTTTGGAGTCTGTCAAACTCTGGGAGTTATTTAATTCCTGTCATTCCTTAGAACATTACATTTACATTTATGCATTTGGCAGACGCTTTTATCCAAAGCGACTTACAGAGCCCTTATTACAGGGACAATCCCCCCGGAGCAACCTGGAGTTAAGTGCCTTGCTCAAGGGCACAATGGTGGTGGCCGTAGGGTTCGAACCAGCGACCTTCTGATTAGCAGCCCTGTGCTCTAGCCACTACGCCTTGTTTGTTACAGTGAATTTTTTTGAATATATGCTTGAACTGTTTGACTGTTTACCCCTTTAAGTCTTAGAAGATGAATTCTGTATTGCTCCCTTCAGTCCTTCAGTTTGAGAGCCCTGGCTTTGTTTGCTGTGGTGCTTCAGGATTATGAGATCCAGCGAATTAGGGGATTTGAGATTTCAGTGGAAAAGGAGCTATAAGACGGAGCAATCTAAAATGGGATGTTGCATGGAGATTTATTGGCAGAAATGATATGTTCCTTTGTGCAGAAATGAGGAGGAAATCTTCCCTCTAAAGCCTGGGGTTTCATGCAGCATTATGCACTGTGATTTATACAAGCAACCAACAGAGGAATGACCCCCAAGGTGACAACCTGATGTTTAAACTTTCACTTTTTCAATTCCCTTAATTTATTATTAATTTCATAATTTTTCATGTTTAAATTATTTTTATATTCCAGCTTAAATTGCAGAGTCGACTACAAGTGAAACATTTATAGTTTGATTTCACTTAAACGTGTAACACTGTGGCTCTTTGGCAATATCAAAACATTCCTCTGTTTGTTTCAGCATCCCAACCAACCAGACACAAGCAAAATTGGCTTGTCCAATTGCATAAGTTTGGGACGGGACAACATTTTTGCATAACTAATGGAAGACAAGGCTAGTTTTCTGGAATCTTTTTATTTTGCAATTGAATTTGGTGGCATTAATGGTGCAGAAATTACACACTTCAGATTTATCTCCCAATAATTGAATGTTTTTTTATGCATTTTTTCATTTGGTATACCATAGTTTAAGTAACAGATTAAAAGTTAGAACACTGTTTTAAATAAGAATGGTCAGTTTTCTCCGCACCCTACGTGTCATTAAGCTGCAAACAAAGTTACATAATGCACAACACATCTCATCCATTTATTTGAGTTAAATTGTTTTTAGTTTTTTTATAAAAGCTCAGACTGAAAAAAATAATAGTAATAAAATTGCAGGAATCTGCTATTTCACTTACTAGATGAAGATAAATAATTTTCCCCTTAAACATTTCTTGTAGTGTCAGCTAAATAGTTAATAGCATTATAAAAGCAATTTACAATTGGCTCTGTAACAGGTTTTTTTCATGTAGACAGAATTTTATTGTTTCTAAAAATCACAGAGCACTCTTTACAGAGCTGTCACACTGATTTATTCAGGCCGATGTAATTGATCTTGAACTGTGAGATGCAGCAGGGGTTTGGTTGACTCAGAGGCCAGACCTACTGTGGTTATATTTGCACACATCCTCAGGAGATAGACACAATCAGGCAGAGCTGAAGCCAATAATAGTTAAATTCATCTAAGATGGGGATACAAGGTCTTTGAAGCTGACACCATATTTATTTTTTAATTTTCCCCTTTTTATTTTCCCCTTATCTCCACCCTAGATATTACTTTTCTAAATTGTTTTAATCGTCTAAATGCTTTTCTAAAATATAGGAACAGCGATCTAGTTCAAAGGCATTTATAGCAATGCTTCTGTGCTCTCCCTAATGGTGCTCATTGTGATGCCAGTTTTTATCAGTGTCTCCTATTATCCTGAAAATATCAGCTGTCACAGAGATGCGTGGGCAGAAGAGAGTGTGTAATTGTGGGCTACTGAGTTGGGTTAACACAAAGTGTCCCTGATTTTCTGTGGTTGCCCATTGTGTTGGGTGAAAATGAGGAAATAACATAGTTTACCATTTTGGTGAATTTACCCTTTATATTTAACGGAATTGAGTCATTTTTTTTACTCAACTTCATGTTGTTCCATATCCATGTGATTTTCTTTCTTCCGTGAAACTCAAGAGGATATTTTAGGTAGAACGTCAAGGACATACACCCTCAGTCACCATTCACTTTTATGCCATCTTCTTCCATACAATGAAAGTAAATGGTGACTGAGGCTGTCATTCTGCCTAACATCTTATTTTGTGTTCCATGGTAGAGAGAAGAGGGCAAGTACATATTGACATTTTATTTAGGTGTACTGTCCCTTTTAATAAAATAGTTTATTTTATGTATTTCATTACAAAGAATCCCCCCCCCCCACCCCACCCCTCGTTAATTCAGCATTTCTTGCTGTCCTTTGAGCACTCAACAAAGCGTTTTGTTTTTGCTGGGGATTAGATGATGCGAACTGACACATTGTATCTTATAGCTTGGTTTCTATGGAAACCAGGTTACATTTGAAGACATTTGAAGGGAAAACCCTCGGGCCCCAGTTTCTGCTCTGACTTAGTTTCAAAACAAATCTTAATTTAATTTGTGGGCCTCCTGATATTACTCATCTGCTCCAGCCACGGCCCAACCTGGGTGAATCCTGTGCCTGAAGAGGGGAGGAAAAATGAACAGCCCCCTCCTTTCTTGTGCAATCTGAAATGATAACATGTTCTCATTTGTGTCCCTGCAGCACGGGGCTGGACATTTTGCTAAGCGCTAAGAGAGGCTTATAAATTGGAATGCAGGTCCACACACATAAATGCTGTGAAATTAATTAATTATGGAGTCATTATGCATTGGAGGTTGTGACTGTATTTATTTATTTATTGTTATTTATGTCTTTTTATAATTTTGAGTGCATAGCTAAATAGGGAGTAAGTAAAAACATATATAATTGTTGTAGCACCATTATGCTCTAATGTTGTTTGCTCTTTGAATCTTTGAACAGGACAGAAAATAATCTTTGCATGTGCAGTTGTGATCTAATCCACAGAAATTTGTGTTGTCTTGTGCAATCTGAGCTAATTTTTGTGACGAGCAATGATGATCTAATCGCAGCTTTAATAAAACAAAGATAAACAAAGTAACTCAGAATATAAGGAAACAAATCACAGGGAACCAAGCACAGAGCATCAAACAATACATGCACAGACTGACAAAAAAACAGGGAAAACAAGGACTTAAATACACATGGGCAAATGTGGGAATGAGGAACACCTGTGGAAAACAATTAGGAGAAAACAATGAAGGCGGAGCCATGGGAGACTCGAGGGGCAGAGCCGTGGAAGGCTGAGCCATGGGAGGCTCAAGTGGCAGAGCCGTGGAAGGTGAAGCCATAGGAGGCTCGAGGGGCGGAGCCGTGGGAGGCTTGAGGGACGAAGCTATGTGTGGCGGAGCTTGATGCTAAGAGTCCTCGATGACTGGAAAATGACCTCCGTGGTCGTGACCATGGGCAGAGACTCGGGAATGACCTCTGTGGTGGTGAAATCTGGCAGAGCCTTGGGAACGACCTCTGTGGTCATGAACACTGGCAGAGACTCGGGAACGACCTCCGTGGTCGTGAGCACTGGCAGAGATTCAGGAACGACCTCTGTGGTCGTGGGCACTAGCAGTGAATGGGGAACGACCTCCATGGTTGTGAGTACTGGCAGCAACTGGGGATTGACCTCTGTGGTCATGAGCACTGGCAGCGACTGGGGAATGACCTCCGTGGAACATTGTCACTGGAGCGGATAAGGCCACAGGCATAGGCACTGGCTCGTTGGTCGTGGCAGACATGGGCGCTGGCTCGTTGGCTGTGGGCGCTGGCTCATTGGCCGTGGCAGCCGTGGCCACTGGCTCGTTGCCCGTGGCAGCCGTGGCCGCTGGCTTATTGGCCATGGCAGGCGTGGGCACTTGCTTGTTGATGCTGACTCATTGGCCGTGGAAGGCGTGGGTGCTGGCTCGTTGGCTTGGGGAAGGCAACTGGAGATTGACCTCCATGGTCGTGAGCACTTGCAGCGACTGGGGAACAACCTCCGTGGAGCATAGTCACAGGAACGGATGATGCCACAGGCATAGACGCTGGCTCATTGGTCATGGCCGTGGGTGCTGGCTCGTTAGCCATGGTAGCCATGGGCATTGGCTCATTGTCCGTTGAAGGCTTGGACCAAGGAGCCGTGGAAGGCTTGGATGAGGGAGCAGAAGATGCAGGTTTTGGCCTGGGGTTCCCGTCATAATCCACTGTGTAAAGGGATCCGCAAAGTTCCAGAGCCTTCTCCAAATATTTGCAGAGTGTCCAGTGATGATCAGTCGGAGGCATCAGTTCCTTCAGTGCACTATTCAGACCGGACCAGAAAAAAGCCACCAGAGAGTGGTCTGTATAATGCACTAAATTCAACTCTGGGATACTGAGAGCTTTTATCTATAAAGATTTAAAAACAAATAGGCCAAATTACTTTAATGTTAAGACCACTTAACCACTAAACTAAACACGAAACAGTAAGACTTACCCTTTCCTTGAACGGCCCTAAAATCTGTGTTGACTGACTGAAAGCATTTGTGAACCATTATGGGCAAGGCACATTAACTGACTATTATAACCAGGGCCATGTTGAATATCATGCTGGCTGGCAACCAGGTCCATGGGGAGTAACAATGTCACACTGTTTAGATTTATTACCCATATCTTACTGGGTGGAAGACTATCCCAGTGCTAACCCTGCATCACTGCTGCATGTCTTCTGTACTTCTTTACTACTGTTTTATTGCAGAAAAATCATGATTGTCATGTACATGACAATAATATGTCAAGTATGCATACACATATGTAATTCTCAGATGTTTACTGTGAAATTGGGGGCTACACATATGTTATTACTATTTTGTTAACATGTAATAACACATAATTATATTGCTGTAATTCTCATAATTGTATCTGCCACATCAACCAATCTTATTAGAGATCAAAGGACCACAGAGATTGAGTAGTGGTAGACACACTGGATAATTTCTGATGACAAAAGCGAAGCTATGGCAGGGTCTGAATGTGAAAGTCCTCTAAACACATAAATCTCCGGACCTAGAAATTTAATATCCTTCTAGGATAAACCCTGAGTCCTTCAAATGGACACTTTAGAGAAAGCAGTTTACAGAACTGGGAGGTCTTGACAGCACAGACACAAACACGCACACACACACACACGTTGGTCTACCTATCATTATGATGACTTTCCATAGACATAATGATTTTTATACTGTACAAACTATATTATTCTATCCTCTAAACCTAACACAACCCCTAAACCTAACCCTCACAAAAAACTTTCTGCATTTTTACATTTTCAATAAAACATTGTTTAATATGTTTTTTACGCTATTTCAATTATGGGGACACTAGAAATGTCCTCATAAACCACATTTATAGCATAATACCCTTGTAATTACCAGTTTGTAACCTAAACAATTGTCCTCGTAATCCCCGTAATGCACCCCCCCCCCACCCCCCCACCCCCCACCCCACACACACATACAAATAACCTCAGCACAAATACAGCTTGTGGCATATAAAACTATCCATCACTTTTGGATAAAAATACAATAGCTTTTATCCAAGAGCATACATGTGTATCAGTACATACATTATGTTCCCTGGGAATCAAACCCATGATTTTGGCATTGCTACTATAGCGCCATGTTATACCTTGAGCTTCAGGAACACAATAAAACCACTATAAACTAAAACAAAATGCCTTAGACAAAACCTTGCTTTTAAATGTTATTGCTGGATTTGAATGACTTCATCAAGCAGATTCTTCTCATGTTTTGATTAAGTTTTCCTATAATGAAAACATAGGAAATTCCATATTCTGTAATCTGACCTTGTGTTCCATCTTGAGTAACTTCTTTACTGTGCTTACAGTGGTCAAGTAATAACAAATGAGTTGGAAAGGAACGTGGAACTGAATGAAGAACAAAACTTCTAAAAGACTCTAAATTAGATCTATCCCCGAGCTCTTTGAACTGTCAGTAGAGATTTATATTCCATTTGAGCAAGGACACATTCTGCATTCCTCAGGAAGCCCTGGGAGATATCAGCATGCATGATCTCAAATAAATCAAACCAGTCAAAGCAGTTGGGGGAAAGCGTTCTCACAAATGTTAGGGAAAAAAATAATAATCAGTATTTCTCACTGTGCAAACACATTTCAGATCAATTAAAATTAATTCCTGCATTGTCTCAATATTACTGTGATAAAACCTATAGAACCTATATTTCTATAGTGCTCCCACACAAAATGACAGATCTCTCTTCCCTCCACCCTTTTATTTTAAATTAATGTTTACACTGTAGTTGTCAGCAGTCTGGGAGCATCTCCAGTCTATTTGTTCTGTTCCAAGCAAATTCTCTGTAATCGTGAAGAAATGAGTTTGAGCCCCCTTTCCGCCTACATGCATAAGAGACATTCATGGGTGGAACACTTCTCAGTGAGAGCATTTAATATTGCAGAAACATCTTCTGCTAGCATTGTTCCTTTGAAAACAGATTATAAGCTTGTAGTTTGCAGTATCCGCGATAACTATAATTACATTGGATAATTTCTGCTCTGTGTGAATTGTGAGTACACTATGTGGGTCTCTGATTCACAGTCTCTGATTCACAAAGGGGATTTCAGCATTTCAATCGTTTATCGGCTTCTCACAGCATCTTAGTTATCGGTACCGGCAAAGTCCACTATCAGTCAACCTCTAGCCTACATCACAGTGGTGGAATGATGCCGCTCAGTCCCATTCAAGTATGCCAGATCAAGGTAGTCTGTTGCATCCTCCATAACAAAGCACTCAGTACTTGGGTGTTTGAGCCATTACCTGGTGTTTGCGTAATTTTTGTGCTAAAACAGAGCAGATAGCATGTACAAACAAATGTACAAACAAATAAGCACAAATCAATTCTTAGTTAATTCCACCCCCATTTTTTTTTTTATTTCTATGTGATATAAATAAATGTCATTACTCATTTTACCCACTTGGACTAATTTCACTTTCTGCTTGTCTCACTGTTTTGACCATCTGTTTGTCCATATTGTGGCCCATTACTTCCGCCTGGCTTTAGACATCACTGCTGGCCTCCCCATCGGTGTGATAATAGCGTGTGGATTGGCACTGCTGTTACTTGCTGCACTGGTCTCCTGGAAACTGTGCTGGGTTCCTTGGAGGAACAAAGACCTCTCATCCAGTTCTGCGGCCCTCGCCCCAGACGACTACCTCTCACTTCAGTTACCAACTATCCTGCAGAGTCCTCAGCCATCTGAGGTCGCTATGGCGACTGAGAAGGAAAAGTATGCGATGGCGTCGATGGGCTTCCTGGAGGCAGCTGTTAAAATAAGCCGCACATCTCCTGACATCCCTGCTGAGGTACAGCTCTCAATGAGGGAGCACTTTTTGCGCCGTACGCAGCGCATGCAGAGACAGACCACCGAACCAGCATCATCCACCAGGTAACAGATCCAAAATGCATGCAGGAACACACACACATTCTCACACATATTTAAGGATGTTTCCTCAACTATGGGCACTTTTGGCCTTGTGAACTTTTAGAAAAGAAGCACACCTCTTAAGACACACTTTTCAGACTCTCACTTTGTAAATTTTGTCCTTTTTCTGAAACATCACAAACATTTTAACCACAATGTAATTTCCACCACATCTGAAATTATGGATTGTGTTTAAAAGCATTCTGTGGTGAAATGATGGTAATGGAAATTACATTTTAAACTTTTTTGGAAAAAAAAAGTCTTGCAAAGTAATTTTAATGACAAGCATTTTATGTTTCAAAATACACAATTAAATTAGTTTTTGAAACTTTTTGCATATTTTGACAAAATTATTTAGTTCAATTAAGAATTAAAATTAAAAGTGATTTTTTTTAAAAGGCATGTTTTTTTACTGGATTTTTTTTTCATAGATCACATATCATATTTCATTTCAAATGTGGTTTTCACTGACACTTTTGGCTACTTGATAACCAAGTACACTAACTTTTGATTAATGGCAAAATTGTTGTTGTAATTTTTGTTATGAATTGTCAATTATTTTCACACCATGAGTATTGAAATGGTTAATAAGGCTTACTTTAAAATGTTTTTAAAAATGGTCTGTAGCAGTTAATATTTGATGATTGATTGAAAACATACAGTTTAAGTTTAAATGTTTTTTATAATTATTTATTTATCAACCTGTGGTTTAAAAGTGACCACAGTTGAAGAAACAACCTCAAACATGTATCATATAAATATGCGTACTGGAACAGACTCCTGTTCCTGCAGTCATATATAGTCACACATAAACACATTTACACATTTCATTCAAACACTGAAATGTATACACCTGAAGGCAATGCAGACTCTGAGCCAAACATCTCTGAATGAAACCACACAAACCAGAGATGGGGACTACAGTTAGAGACTGCACTTGAGTCACATTTTTATAGACTTCAGATTCGATTCCAGACTCAACCTAAAATGACTTCAGACACAAAGGAGTCATGAATATTTCAAAAAATACTCAAGTCTTTTAACCTAAATTGTATGGTTTTATGACATCTGCGTCACATTTCCCCATGTGTCATGATCGATTTGACCCTGATGATATTGCATTACATCGCATTGCATATGATATGTCATATTGCATTGCTTGTGTGCGTGTTCTGAGCCTTGTTGAACTTACCATGAGAAAGACAGTACAGGATAAGTTATGACTGTGAAATCATAAAATAAAATGAAATATATAAAATGCATTTTTACAAGTTTAGGTAGAATCCTATTTATATCCCATATTTCAAAGATATATATTATTATAATAACTTTAATAATAATTTTTAAGTAGAGTATATATATCCAGTAAGAAAGGCCTCTAAAGGCACCATCAATCACAAGTAGCTCATAACAGAAGAATGCCTCATAGATATTACAGGGCAGGTGAAGTGTAATCTTCTGACAAAACAACATTTGCAAGTTTGGAAATTGTAAAAGTATATTACTGACGATGCAAAAATGTAGAAGTGTTTCTAATATAATGTATACCTGTGTCATGTCAGGGCATGTTTAATGTTTAACTGTTACCTGGACTCTAGAAATGTGTTGCTCATGCATTCTTGATTAATTGGAAATAGTTCCAGGACACTTAATTAAGGCACAGTACTTGTCCACTCAAAATTAATTGTCATGAATCTTTTGCCCAATAAGAGGTAATGTCTAATTTAGTTGCAGGATGTGGCTGCTCTTAAAGAACATTCCTGTCTCCTGCTATGCTGCATTTTGCCTCAGCTCAGCTTTAAAAGGAATGTGGTTTTATTAATATTGCATAATATGTGGTTGAATTAACTCCAACAGCAGGCATTTTAATTCTGGGGATACTTTTAGGTCAGCCGTTGCATAACAAATGAAGGGATAAAACCAGCCTAAAATTTGTGTTTCTTTCTTTTGTCCCTTTTTTGGTTGAAAAATCTCTACACTTATTTTCCTATTTAGTTTCTATACTTCCTTTTGTCTAGAGCAGGGATTCACAAACTTTTTTGTAGCCGAACCCCTTTGACCTAAATGAATTACTTGAAGTACCCCCTGATATTTAAAGTAATGTTAACTTTCAAATTATTTATTTTTCTTATTATTGTTATATAATGAATCTGTTATAATGAATATAATGAATATTTTATAATCTATTGTTCTTTACTTTATTAATATTTATAAAAAAAAATTAAATTTTTTTTACCATCGGCATTTCTATCCCAATCATAGACTGCACCACAGTCACAGTAGTAAAAGTTACTACACCAAAAAAAAGTGCCGTGGGGGTCATGTCCCCCGTACTTCTAGAAATATTCTTAAGAAATTAAACATTATACTTATATTTTTAAGAAAATTATACATTAGCCTATAATTTAAGTTTTGGCAGCCATGCAATGAAATAGTAGGTGGCCGCATATATAAGACCCATCAGAAGCATCCGTCAACTGGTCGGTTCGGCAGTGAACAGAACACACAAGCGGTTAATGTTACATGCCAAGGAGGTACAGCTTTCATCAAGTGCTTTTCAGGACTACAGGGAAAACACTGTCAGGTTAATGAAGGTTTCTTTATAAACATGATTGCGTTGCTGATTATGAAAGTAATTATGTTACGTTATACCGTTTAATAGTGAGTAGAGCTTAATTTACTTTTGCATTAAAAGTGGCATTTTCTCACCATCAGCCAGTTGCATGAGAGCTCTCTCTCTCTCTCTCTCTCTCTCTTCCTCTCTTCATGCGTGCTGCTTATATAATGTATGAGTGTGTGAGAAAGACAACAAGTGTGTGCGCTCTCCTGCAACCGACGGTGAGAAAATGGCACTGACGCAAGGTTGGCTAAAAGTAAAACTGAAGTGCTTGTTTTAAGTTGTGTTATTTCTTTTTTCTTTTTTTTTCATGTTTTTAAAAATCGGTAAATTAAGGAAATATTTTCATACGCAATCTCAACACTCTTTCACGAACCCCTTTTGGGAAACCCTGGTCTAGAGTTATGAGCCATTGTAAAGTCAGTCAACAGGATTCTAGTCTTTAGCATTCATATATATTTCATTGGGTTGTAGTTCAGGCTTTCAAACACGCAGGTATCAACTTGTTTTGCTTCATGACTCAGATTGGACATTAAAATTGTGACCCATCATAGTACCAAAGTTTTTTATTGTACAAAAGAAAACAAATATCTTTAAAGGGATAATTCACCAAGAAATAAAAATTCTGTCATCATTTACGCAAACTCATTTTGTTCCAAACCATTAACATGATACAAAGAGAGTGAATGTTATACGAGGTTGTGAATCTGCTTAACATCTTGCTGTGTTCCACAGGTTTGGAACAGCTTGAGGGTAAATGAATGATGACAGAATTTAATATATAATCTCTTTTAAATCAACCATTGAAATGTAAACATTACCATGAACATTACCATTAACAAATATGATGATGAATAAGGTGTCTCACAACTTGTCATTATTGGCACCTGCCTAAGTTGCCTAGCTTCTAACCATCATCATTTAACAATAATCCAACTTTCTCCAAACATTATTTCGCCTAAACTCACTTATTTTTACTCTGTCTCTCCATTTCTCTCCTTTATATTATTTTTCCAGGCATAGCTCCTTCAAACGTCACCTCAACCGTCAGATGCAGGTAGGCAGTCTGGACCTGGGGAATGACTATGATGTGGATGAGCAGCCAACCAGCATTGGCCGCATCAAGCCTGAACTCTACAAGCAGACGACCACAGAGAACGAAGATTCAGGCAATAGTCAAAGTGCCAAAAACTGTGGGAAGATCAATTTTTCTCTATGCTACGATTATGAGAATGAGATTTTACTCGTCAAGATACTCAAGGCCTTCGATCTACCAGCTAAGGATCTTTGTGGCAGTTCTGACCCTTATGTCAAAATCTACCTGCTACCAGATCGCAAGCAGAAGTTTCAGACGCGGGTCCATCGCAAAACGCTCAACCCAACATTTGATGAGTCCTTCCAGTTTCCTGTACCCTATGAGGAGCTGCCTGTCAGGAAACTCCATCTCAGTGTTTTTGACTTCGACCGGTTCTCAAGGCACGATATGATTGGGGAGGTCACATTGGACAATCTGTTTGAAGTGTCTGATCTCTCAAGGGAGACGTCCATCTGGAAAGACATTCAATATGCTACCTCTGTAAGAAATCCCTGGCATTGTATTGGCCTGACTGTACTGTGATGGTACACTTCAAATTGGCAGGTTTTTATGTGGATTTTTAATGGAGAGGTTTATAGGTGTATAATGAGGAAGCTCAGCAGAGATGTTAAAATCAATATACTATAACATAACATAATGTAAAACTATTTTGCCTGGTGCTTCAAGGCTGATATATATTGGTCATAAGCAAATCATTTAACAGTGGTTTGAAAGAGAGCAATGGATCTTATTGAAAACCACAGCATGTGCTCTTGATACTGCTCTGGTCAGACTGTTTGTGTTTTGTGCAGATAAGCAACTCCATTGACTCTGATTGAAAAAGTTATCCCAAAATGTTACATTTTGGTCAAATTCTGCCATAATTTACTCACCCTCATGTAGTTCCATACTTAAATGCTGTAATTATTTTCTCATTAAACACAAAAGAAGAATGTTTGAATATTTCCACAGCTCTATCCATAAGACAACAGTTCACAGTGACCATGTCTGTCAAGCTCCAAAAAGCACAGAAACACAATATTCGCACATTCTATATTCCAAGTCTTCAGAGGCCATAAAATAATTTGACCCATACAGTTGTTTAAGGTACAGGCCAAAAGTAATTATTCACTGATAATTTTCCCCTCCACCTAAGCTCACATTCCTTGTTTGTATCCAGACGGTGGATGACAAAAATAGCAAATTTGTTTTTCTTCTGGTTACTTTGAACTGTCATTGCATGGAAAAAGCTGCATAAAAACTCTTCTAATTTGTTCCTATGAAAGAAATAACCGCATTCAGGTTTGGAACGACATGTGGGTGAATAAATAATGTTAGGATGTTCCTTTATAAGGTGTCCTATTCTTTTAACTATATTACAAAAAAATAAGCCCATTAGATTCATCAATGCATGCTACAAAATGTAAATTAGCTTGTTTTGTTATTGACATGGTCTGCTTAAATGTACTCATAGCATTCCGCACTCTTCTTCACCTACTAAATAGCAAAAGGCAAGAAAGCCAAATTAATGAGCATTCAGGGATCTTCCCTCATTATCACACAGATAAGGTGGTAATTGACAGGTGAAGTTGATTGACACATGCAGGTTGTGTGTTTGGACAAAGTAATTGCCTATTTTTCCATAATGGGCACTAATAATGGGTGCTGCCAATCACAGCAGTTCAATCACAGCATGCTTAAAGGCGGAAATATTAAATGCTGAAGTTAACCTCCAAAGCTAAGGTCATCTGAGGTTAGTTGAACCCCTAAAATGGCAGACAAATTCAACTCCAACTGCCCTTCAATGGTCTTATTTCTCTCTCATTTCTAGATTTAAAACTATCCTCAGAGGAGCAATCCAATAAACCTGTGCTTATTGCTTTTGTGGCAGGAAGCCGGCTGCACCTTGAACAATAGCACACATTTTATTGAACTTGGCAGGCCATTTTTATTTGGAAGTAGGGCACATCTTCTCAGAACTATCAAAATAGTTGATTCCAGAAGACAGTAAACATGTTCCAGAAGACATTGTCAGGTGGTTATTGTAAGGAGAACCTGGCAGAGGAGGATATTTAAACTCAGTAACTTGTGACAGTATATAATTTCTGGCTCACCAGCATAACCTAATGGAATTGCAAAAATAACATTTTTTTTCAATGATGTTTCCCAAACACTCCCCTTACCGAAGTTTATCTGTAACCCACCCACATACAAATTTTACAGCTATACACTGTCAACACTAGCAATTGACTCATTCATCAACCCACTAGCATCCCCTAGATAACACTGAAGTGCAACCAACTAATAATCACCTTAGAGGGCTTGAGAAACATTAAGCCACATGTATTGGAGTCGTGGGATATGTCCATCCGAGAGAGGCTTACTGAGCTCATTTAAAGTGATTAATATTTACACTAATCTTAATACTGCTGAGGGGATGAAGCAAACTCCACCACCATGAGATAACTTGTCACTGTCTCTATTAATTGCTTTTTTTCTCTTGATATTGTTACTGGATAAGTTTGTTTTATCCAGGTAAACCTGACCCAAGCAGACAAGTTTGTATAAGCTGTGAGAAAATTATGGCTCATGCACAATAGCTTAGCCCTGGCGGAAAGGCTGAAATTTTAAGGAGTACAATTCAGTAAGCTGTAAATTCCCAGCTGTCAGTAGGTGGCTCGCACAGACCCAATACTTACAGTGCAGTTTTAATATATAAAAGTATATTTTAATACATAAGTATGACATAAGTATTAATGTAATATATACATAGTATATCATTTTAATATTTGTTGTAATAAGATACAAGTATTATGAAATAATTGCACAATTTTGCTAAATAAGCTGCAAAAATAAAGGCCATCTTGTGGAGCACTTGCTTCTGTTTCACACATGACAATAAGAGACTGAGCTCAAGCTGAACCTTACATACAGTATATGACAATTGTGCATGTGCACAATTTAATTTTTTACTCTGTGCTTGTGCATTGTGGGATTTAAATGTATCCAAGTGGCTCGAATGTTTTGACTGTTCACCAAAATTCGATCAGATCCATTTAATGATTCAGTGACCATTTCTAGTGGTGCCAGAAGGTGGTGACAATTGAGTGTCTCGTGTGAAATGAGTTTGTCAATGAATCATCAATCTAAAGAAAATTGTAATCTTTTAAAATGTGTATGTCTACAGGCCTACAAAGAGATTTTAGTAGAGGTTTTAAGAATTATAAGAACAAAGCAAATGTATCATTTCCCAAGAGTCTGTGAGTTTATCTAAAGACAACAATAATAGTCTTATAATAATTATGAGTTTACATAACATTGTACGTTGTCTACAGTTTACTTCAGTAAAAAGTTTTCTTAGAACATAGCAAATATATCTTTTTCCTACAGTTAGTCAACTGCACACCAAAGTAGAAGTAAAAAACAGGAGATGATATTAAAAATAGCTTCACATATTTAAAACAGATCTAGTAATCTGATTAAATTGGCAAAAACAACCGATCAAACTATTACCTCACAAAAATAATATAAAAACCATAACTTCATATAACTTGATATAAACCACTTACAATGTGTGCTTAAAAGAAGAATTGTCCTTAGTTCCCCATCTCTGATCTATAAGAAAAGGCCAATGAGAAATTGGCAGACAGAATTTGCATGTCCCGCCCCTGGACATACAGGTATAAAGGGAGGGAAATGCATCTGTTTCATTCAGAAATTTTCTTCAGATTTTCTAATAGATCAGAGATGCAAAAGGCTCTCAAGAGAGACCTCTAGTGTCGCTTCTTCTTCACAATTTTAAATTAAGGGAGCCACGTTGATTAGACTGTCTGACATGTTTCGGCTCATGAAACTCACCTGTGAATGGCTGGATGGTTGTTCAATCAGTCCAAATTAACAAAACACAAAGAACACTGTATATAAATCCACCATTTGGACTTGATATGGGTTTATCTTGAAAAAGTGCTGGGGACAAAATCACCTTTTTAAAGAGCATGGAAGTCCCCCACATCCCCTGCGGCTGCTACGCCCTTTCAGAGAGTACTCCCTGAGACCTCGATATTGAGTCATAGGCTTATTAAATCCAACCATTTACCATATCTATGAAACCATGGGTAAGTCACTGACATCCTATTGACGTAGGATCTTTCTATGTTCAGCCATAGTGCAGACACAAACATAAATAATTGCTGATCGGCACTACTTCAGTGGTGTAAGCCAACATGAATCATAAAGATCAAGGACTGTGACTCATAGCTCAGGCAATAGTCACAAAAGTTTTAGCCTGCTGAACAATAATAACTGAAATGACATTAGAGTTTTGTTGGGCTAGTACACTCTGAAACATTAAAAATGTCTTTGTTGCATAACATAGATCTTCCTAAGCTAGAACAAAAACAAGAGTTTATACCCAATAATAACACTTTTTGTAATTATTAGCACCAGTGTTGGGGAAGCTCCTTTGAAACTGTGTCTTCCCAAACTATAAGCTTATCTTTTTAAAGTAACTAAATTAGTCATGCTACTCTTCAAAAAAAAAATAAAAAATTTGTTAGCCACACTACAATTTAGTTTACAAAAAGTGGCTAATTATACTGAATATATATATATATATATATATATATATATATAACAAATCAGATGATGCTAATTCATTCTGCAATCAGAGGTTTTGAAGATGACGTTTAGTGATAAATAGCAGCATTTAACTAAATATTTTATATAAAATGAGAGTCCCAATTTTGTGAATTGTGCCTAAGTCCGTTTAGCTGCATGACATCTTAAATCAAATAGAGAATAATTTATGTGAAAAAAAAATGTATTTACATGGATCATTCGAATGAACCTATTCACTATAAAGTTATTCAGGTTGTAGTCCATAAACCCGGAAGAGAATTAGCATTTTTTTAGCCATGGGTTCCCTGTTTTTTTAGAATGTCAGTTTTGGATTTATGAATAATATAAGCTCTGCAGTAAAAATTACTTAAAGATACTTGGACGGTTTGTTCTACAACCTAAATTACATACAGTCATACCTTTTGAATCCGCCATGTTTTTTATTATTATTGTAGTTTTTAAGTATGTTTGTAGATAAGGACTATGTAATGGGGTTAACCGCGATATGCAGAAAAGGACAGTGAAACTCCCTCCCCACTCAACTTTTGGGCCAGTTGCCATGTATAATCCCGGGCCGATTTCTCTTCCCAGTCCAGCCCTGGATGTGTGTTTGGGATACTGTAGTTGTAGTCCTTATTTAGCAACTTATTAGCAACATACCTTTTTTTTTTTTTAAATACACGTACAACATTTTAATGCGTAAATCTGCTAAAGGTTCATTTTGATAGCATTTAAGCATATAGATGCTTGTAGACATGAAAAAAGTCAGAAAGATCCAATTTTGATTTCATGGGATCTTTAAAGCTACACTATGTAACAAAATCTAATGGATGAAGCATAAAGCTGCAAGTTACTTAAAGAGGAACACTGTTTTGGTAATTTACCTTATTCACACTAGCATCATCTCTGATTTTTAATGGGAATGACAATGTGGCTGTGAGGGATAGACTTACAGTCTCTTCAATGGTCTGTGCAGCATTTTAAAGTGTTTTTGGATCATTCCTCCGACAAAACATTGATAAAATTTCTGTCCAAGAACATTCAGTATACAAAGAACTCCAGACAACATGAGTTGTGGAAAATCAGATGTGATTTAGGAGCTTTATACAGCTTCATACCGTTTGTGTTATCTATCCATCACAGCCTCGTTGTCATTCCCATTAAAGATCGCTAATGGCGCTAGTGTGAATACGGTATATTACGTGAGTTGTGCTTCAGCTCTGCTCTACTGCAGGGATGAATCTAATGGTTTTAGGCATACCGGTGTACCCATGGCTACATATGATCATCTTATCAGAGCAAATGTCACTAATAGACACTAATGACTAAATGTCAAATCTTGCCCCCTCCCCTAAAAAAATTATAAAAAATTGAAATAAAGAAAGAAAGAAAGAAAAAGATGGATATCCAAAAAATACGTCTAATGAGCAGGTAAGTATTATAGCTTCTGCTGTTGTTTTGATTTACTGAAAACGTAGTTGTATTGAAATAAATAATGTTACAAAAGTTAGGCAATGCTGACATTAGGCATAACGATTGCTAGTCATATCAGATAAGGTCAAATGGTGGAAACTATTATAACTTAGCTAGCAGGCTGTTTTAGGCAAAAAGACCTTGGTAGAAAGTGGTTTAGAGACTGGCATTGTTACCAACAAAAAGCAAACATTTTCCACTGTCCTTACTCGGTGAACTGCAGTACCACAACCCATAATAACATGCCCCATTAGAGTGGCTAACACTATCTAACGAACTACTGCGCTAATGTTAGAAAGCTACCTGGCAAACTATCTATCCAAAAAAATATCATACCTGTCAAGTAAGTAAAAAGCCATCTCAGGGACAGTTTATAATCCTTTTTGGAGATGTCACCAAATGTGGTTTGGAAGACAGATTTTTGTAGTACTCGCTCATTATTGAAATTTAGTTTATTTCTACAAAAAAAAAAAAATCGTACATAGTGTAGCTTTAAGGCTTTTTCAGGATTTAATATGTGCCCAAAGCAGTGGAAGGTACAGCATCTTCTCTAAAAACTTTTCTAAAAAAGTACATGTGGCTTTTACAGTACATTACTGCACAATTACTCTGTTTTTACCTCACTGATGCTCTTTAATGGAAAAGGTGACATGTATAGAAGAGAGTGCCAATACATTATGTTGTTACATTGATTGTGTGTGTTTGTTTGTGTGTGTGTGTATACCTATCTGACAGGAGAGTGTGGACCTGGGAGAGATCATGTTCTCACTCTGCTATCTGCCTACAGCAGGGAGATTAACACTCACAGTCATCAAGTGCAGGAACCTTAAGGCAATGGACATAACAGGATACTCAGGTAGTATTTCTAGCACTCACAACACAGCTGCCTTTAAGCATCCATATACAAGAGATTAGTAAAATTTTAAGGCATTTCTCCATTTCCTTGAAAACATTTCATGAGATCAGGCTGGTTTTCTCATATGGTTGGGTCAAAAAGTCTGAGAGACCACACTGAAAAAAAAAAAAAAATAGGATTTAAATCCTTTTTGAAACTTGTTTAAGAAATTCAAATTTTTTTTCAATTATAGGCTACTGTAGTTACATTATTCTGTAAATTGAAGAAGAAATATTTAAAGTTTTGCACTATTTTCTCTGTCACCCAAAAATGAAAATTATGTCGTCATTTACTCACCCTCATGTTATTCCAAACTCAACTGACTTACTTTCTTTTGGAGACATTTGGCACGATGTTAGCCTCATTTGATTTCCATATAATGAAAGTGAATGGGGAGTGAGACTAGCAATCTGCTTTTTATGTTAACTCCATAATGTTGTACTGAAGGTCAGATTTCCTTGTTTCCCATAAAGCATACATATAACATGGATTATCAGGTTTTGCACAAACTTGTGGATTCCATGCCAGCTCGAGTGCATGCTGTCATAAACCAAGCGTGCCGCACAAGCCCTCAAAAGTGAAGCCAAAACGTCTCGATCGCCCCCCAGAGGCCGGTCCTAGTATAGGTCATAAACCCCGCCTCCCCATGTTATTCAACGGGACGTGAGACCAACTAAACAATTAAATTACACTTCACATATCTTTTTTCCAAAGACAGTTTCTGTCATTTACTGTAGTTTTTATCACGCTGATGTAATTTCAAGTGTTTGTTTTTAAAATAAGTTTGTTTTTAGTTAGTTATTTGATGCTATAAAAACGGTGCTGTTACGTCATGATTGACAGCTGTGATTGACAGGTTCTCTGAGCGAAGTAGTCACTGAAGCACCAACGGACTTTTTTTCGGGATATTCGGAGGATTGAGGAGATTGGAGCTTTAAATTACATATCTAAATTTCTATAATTAATTATTTCACACCGACATAATGGGTTGTTCTGCAGTAGAATGTGCTAACCGATCTGGCAGGGGCGTGTGCTTGCGATTGATTCTGCGAGAGTGAGGGCGGGGCCTTGTTTTCGCGGCTTTACTTCCTGCTCACTACTGCATGACTGGTCCCGAAAACGCAAGTGCGCAGACTCAAGTTCCAAGATGTCAGCGCCATATCGGGACACTGGCGGCTTCAGTTCTCTCCGATGGAAAAGAGCGAAGGGGCGTCGTCCATCTTTTTTTACAGTCTATGTCATAAACCAAATACTAAGGAACTCTAATATTCATGTTAATTTTTTTATTAAAATTTTCACTTAAAATATTATGGTAAATATAATTTGTTATAACTAACTAGAGTTCTCAGACTTTTGGACCATACTGTATATTGTTAACACATTTCATACATGTTTAAATCAATGTTTCATATTACACATTTCTTGATATTGGTTCCATTTGAATTGTTCATAAAACAAAAAGTCAGTGAAAGAGTTAAAAAGAAGTAGCATTCTGAATTTGATTAAGTGAGCAATTTTAAGCTCCAATAACATTAATATCTAACACTGTCATGGTTTTGACTTTTTAATGATATTTCCCACACCAGATGGAGTAAACCTTTTCCATTGCAGTGAAATTGAATTTGTATGCGCTGGATCATATCTATTAAGATGTGCCCCAAGCAAATTTGGTGTCAGAAAACTGTTCTTATCATCTGATTTGTTCTGCCCGAGCTGGAATAGTTTATGGCTTACTAATGTACAGGCATAATAGATTAGACAAATCATGCAATGCTGAAGAAGTAAGGAAATCAGTATGCAGCCCTTATGTCAGAATCAGCACTCAAGTCATTTCATTAAAGCACTAAATTGCAACGGCCATCCATTCACTGAATATTAAGGTGGCCCAATGAAGATACTCAACATTCATTTCTAATCTCCTCATATGATAGTCACATCATAAAGCTATTGTTAAAGGATTAATTAATTTAAAAAGAAAGTATTACTGAAATAAGTTTAAAGTTAAAATACAAGTTTAGACTGCAAATGTGATATTTACCCTCTGGTACATGTCACTACAATGGACAGATCTTTTTAACCTTTCATGGTGTGATGTTACATCCAAATTGCCATGAGTGATTAATTTTGATCCTTCTCAATAACACTATATGACTGTCCCTTTTATTTGTCATTGTGCTTAATATTTATGCAACATCAATTCAACATGGCTGACAAAAGTGCTCATGCACCAAGTATCTGGAATATTTACCATAATCAATGCATAGTTGTGTATAGTTGTCACATATTTTTGGAGAAAAAGGAATGATAATACTTAATATTTAGATTTGGCCATGTGTCAGTGTTACAATCTATATATGAATTGATGGCAGTGTTTTCTCTAAGCAGATCCCTATGTGAAAGTATCTCTCCTTTGTGATGGGAGACGTTTGAAAAAGAAGAAGACTACAACAAAGAAAAACACCTTGAATCCCACCTATAATGAGGCCATTATCTTTGACATCCCTCCTGAGAGCATGGACCAAGTCAGCTTGCACATCTCTGTCATGGACTATGACCTGTATGTAACCCAAAAAGTTTTCAATCAGTTTTACATCAAATGCAACAATTTGAATGCTTCTGACATTTAAATATGTGTATAACTAATTTAATGCATAAACATCAGTGCAAACAGCATAAGGCATAAGGTTTTCCATGACTGTGAAAATGATACATTAACTAAGTGGCTTTCAACTGGTTTTGCTTCAGGACACAAATTTATACTGGAAAATTGTTTTATTGTATAAAAGTGAACAAAAATGTCCCTAAAATAAAACATTGCCATCCATCCATCTTCAACCGCTTATCCAAAGTCGGGTCGCGGGGGCAGCAGCTCCAGCAGGGGGCCCCAAACTTCCCTATCCCGAGCCACATTAACCAGCTCTGACTGGGCGACCCCGAGGCGTTCCCAGGCCAGTGTTTAGATGTAATCTCTCCACCTAGTCCTGGGTCTTCACTGAGGCCTCCTCCCAGCTGGACGTGCCTGAAACACCTCCCTAGGGAGGCGCCCAGGGGGCATCCTTACCAGATGCCCAAACCACCTCAACTGACTCCTTTCATCTCTAAGGGAGAAGCCCGCTACCCTTCTGAGGAAGCCCATTTCAGCCGCTTGTACTCGCAACCTAGTTCTTTCGGTCATGACCCAGCCTTCATTACCATAGGTGAGGGTAGGAACAAAAATTGACCGGTAGATCGAGAGCTTTGCCTTCCGGCTCAACTCTCTTTTCGTGACAACGGTGCGATAGAGCGAGTGCAATACCGCCCACGCTGCCCCAATTCTCCGGCCAACCTTCCGCTCCATTATCTTGTACTTGAACTCCTTCACTTGGGGCAATACCTCCTTCCCTACCTGGAGTACGCACTCCATCGGTTTCCTGCTGAGAACCATGGCCTCAGATTTAGAGGTGCTAATCCTCATCCCAGCCGCTTCACACTCGACTGCCAAGTGATCCAGTGAGAGCTGAAGGACTGATGATGACATGAAGACTACATCATCTGCAAAAAGCAGCGATGAGATCCGCAGCCTACCGAACCGCAAACCTTCCACACCCCGACTACGCCTCGATATCCTGTCCATGACTATCACAAACAGGATTGGTGACAAAGCGCAGCCCTGGTGGAGACCAACTCCCACATGGAATGAGCTCAACTTTGTGCCGTGGACCAGGACACAGCTCTCGCTTTGGACGTACAGGGATTGGAACGCCCTAAGAAGGGACCCCCTCCCCCCATACTCCCGCAGCACCTCCCACAGTCTCTCCCAGGGGACCCGGTCATATGCCTTCTCCAGATCCACAAAACACATGTAGACTGGATGGGTATGCTCCCAGGCCCCCTCCAGGATCCTTGCGAGAGTAAAGATCGGATCCATCATTCCACGACCAGGACAGAACCAGGACTTTGTTTCCTCTTCAATCTGAGGTACGACAATCGGCCGAACCCTCCTCTCCAGCACCTTGGAGTAAACTTTACCAGGGAGGCTGAGAAGTGTGATACCCCTGTAGTTGGCACACACTCTCTGATCCCCCTTTTAGAAGAGGGGAAACACCACCCCATTCTGCCACTCCTTAGGCACTGTCCCAGACTTCCACGCAATGTTGAAGAGGCGTGTCATCCATGACACCCCCTCCACATCCAAAGCTTTCAGCATTTCTGGTCAGATCTCATCAATCCCCGGGGCTCTGCTTCTAGCATAGAGGGTGTGTTGGGATTTAGGAGTTCTTCAAAGTTTGCTTCCACTGCCCAATATCCTCCTCGGTTGAGGTCAACAGCATCTCATCTTTGCTGTATACAGCTTGGATGGTTCTCCATTTCCCCCTCCAATGGTGGCGGACAGTTTTCCAGAAGCACTTTGGTGCGGACAGAAAGTCCTTCTCCATGGCTTCTCCGAACTTTTTCCACACCCACTGCTTTACCTCCCTCACGGCAGAACATTGCAATTTATGAATATTACCATAAACAGCATATGGCACAACAATGTAAAATTATTAACATACAGTCTTAGTGTCTGGTTTGTTCATGTCTAGGCAGTCATAATTGATCATTTACTGCACAAAACACTATATGGTCAACACAAACTCTTTTTTGTTTACTTTTATGGAGTGTTTATTTGCACTCTGGTGTAAATAGCATCTGCCACACAGTGCAGCTATTTGCACCCCAATAGTCTGGTGAAAGCACAGGAATGCAAACTAGACAATAGGTGTTGCTGCTGTGCATGCGGTGTAAAGACAATGTGATTATGTAGTGATGTCCTAGTGTCTGCGGTTCAATTCCATCTTTTGTCCCACTCTTTTTTCTCATCTGATTTCCTGTTTGCACTCTTAATATTTCCTTTAATACTACTTAAAATAATATATAAAAATTGCTGTATTACTATAGTAATATTGTATTAACCATGTTTTTTGGCAGAAACCATAGTTTCAATGCAATTAACCATGGTGTTCCTACAGTAATATGGAGGTAAAATAATTTTTTACATTTATCTTTATCATTTATTTTTTATGTTTTTCTTGGCACTCAAAGTGCTTTACATAGTATGGGGAAATCTCCTCAATCACCACCAGCGTGCAGTGTCCACCTGATTTTGCGACGGCAGCCATAGTGTGCCAGTACACCCTCCACATACAAGCTATTGATGATTGCTATTAAAATACTGAAATTATTTTACCACAAAAAAGTGAAATGGTGAAACCATGGTTACTGTAGTAAAATAAAGTTTTTTTTTTCTAAAGTAAGGTTAAGTTTAGGCATAGGGGTTAATGTAGTGTGTCTGTAGGACTCTAAATAAACACAATCAACACACTGCAGTGATCTCCATTGTAACGTTTGGGAAGAAGTCAAAAGGAGCTGGATCTATTTGCAGTGAAGGCTTTTAATGAAAAGATAAACAAAATAAAAATAACGGGTAGACACAGGAACAAATCAAACATCCACGATGGGAAACAATAACGTAAACAAGAGAAAACATCCACGAAGTGAATCGTGACACCCATATAATGTGGGTTAGTATTTAAATATGGGCGCAATTAGTATAACATTGTTTGCACCAGGAATGTGGAGCAAATAATATCTGCCACTATTTACACTGGGGTGTAAATGTCAATAACCATTATTTTCACTAGGGTGCAAATAGCATCTGCCTTATTTTTCTAAAATGTGAACTTGTATTTAATGTAGTCTGGGTCATATTTTCATTTGCCTAGTGGTTTACATTTTGAATAGTTAATTCATTTACTATTTAGTTGGGTTTTTCCCCTTCTGTTTGAAACCATATTATAGCAGACCAGAGACCATTTTTGGCCAGCGACCCACCAGTTGTACAATCTGTACACATATATTAGAATAGCATGATCACCAAACTGTCTGAATTATCAAATGGTACATTGTTTAAGTAGGGGAATGAAAAGGTAAGGTGTCAGTGCATATACAATGCTCACCAGAGAAAAACCAGGTGCTTATATTTTACTCCACTTTTTCAAGTCTCAAGTAGTGTGTTTGTGATTTGGTCTGGGGTATAGAAGATTTCCAAGACAAGAACAAACACACCATTAAATGGCATGGTGGGAAGTGATATTTCACAATTTCATTTAGTGGATTCACATAAAGGACTCACATAAAGTTCGGTGCAACTGAGGTAAATGTATGCTGATGTATTTCCTCTGAAGCACTTTAACTCTTCTCTCTAGATCACAAACAAACATCCACATATCTGAATTAAAAAACAGCAGTATGTCATGCAGTATAACATACAAACAAACTGAAAAAGGATGTTTTGGGGTCATATTGTCATTCTTGTAAACCCCCATTACTGGGTAAAATACAGTGGCTCCAAAAAGTGTTTTGACATTTAAGCTACACAAAAAATATATAAAAATGTTTTCATTATATAAAATAAAATATCAAAGCAAAAGGCATTTATTTAAAAGAACATTTAGCAAAAACACACACTAACAAGCACACACTTTTTTCAAGTATTTTACAAAAGAATTATGCTAGGTTTCAAATGAAAATAAATAAATAAATACATTGTTCAAAATTAGGACAAAGACGATAAAAATAGCATGAACATGATAAAAATAGCATGAACATGTGATAAACTACTGTACACCTGTGGTTACTCTGCTGGGATGCCTGTTTGGACATAAGGGAAATTGACATAAAGGGATAGTTCACCCAAAAATGAAAATTCTATCATAATTTAAACACCCTCATGCCACCCCAGATGTGTATGACTTTCTCTCTTCTGCAGAACACAAATTAGGTTTTTTAGAAGAATATTTCAGCTCTGATGGTCTTTACAATGCAAGTGAATGGGTGTCAACATTTTTAATTGCCAAAAATTTCATTTAGCCATGATAAAAGTAATCCCTTTCACTTTTTTAGTTTTTTAATCCATATATGCAGGAGTAATAAGATAGATGTGGGTGAGAAAAAGATCAATATTTAAGTTCTTTTTTTCTAGAAATTCTTCTCCTTGCCCAGTCGGCGATATGCATGAAGAATGTAAATCATCAAAAACACAAGAAGACGAATGTAAAAGTTAAAGTGGAGTTTGCCTGAGCAGTGAGGAGAATTTATAGTAAAATAGGACTTAAATATGTATCTGTTTCTCATCCACACCTATCATATCACTTCTGAAGATATGGAGTCTTATTGATTACATTACTGACGTATGTGATTTTTGGAGCTTCAAAATGTTGGCACCCATTCAGTTGCATTTTATGGACCAAAAGAGTTGAGAAATTCTTTTAAAAATCTTCATTTGAGTTCAGAAAATGAAAGAAAGTCATACACATTTTAGGATGGCATAAGGGTGAGTAAATGATGAGAGATTTTTTGGGGGGTGAACTATTCCTTTAATACATCCATTAAAAATTACTTTGTGACCAGTTGGTTAAAAGTAATTGCAGAAATGTCTCAGAAACCCTAAGTAAAGCTATAGCAACATTTGTTTACAGATGCCTTATGTTTGATATTTTATTGTCTAATGCAATTAAATTCATACATTTTTAAGTGCCTAAAGTGTCCAAATACTTTGTGAGGAAACTTTATGTGCAAAAGAGCAGTATGGTTGTACTAACACATGTTATTTTCTGGAAAAAAAAGTGTGTTTGAACACTGAACAACAGTTCTGTTTGAAAAGTGTTACAGTCTGTTTCTCAGTGCCTACTTCAAAATGGGTACTTGACAACTTTCTTTAGTATAATAGGTGTTTATTTGTGTTCTGCTTGGGTCTTTTTGATCATGCAAACTTGGTTATGCAACATTATTCATTGTCATTGGGTATGTAATTATTTGGGTCACTCAGGTTACAATTATACCTTATAGAGATTTCAAAACCATAATAAAATTGTTTTTTTCTCTTCCTTGCAGGGTGGGCCATAATGAGATAATCGGTGTGTGTCGTTTAGGTTGTGGTGCTGAAGGTTTAGGTAGGGACCACTGGAATGAGACGCTTGCCTACCCCCGTAAGCCAATTGCACACTGGCATCCCCTGGTGGAAACCAAGAAATCAGAAAAAGAGGTAAGTCTCCCCCTCCTCTCCCTGAATATAATACAAATATAATAAAAACACAAATGTGAATACTGAACATAAAAAGTGAAAATATTCGGCAGGAAATTGGGGCAGATTAAAAAACCTTGAGATTCAGTGTTTATATATATCTAGGAACTGTTTCAAATGCAAATTGCATTGCCAGAGTCTATTTCTGACCTGTTGCCAATCTCCCTTTGTAAACATTCAAATCCCTCTAGCCACTTCCTCATACTTGTACTGTGGATCATGTATAATGCATGAGTGGAATATGTCAGTGCTGGTTTTAATTTACACACTGAAATGCTATTCCTTCTTCTGACCTGTAGTCAAGAGTTAATCATCAGAAATCAACATTTTCAAAGAGAACTCCTCTTCTGCTGTATCAAGGGGATATATTTGAACCACAGTGCTTTATAATGTAGTCCCGTGTGCCATTTTGTTGCAAAATATTTTGTTAAACTGCTTTTTAAAACTATGAATGTAGATTGATTCTACTTCGTAAAAAGTGATAACATGCAATTGTTACCCTAAAATTATTACCCTAAAATTGGTTTTGGTGGTTTGCTTAAAAACAGTTAATTTTGATGTTACCAGATGAAGCACATTTATATATACAGTATACCATATATTTACACACACACACACACACACACACACACACAGTAGTATCTGTTGTATCATTTGTTTTGAGTCATTGTTTTTGAGAAATACTTATCTGATTATTTTATAAATTAGATAATCTGATCATATCAATGTACACTGTAAAATGTTTTGTTAAATAACTTAATATGTCCTTCACGTGGTAACATATAAAGTAACTGGTTTTATTCATAAATCAACCTGATTACATTAGGCTATGATAACAAAATGAATTTTTAGGGTTCGATCAAGTAGAAATGGGTCCTTTAGTTAGTAATTGCTTGTGTAACATTTGCAGTGCTTGTAGCTTGGCAAGTTTCAAAAAAGGTTCCACAACACTGATTCTCTCATTGGTTGGTTTTTCATTTGTGTTCTTTTACAGTGGAAGGCTAGAACGGCCAGTTTTGACAGTCAGGGGTCCTGTCCCTCCCCCAAACTCCCTGCCAGCCCTTGATCAGAGCTATATATAAGGCATCCCCGCTCTCTAACCATTGTCACTCTGACAGTCCAAGGTAAAAAAAAATATTTAAAAAAAAAATGAAAAGAGAGAGATTAAGAGAAATGTTTCCCAAGCCCTGCTATTTCCCACATGGGTTGCTTTAGATGGTTTACAAACACTGATCTAAGTTCAAACTTTGTCGTGTTTGCCCAATGTTCCGTGTATTCAAGCTGTTCCAGTACATATGATCCTCAGTCAGTTCTTAGGGGTGTTTTGCAAACCTTTACACCTAGAATACTCTGCAATGCCAATTTTGTGTTACTAGAATAGCTTGGTATTGTTAGCAGAGATGTTTCTTTCCTATTTGAATTTTCCTCCAGACAAAAGCATTTGAAATCTGACTGTGGTGTTTTGCACGCAGTCTGTGTGCACGTAGAACTTTGTGCACAGTAATTGCTGTACTTTGTGGAAGGCTCTGCTCAGATCTTAGACTTTGAAAGCAGGATCAGCCATCTTGGGGGTAGGATGGATTAAGAATATTTTCAGACAGGACGAAGGTAAATCAGAGACTGAGGGAAAAGTACAATGTTTTGTATGAGTGAGAAAAGAGAACTGATGAGTGAGATGGATTTGTCATGTGCTACAAAACCTGTGTGAAGGTATACTTATATCTATATGTATCAGTTTATAGATGTTATATAAATGTTATATGTGTACAAAAAGACAAAAAAATTTTTTTGTCCTATTCATAGATTTGCCAAAACAAAAAAAGTTTACATGTAAAATAGTTCATATTTGTTCACAAAAACACTTCAGATGTAGCTGAATACATTTATGTGATTACATTAATATATATGTGTGAGTACCGTGTGTACAAATCTGGGCATTTAAAGTAACAGTGCTTACATGTGACACTGAAATATCCATAGATTCCTGTCTTGGTTGATTTGAGTTGTTCTTTTCACTTTTTTATTATTCAAATGCATTTGAGGGGGTAATTGAGGGTTATATTTATAGCATTGTATTTAATAGATTCTATTCCTCTTTGAACCCTCCAGCTGTTCTTACGATAACATCTTGCTCAGTTGACTTCTTTTGAAGTTATATTGGACTGACATAGTTTTCTATACTTTGACATATTGTCCTGGGCAATGTCTGGAGTAAACAATTTATGCTCAAATTTTGAAATAGATTACTATTCAGGTCTGTATGTCAAGAGCAGGGTTGATATAACTTAACAGGTACTTAAAACAAATGTTTTATTTTAAATTTGCATTTGTTGCATTTCACACCAATTATACTGTTATGATTATGTCTTAAAAATATTGACAATTGAAGGATATGTATGAGATAGTGTGGTACATAATGTCTGTTATATATGGAAATATTCCTATTAATAAAATATCATATATAATTATTATAATTTTAATATATAATTTTTTAGTGCTGGATAATAATTAACAAAACAGTCAAAATAGTAATTAATGTTACTTTTTAGAGGTTTATGTCATAAATCTTAAGTCTTTCACTTCAATTTAGGATTTTCCATTATCATTTACTTATTTTTGCTTATCTCTGTGGTTAAAAGTTTGTCTTTGGTCTGATTTACTCAATCCTGGTTTCTGACCTAGTTATTACATTTACTTCCATTCATAACACAGTGCAATTTAAATCTGACAGAGCTACTCTGGTTCACATTGCTCAGTGCTAAATTAAAGGGTAAGTTCACCAAAGTCTGTCATCATTTTCTTACCCTGATGTCACTCCAAACATGTATGACTTTCTTCCTTCCATGGAACACAAGAAGAAAAAAAGAAAGAAAGAAAAGAAAAAAAGTCATACCACTTTTAAACAACAATAATGCAAGTAAATGATGACAGAATTTTCATTTTGGGTGAACTATTCCTTTAACATGTCTGTAGTTGCTATAGTCCAAAATTCTCCTCTCTCTCAAATTTGATTGAAAATTGCAGCAAATGATGGAAACAGATAACATAAATGCACAAAAGTAGCATTAGATCAGAGCTTCCTATCAAAGTTCTGGACATCTTGACACTTTTATGTTTTAAATTAAAAAGAAATGAGATATAGGTTGCTTATAGACAGACAATTCAAATGCATGCAACAGCTGTTACAAAGGCACAACCCCTGGTCGAGTGAACCTACTATGCAGGAAGCTCATTGTCAATGCTGCCAAAACATGCTGGGCAGTGGGAACTGCTCAAGATTCCAGAGCAATGACTTTTCACTTATTTCCAGTTGGTGATGTTAAAATATCTTGAAATCCATATGGCACATGGGGCACATCCTCCATCATCTTGTAGGGTATTTGTTAAGCTTTAAGTATTTCTATATATTAAGATTTCATATTTTAACAGAATCTTTAACCCCAGTCAACATGGAGGAAATGGTTGTAATAAAGTTCAACTTTTTGGTTTTACCTGTTTTTACAATAATAATAATGTTGTAATACTCAGTTAACTTAGAGTGTGTTTCTGTAGGTATATGTAAAATAATAAAGTTAAGAAATACAATCTGGCTATTTACCTCACCACTGACTCTTGTGTGCTGTGTATTAACAAAAATGTTTCTGCCCCCTTGTGAATGAAATGACTTTCTAATTTTGTATTGATCATTTGTACTTTCAATATAACTTGTAATGTTTGAAACAGTTCTTGTATTTTAAAAATGCTAAAATAAAATGTTGGTTCAGTCATTTCATGGATTTTTTGCTTCAAAGAGTTGCTTCACTTTCAGTTTTGTAAACTTCAACCACTGACTCACAAGAGTGTGTGCAAGTTATATATCCACTGATCATTCAGTTATTGAAAAAGATAAGTATACTTCTTTTAAGGAAGCATATAATATATTTTTAATAAAATGTGCAACTAAAGCAATATACTGTATCTGTGCATTAATAAAGTTAAAGAAAAACATTTTAAAGCCAAAAATGGTATGCCCTTTAAAGACACCATATTATTGCTTGGCAAGTACATTTTCTTGACCTGTGTTGACATATTACACATTTAAACAGTAAATTTAGGCAGGATTTATCGGAGGGCTCATCACCTACAATTTATTTAGATCAAAGCCATTAACCATGATTTGCTACTTGCTAGTCGGTTGCAGGGGGGAGGGACATTCTCATTCTATAGAGCATCTGATTGGACAAAAAGCTTTGTAGTGTAACATGAGTCATCAATATTTTTGAATGATTTTCCAGAAAGTTGAGACTGTAATTTAAATATCTATATCTAAGTGTATTTTGTCAATACTTAAGTGCACATGCATATAAATGGCCTTAAAGCAAACACACATGGACTACAGGCCACAAAACTCTCATTTTGATGTCACAGTGTATTTAAACGCACACCTATTCCTCAGGTGGCGGCATTATCGCCCATAGCTTCTTCTTCAGTGCGATCTTATAAAGAATCTGGTACCCGTCATCCCATGCATAAAGCTGCCTCTCCTCAGGATTGTATTTCAGGCTGGAATGGCCCCCATAGCGCCTGGGAAAATAAACCAGAGGTGCCTCACCACTGCTTACCATGTCATTTACATCAAACACACACTGCACCCGTGAGCGGCTCGGTGGCTTGGTGTTGTAAACCACATAGACTGTGCCGCAGACAATAAAGGCTGCTTCAGCGTTGTTTCTTGGGCATGCCGTGTCCCACATCTGCTCTATGTCCAGGGAGTTGGAGTCCATCTTAGCTAGGTTGATGGTGTCTCCAGCAGCATATAGTGCCCATAGCCCATCTTCATCTGCTACTAGGTCTATCAGAGTCTCTGGATTAAGGCTGTACACTGGGGTGTGATCTTCTACAGGAAACACTGCACTGTCTGCAACTGAACCATTGCTGAGGTCATATTTAATAACTCGGAGCTCAGAGTCCTCACAGACATAGTAGAGGAAGCCATCATATACCGCATGACCGGTTCCGTTCCAAGCAGAGGGCAGAGTAACTTGTCTGCCTTTAGATATGCCAGATGATGCGGAGAGCTCTCGGACGGAGTTGAACTCGTACAGTGTGTTATCAGACGTGCTGTTAAAGACATAGACTTTTGCTGATATGGCATCTTTGGTCCAGACACCTTTGGGACTCCCCAGTCTCTTAAGGATCTTCATTGCTCGAATACTGGATACAATGTTAATGCACACTGTCAATGAAAACAAACAAGATTAATGTGAATGCGGCATGTACTTAATTATTAAAATGGCAAACTTTGAAGCAATTTAAACAGAATGCTTTGTATCTTGCTTTGCACAAGCAGTGGAGGACAGCGCCATGAAAAGTGGAATCGAAACTAAGCAATTATTGAGTTTAAACCCTGATCTTGGTCTTAAGATCTTGGAAGAGCACATTAAATTAGTTTGACTTTATTGTAGGAAGCAATAAAATAAAACCCCAGAGAACACAAATAAAAATGAGAGAGAAAAAAGACCTGTAGAAAGAGCAGTTAAAATTAAAGTAACAGTGCGGACATTGCCTTATAAGCCTCCACAACACAGCATAATGTCCATTTTACATCTGCAACAGTTAAACAACAACCTTTCAATGCCACACATGTTATTGCAACTTTGTAATCAAGGGAAGATTGTGGAAGATTGCGCTAAGTGAGGATGAGGGGCTAATGTTCTTAATCACCTTAATTTTTTGGTGTCTGTCTGTTTAAGATTACAGAACATGGTTACTGTTTCTAAGACATATGATTTATTGAATGTTTTGGGTTTTAAAAGACTCTCTTGTCATGATTTGCCACATTTTGCAGCTAACATCTTACATCTCTTTTGGATTTTACATTTTTAATAGAAGAGGTGTAAAACATAGGTCATCAAATATCTTCTCGCCATATTATCCAATACCTTCATTGTTTTAATTATATCAGTTTTATTGCTGAACAAACATAAGTAAATACAATTTCTGATAATTATTGTGTGGGAAATTAGAAAAACTACTTTCAGTTTATTATATATATACTCACACACACATATTTGGAATAATGGCAAATGTTTGGAATAATGTACAGATTTTGCTCTTATTAGTATTAGGGATGCTCCGGCAGTACCGCCGCTTCCTATACGCATACTACTCAAACCAGCTCCCTAGGGGGGCACCAGAAAGTCCACTGGGTGCCCTTCCTCACATGCTATTCAAGGACCCGAAAGCAGTTGAGGAACACAGACGATCGTTTCATGCTCATATCACGTGAACGCGACAATCCTCTTGACTACTGGTACATGAACAAAAATCACTTTCCATTGCTTGTGCGGATTGCAAGCTGGTATTTATCTGCCCCAAGCACCAGCACAGAGAGAGAGAGAGACTATTCAGTGCAGCATCTCATGTTCTTGAAGAGAAACCTGCCACTTTTACTTAAATTGAAAGCAGTCCAATTTGCTATGTGTATAGCAATTACATTAAAATTTGTTTAGCCCTACAAAACTTTGTTCTTCATCTGTCGTTTAGAGTTTGAGGTTGGTTTTAGTTCTATTACTGCTGTTCCCCTTCTGTCACTCACTCGACGTTGTGTCGAATGTAGTGACACAAGGAGTCTTTCTTGAGGGTCTTTTCGGATATGAGCGGTTGTGCAGTCTTACTACTGTTTCTTCTGTTGGATCTATGGCGCGTTACCAGCGGGTTTCTCCCTCTCTGCATACTGTGCAGTCCACGACCCTGGGCGTTTCGACAGCACTTCTGTAAAAGTGTGTATACCTCTAAAAGAGAAGTAGCTTTCCCCTCTAAAAGAGAGTATTTTCATTCACAAAAGAGCAATACACAGCAGGCATTGAATGTCCTTTTCAGGATGCATCTTTTTAAAGATGTCTTTCCGCCTCTGTGTAGTTCCTGGACGCGGCTGTTTCTCTCCGCTCCTGACGGTCATAAGCGCTGCATCGCGTGTCTGGGCTGCGATCACATGGAGGCAGCATTTATGAATGGTTTATGCTCTCATTGCGAGAACATAGCCATGACAACGTTGTGATCGCAGCTTTCTCCCTTCTGAGGGAAAGCCACTTCAGCTGCCCCCCGCACCGTGCCTTCTTCCTATGGTATTAAGGCCGGCCCGGCTGGCACTGAAGGCGATTTGAGGAGAGCAACAGGCTCGTTTTCACCGGGTAAATCCCCACGAACCACCCGCCCCCCCAGGATGCTCGTTTGCTTCCGTCTGGGTCCGATGCAAGACCGGCTCGCCTCACGGGCAGTATGTTGTCTCATTCAGACCCTCTGAGCTGGATGATGATTGTGCTGCTGCATTGGAGAGCATAACAGCGTCGTCTGGTGCTGATGACTAGTCTGGGCTGCCACCTTCAGGTGTGCTCGCCCAGTCTGAGACTGACGCGGATGTCCGCTATGCTTTCCTGGGCCGCCGTGAGCACGAGGCTGGACTGGAAACTTCCACCCCTCACCCCTCACGGCAGGTTGATTGGATCCCCCTGCATGATGAGCTGATGGTCGTGGAGGGCACATTTTACTTCCCAGATCCGACCTCCTCGCTCGTCCACTCTCACTACCCTTGACGGTGGGGCAGCCCACGGGTACACAGAGGTCCCCCAGGTGGATAGGGCGGTTGCATTCCACCTGTGCCCCGAGAACACCGTCACCTGGCAGGATCGTCTGGTACTCCCCTCCATGGCCTGTAGGATGACTTCGTCACTGATTTCGAAAGCCTACAGCGCTACTGGACAGGCCGCCTCCACCCTGCATGCCATGACTCTCCTGCAAGTCCACCAAGCCAAGGCACTTAAAGATCTACACTTGGGTAGTCCTGACCCCAATATGCTGCAGGAACTGCGCTCTTCCACCGACCTCGCTCTCAGAGCCACGAAGGTCACAGCACGGGGACTCAGGCAGGCAATGGCCACCCTTGTGGTCCAGGAACGTCACCTATGGCTGAACATGGTCGAAGGCTTGCTTTCTCAATACCCCCGTCTCCCAGTTTGACCTCTTCGGCGACACCGTTGACGACTTCGCCCAGCAGTCATCAGCGGTAAGGAGGCAGATGGAAGCAATCTCGCACATCATGCCACGCCGCCACCCAAGCACAGTCCACACCCAAGCAACAGGCAGCTCCGCCTCAACCTGGGCCCAGCTCTCAGCCCCAGCGTCGAGCACCTCGCAGGCGGCGCATGCCCCCCGTCTCCAGGACTTCCTTTTGGACACGGAAGGCTCCTAAGCACTCCTGAGACAGAAGACACAGGGAGTCAGATGTTTGATCCGGAGCTGGTACCAAGACCACTCCCTCGTTGGAGGGCCAGCAGGAAAATCATTGTTTTCCCACATTGTTAATAAAAGAGCAATTTCCTCACTTCCTGGTCCATCTAGTGGTGCAAAAAAACACAGTCTCGGTTCCCCGGACGCAGTTACTTCGCCTCCGGACTCGCGACTGCCCATCCCCGGCGGGCCAGCACTGATCCAAGGACGTCTTCACAGGACCTCCTCCTCAGTCTCTAACCCGCCACCTGCTGGGTGCGGGGAACATGGTAAGTGCTTTGAGTGTTTTCTCAGCACCCAAGCCTTGGGATATGCTTTTGCCTCCCGATGCATTATTACCTGCTCACCCCCGCTGCGAAGCCCCACACTTTACGTCAAAAGATCGTCCCCTTAGTGCTCCTCGCATGGAGCTTGGACGCATGGCTTTCACTGTGCAACCTGTCATGCTGGTTGACCAGGACCATCTGACTCGGCTACGCGATTCATTTCACCAGGCTCTCGCCTTGTTTCAGCAGTATTCGCTCCACTTTGACGCGCGTCGAAAACGGCAGGATCTTATGGGCAGAGATTACAACTCTGCTACTCAAGGACATGATAGAGCCTGTCCCTCCAGCCGAGATGAAGAAGGGTCTCTACAGCCCTTACTTCATCGTACCCAAAAAAGATGTGTGGACAATCTTGGATTTTCGAGATCTCAACCGGGCTTTACACAAACTCCTGTTCAAAATACTCACGCAGAACCACATTTTAACCTGCGTAGGGCATTAGTTTGGTTCACAGCGGTAGACCTGAAGGACGTGTACTTTCACGTCTCCATTCTGCCTTGACATCGACCCTTCCTACGGTTCACGTTCGATGTCCAGGCATTTCAGTACAAGGTCCTCCTCTTCGGCCTGTCCCTGTCCCCTCGTGTCTTCACCAAGGTCGCAGAGGCAGCCTTTGCCCCATTTCGGGAGGGGAAATTCATATTCGTATCATACGTTTCATATTCCCAAGACGTTCCGTATTCCCAAGTTCTATGTGCTCGGAACTAAGAGAACACGGGATGAGACTGACTCAACCCTGAGATTGTAAAATTTCGTAAAGGTATTGAGGGTTGCCCAGCCCATCGCTCTGCAGATATCTGCTAGGGAGGTGCCATTGGCCAGTGCCCACGAGGATGCCACACTTCTCATTGAGTGTGCTTGACCCCGCAAGGGGGCAGGCATGGCCTGGGTGTGATAGGCCAAAGCGATGGCGTTGACGAACCAGTGGGCTAGCCTCTGTTTGGATACAGTGTTCACTTTCTGCTGTCCACCAAAGCAGCCAAAGAGCTGCTCAGAACATATAAAGCTCTGCGTGCGGTACACATATGTACACAAAGCATGCACCATACACAGCAACAATAAGGCTGAATCTGCCTCCACCTGGGGCAGCGCTTGCAGGTTCACTACCTGGTCCCTGATGGGGGTCGTAGGAACCTTGGGCACGTAGCCCGGTCGAGGTCTTAGGATGACATGGGCGTCTGCTGGACCGAACCTCAGGCAAGTGTAGCTGACAGAGAAAGCTTGCAGGGCCCCAACCCTCTTGATGGAAGCAAGCGCGATCAGGAGGGCCGTCTTCAAGGAGAGGGCTCTGAGCTCGACTAATTCTAGAGGCTTGAAGGGGGGTCTCTGGAGGCCTGAAAGGACCATGGAGAGAGTGAAACAGGCATGGCCTGGGAGTGTTCGTCCTCCAGGAGCCTCTAAGGAAACTTATGATCAGGTCATGCTTCCCTATGGACTTATCGTCCACTGCATTATGGTGAGCCGATATAGTGGCTACATAAACCTTCTAGGTGGAGGGGGACAGCCTCCCCTCCAGCCTCTCCAGCAGAAACGAGAGCACTGACATGACTGCACATCTCTGCGGTTCTTCAGATCGTGAAGAACACCAATTTCTGAGCAAACGCCACTTCAGGGCGTAAAGTTGCCTGGATGAGGGAGCTCTGGCTTGGTTGATCATGTCTATGACAGCAGGTGGTAGACCACTTAGATCTTCTGCATCCCGTCCAGGGGCCAGACGTGGAAGTACCAGAGGTCTGGGCGCAGATGCCAGAGGATGCCCCGTCCCTGAGAAAAAAGGTCCTTCCTCAGGGGAATTCGCCATGGAGGGGCTGTCACAAGGAGCGTGTGATCCAAGAACCAAGCCTGCGTGGGCCAATAGAGAGCTACTAAAGTGACTTGTTCCTTGTCCTCCCTGACCCTGCACAGCACCCGTGCAAGTAGGCTCACTGGGGGAAATGCATACTTGAGCAGCAGGGCCAGCTGTGTGCCAGCGTGTCTATCCCAAGGGGAGCCTCCACTAGGGAGTACCAGTGGGCAGTGGGAGGTCTCTTGGGAAGCAAACAGGTCTACCTGTACTTTTCCAAACCACTCCCAAATCAGCTGGACCGCCTGGAGGTGGAGCTTCCACTCCCTGCTGAGTGTGCCCTGTCGTGACAGCGTGTCCGCTGCCGTGTTGAGGTTACCTGGGATATGAGTGGTGTGCTGCGACCAGAGCACATGCCGCCTTGGCGATTTATGTACGCTATCACGGTGGTGCTGTTTGAACGGATAAAGATGTGCTTGCACCGAAGTAGTGGGAGAAACCTCTGCAGGGCAAGGATTACAGCCAGCAACTCTAGGCAGTTGATGTGCCAACCTAGACGGGGCCCCGTCCAACCCCATTTGGAGGCATCTGTGGCAACCTGAACGAGTCGGGACACCTACCGTAGGGGGACTCCTGTCCGCAGAAAACAGAGGTCTGTCCAGGGGTTGAAAGTCTGGCAGCAGGCGGGGGTGATGAACACATGGTATGTGCCGCAGTGCCATGTCCATCTTGGGACTCGAGTCTGAAGTCAGTGCTGAAGCAGTCTCATATGCATCAACCCCAGCAGCGCTACTGCCGCGGAGGATGCCATATGCCCAAGGAGCCTCTGGAATTTTTTTAGAGGAACTACTGTGCCTGGCTTGAACAAGGTGAGGAATTTCAGCACCGACTGTGTTTGCTCGTTGGTGAGGCACGCTGTTATTGAGACTGAGCCTAACTCCATGCCGAGAAAAGAGATGCTCTGAACCCAGGGCGAGCTTGCTCTTTTCCCAGTTGACCTGAAGCCCTAGACAGCCGTGCACCTGGTACCTGTGGGCGCACAGTAACTCTCGATAGTGGGCTAGGATGAGCCAGTCGTCGAGGTAGTTGAGTATGCAGATACCCATTTCCCTTAGAGGGGCAAGGGCTGCCTCAGCAACCTTTTTGAAGATGCAAGGGCACTGGAACTGGCCGAAGGTGAAGACCTTATACTGATATACCTGGCCGTCAAACACGAACCGTAGGAAGGGTCTATGTCAAGGCAAGATAAAGATATTGAAGTACATGTCCTTCAGGTCTATCGCTGAGAACCAATCCTGATACCGGACGCATGTTAGAATGTGTTTTTACATGACCATCTTGAACAGGAGTTTGTGCAAGGCCCGGTTGAAAACTCGCAAGTCCAGGATCGGAAGTAAGCCGCCGCCTTTCTTGGGTACAATGAAGTAAGGGCTGTAGAAACCCTTCTTCAGCTTTGCTGGAGGGACAGGCTCTATCATACTGGGAGAAGACTCGAAGCACTTACCTTGCTCCGCACACCTGGCAGGGGGTGGGTTAGTGACTGAAGAAGAGGTCCTGCGTAGATGTCCTCTGGACTCGTCAGAACCGGCTGACCAAGGGACAGCAGTCGTGGGTCCGGAGCCGAGGAGTCCGCATCTGGGGTGCCAGGACTGCCAGAGTGTGACACCGGGTTGCCATGAGAATGGCATTTGTGGGTCAGGTTACCCAGGGAATGAGGAAATGACTCTTTTATTGAGAATGTGGGTACCACAGCCCGAAGGGGTGTGGCAAAGGAAATAAGGGTAAATGAAGATTCTCCTCCTGGCCCTCAATCGGGGGACGGAGTGGTCTGTTTACCAGCTCCGGAGCAAACGTCTCGTTCCCTGGGTTGTCCATCTCAGGAACACTTGGGAGCCTTACGGGTCCTCGAGGACTTCCGAGAGACAGGGGCTTGAGCTTCCTGCGGGGCACTTGAGGCTTGGGCTGAGAGCTGGGCACAGGTTGAGGTAGAGCTGCCTGACGTTTGGAAGCCACAGGGGGATGCCCTCTGCGAGCAGACAGAGCATGTCCCATGCTGGAATGGCAGCGAGGCATGATGTGAGAAATGGCCTCTGTCTGTTTCTTCACCGCCAAAAAATGTTGGGCGAAGTCGTCGCAGGTGTCGCCAAATAGGCCAAGCTGGGAGACGGGGGTGTTGAGAAAGCGGGCTTTATCTACCTCCTGCATCTCGACCAGGTTCAGCCAGAGCTGACATTCCTGGACCACTAGGGTGGCCATCGCCTGCCCAAGTGTCCACGCTGTGACCTTCATGGCCCGGATTGCGAGGTCAGTCGCAGAGCGTAGTTCCTGCAGCACGTCGGGGTCAGGACTACCCAAGTGCAGATCTTTCAGTGCCTTGGCCTGGTGGGCTTGCAGGAGGACCATGGCATGCAGGGCGGAGGTGGCCTGTCCGGTGGCGCTGTAGGCTTTGGTGGTCATTGACATCATCCTACAGGCCTTGGAGGGGAGCACAGAGTGATCCCGCCAGGCGGGGGCGTTTTTCGGACACAGGTGGATCGCAACTGCTCTGTCCACCTGGGGGACCTCCGAGTACCTGTGGGCTGGCCCGCCGTTGAGGGTAGCGAGAGCGGATGATCGAGGAGATCAGTTGCGGGCAGTGAAAGGTGCTCTCCACGACCTTGTCAGCTCATCGTGCACCTCCGGGAAGAAAGCGTGGCTGTGAGCGGCGCACGGACCCGAGGAAGCAATCTTCTATCCGTGAGGGCTGTGGGTAGGATGGAGGGTTCCAATCCAACCCCACGCTCACAGCGGCCCGGGCAAGCATGTCGGCCATCTGGGCATCAGCATCAGACTGGCCAGGCCGACCCAAAGGCAGCAGCCCAGTCGAGCCTTAGACGCCGTGACTCTCTCCGATGCAGCTCAGCTGGTCCGATGGAGTAGTCAGACTGCCAGTGAGTGAAGCCGCTCAGGATATTTGTATTGTTTTATTGTGCTATTTTCTTTCTGTTAAAACAAAAAAAATAGCTGTTTTATGATTTATGAAGTTTAATTGTAATAAATGGTAACGATTATTGCCCAGGGTAACACTTAGATATGCATTCAGTCATTTGTTGCATGTATGATTTAATTTAATTTGAAACAATACCTACTGAAAATATATTATTCATTTGCAGTTTAGTTTTTGCCTTTTGTCCAATACTGTCTATTTTCTGCCACTGTCAATTTCCTGCATGCATATTGTCAATGTAAATTTCATGCACACCAAAAACCATGCACTTTGTAAAACCTATTTAGTACTACAATATGTTTTATCAAATAAAACATCTTAAAAGTAGTATCAAACACATTGTTGGCCTACTATTGCACTGCAAATTATAAACAGTTGGCACATTGAAATGTTGAACAAGGTCTTAAATCCATATGCTGCATTTGTGAATGTGACAAAGCATAAACATATCTTTATATTACCTAGTAATTACAAATCATGTAAAACTACATAGAATAATTTTTTTTTATGAAACAGGGGCTAAAATGTATTATCCTGTATACTGTATTTCCACTTAGAGTACATTCATCTCCGCAAATTCCGTGGAATGGTTCTCATGGAGATGGTGCTTAAGTTTCGGAGTGTTTCCAAAATTCTGATATTTTTCTATATCTTTATATTTATGCAATACCGTCAAAGAGAAGATTTCATCGGTATGATAACCGTCCTTTTTAAAACAGAGGTACATTGTTAAACCTTGAAACCGTTACATCCCTAGTCCATACAATGCAGGTGAAATGGGTTCCAAAATTTTAGGGCATCATATAAGTAAACCATATTACTGATGTGGTTAAATCCATGTGATCAGACACGATATGATAGGTGTGGGTGAGAAAAAGATAAATATTTAAGTTATTTTTTTATCATAAATTCTCCACCCTGCCCAGTAGCACGAAGTCTGTGAATCACCAAAAACACAAGAAGGAGAAAGTGAAAGTGAAGGCAAAAGAACTTTAATATTGAACTGTTTCTCACCCACACCTATCATATTGCTTCAGAAGACATTGATTTAATCACCAGTTGTCTGGAGTAATTTTATGTTGCCCTTGTGTGGATTTTGGAGCTTCAAAATTTTGGCACCCATTTACTTGCATTGTATGGATCTAGAGAGTTAAGATATTCTTCTAAAAACCTTTGTTTGTGTTCAGCAGATGAAAGAAAGTCTTTCACATCTGGGATGAAATGGAGGTGGGTAAATTGTAAGAGAATTTTCATTTTGTTGTAAACTAACCCTTTAAAGCTTAAGTGTACAACTTTTTCGATGTTAAAATATTTTCTCCAATCCCAGCTTAATATGCAGTGACGTCTGTAAGTAAGCCATTCATACATTCATACATAGGGTATTTTTAGCACTATAGAAATTACTCTGTTTGTTTTTATAATGTAATTCAATTGATACATATTAATGGTGTCAGATTAATGGCCAAATTTCCCACTTCATTTGCTTGTATTCCAGCATTTGGACAAAAACATCAGGAGTCAGCTGTAGAAATCAACAACTGCACAACATCTTAACCACAAATGTGGTTGGTATAAAGTCAGTGAACTGACTGACTTGATTCTTTGTTCCTTGTTCCCTTATTACCAAGACACGCCACATCTTTCCTCTAAATAAGCAAATCTTCAGTTAAGCCAAGCATTAGCATACCCTTGGGTAACAATTAATGCAAAAACTGTTCAGATGAGACAGTAACACAGCCTTCTCTCAAAGCACTATTGCACAATCCCAATATGGCATGTAATTAGTTAGCTCTTAAAATAAAGAAAGGAGAATTACAAATCAAAGCACATGCTCTTCATTCACACTCTCTGTCTTGAGTTGCAGCCATTAACTCCCACCAATTTTTTCATTCTATTTTCCAGTATCACAATTTTCCAGAGGCAGATCCTCCAAACTGGTATACTGTAACTAGGGTCTTTCTATCGGCCAAGACCATGTCAAGGCTAAAACTGAAAGCAAATGATCAAAAGCAAATTCCAAGTGGCTTGAACTGAGCTTCAGCTGCCATACTGTACCCCATACTCACCAGAGACCTCAAAGAACTCTTCCTTCTTCCTCTCCTTAACAACCGCATCCTGTTCCACCATCTTGTCTGCTGCTTTAACACAAGGCTTTGGAGGATTCTTGGTTTCAGTGTAGTCCATCTCACGCTCCACACGGTCCACCTGCGCTGCGGCACCCTCCAGGTCTGAATGCAGTTTAGTGTACTCCTTGCCTAACTTCTCCAACAGGTCTGTAGCTTGCTGCCTAAATTCCTTCAGATCAGAATTGTAGCGGTTGTTCTGTTCATGCCACAGGGCAATACGTTCCTGGAAGTATTACAAATTCACTAATAAGTAATGTAAATTGATCTGCAGCCTGTCTTTAATTAGACATTGCCAGATGAAAGAGTGCTAGAAATTCTTTCAAATAAAACAGTTACTCCAAATGTGAATAGTTTTCTGTGCATTAAAATGCCGTTGGCAATAACTGTACAGAAGAGTTACTCTGTTGTTCTCTAACAGAAAGCAGTTAGTCTCTGATGATTTATTTTTTCCTATTCAAGGCATTGGTTGGGGAAGTTAAAACGCTCATTCATTTAAAGGTTACATTAATTGTTATATGGAGTCAGCACACGTTACAGTGTCAGGTCAGCATGGCAACTGGATATGCATTTACACAGAAAAGGTTATCAAGCAAATTTGTTTAACATTAAAATTATGTAACATGTATATTGTTTATGTCTTGTGGCTATACTTTGGAAACTGAAAGTAAAAGTGAGTATTTTAACATTTACGGCTCCATTCACTTCTATTGTATATGCGACTATAATCCAGAATTGTGCTTTTATTTTTTAAAGAAAAGGAAGGGCCAAGACAAAATAATGTTTTGTGGTAATCAATAGTATGCCGCAAATGCTGTCTATTGAGCTTAACTTTCTGTAATAGGGTTCAATAGGGAAAGGAGGAGGCGGGAACCAACTGAACAATCAAAGTAATATTTAATGTCAAATTAAAACAAAAAGACAAAAACATAAACACAACACGGCAGCTGCACGTGGCTCTCTCTCTCTCCTGAACTGCTGCATCCAGCTGCCTTTCTCCCTCTCCTCAGATGATTAGTCAGAGCAGCAAATCAAACCTCCAACAAGGCAACTGAGAGAATAAATGAATGCAGTACTTAAAAAGAAGCAGTCTGTTATATGTCTGAATTGTGTTGGTAGACTTCATGATCAGCTGAAAGTCAGCCAATTGAAGCTTGATTAATGCGACCTGCCTGAACTTGCGTAATGCTTATTTTATTTTATTTGTTTATATTTCAAATTAGATATCCACCAGTTCTTGCATAGGTAATGTGCTATTTATTCCAGGTATTAGTTATAATTAGAAAGCGTAAATTAGAAATTTTAATTATATGAATTTATCAATAATAAGAATATGTACATTTGTCACATCTGTTCAGTTGAATAATAATTTTACTTATTACATGGCTCTCTGGAATACTCGATTCTGATTGGTCAGTGGCACCATCCAGTGGTCAGATATTGCTCTGTAACAACTGCCCATCCTGGGATTAAGAAGTACCAGACCACTCATTCGGGTTCTGCGAGCCATCTCTCCTGCTTCTCGGATCACTGTGCAATCTCTACAAGTAAGCTAAAAATAATTTCAACTCAAATGTTTCATATCCATTTATTTCTTTATTTGGATTTCAGCTGTTCAGTGATTTCTTTCTTCTTAAATTACATAATTTCAATGATAATTAATATTTTATGTCCATGTATTTATTTTTCTTAGTAGTCATGTAATAAGAGGCTTCGCATTGGAGTCCTGATTACACTGTCCCGACAGGGTTTGTTGTGCGTTAACAACCGGCTGACTGTACATTATCCTTTACATTCCATTTTGACTGCTAAATAAATTGCTAATTAACAGTAGCTCGTACACATATTAATAATAACACTGTTTTTTAGTTCAGTGGACTCCTGCTGATTCAGATAATTAAAATTGACCTGCCTGAATATGGTAAAATATGGAGATTCACTGGATACATTTCATTAATCTTATGAGGTGTCTACTTAATCTTAACAATTATTTGTTTACTGAATTAGCATAATTTTTCATCTTCACTGAGAAAAAAAACTGCTGAGCTAAAGACTCTGTCAATCAGAGGAATGTTTCTCTGCTCTGGAGTACACGGCAGTATACAAAAGAAAGACAAAGTTATAGAGTTGAATCTTCAGAGTTGATGTCAGACAGCACAGCACTGACTTTGATCAACAGCCACCCGTTTTGTTTGAATATTCATCTAAGTCTTGGATTTTTGGTTTGAGAAACATTGTTTCAGTCACTGCTGTGTTAAGGTGCTTGAGGGAACTTGCATTAAGTAGGTTACTTTAGATTCAGCCAGATGTGTGTTTATGTACAAAGCATACTTTAACCGATATTGCCACTCTGTAAACCATTCTAACACACTAAAGTTTCATTGCTGCCTAAAACTGTAAATTAAATCAAAGTGGTGCCAAAGTTTCAATCTGCGATCATTGTTTATTGCACTTTTTGGACACTTAGATGTGGGGATAGAGTAGAAAAGATGTTAGCATTGATTTAATCACAGATTTTAAATTACATCTTCAGTGGTCTTTCAAGAAATCACCAAATAGTGATGAATTGCGAAATTTGAGCAGTGTGGAATTGTGCCTCATCTGTTCTTGAAAAATAAAAGTCTTTGTAAGATGGCTGAAATCCAGCAGGACTGCAGACAGTATAGACTTAGACATCATAATTTGTCAAGACAACAGATTTTGGCCAGACAAACCCAATTATTCTTACCTCCATAGCGAGCATCCTGTTTTCCAGGTAGTTCATCAGACCCTGGTAGTGGTACTGGCCTCTGGAGCGCTGAGTAAAAATGATCAAGAGAATGAAGAATATGGTGGCTTTCATGGTGGGTTTGGACAATGGACACTTTTTCTAAAAAACAAACATAAGAACTTAAAAACTCTGAGAGGCTGATGTGAACCGTATGTGGTTATGGACTGTTCTTGTCCTCCAGTGAGACTGCTCACAAGGAGAAAGGACCAGAAACAGAGACTTCCAGGGTTTCATATTCGCTGGCGCTCTATCTTGGCTGGAATGTTTTTACTAAAATTGAGGGAGGAGCCATGTGTCTCTGTCTGGCCTCTTTCTATCCTCAAATGAGAACAATATACTGTGCTTGAAATATGAACTAAAGTACTGTAAAATATATTTATGTCAATAAAAAAACAATATACTAATATTTTTTTTTTCCAATTTCTGCTGACAATCTTTTTCCTTTAACCTTCATATTAAGTCATGTTTATATTCTATTCATTCAGACTGAGAGACAGTAAAAGCCAGCATCCATGGAAAATATTACATTAAACTTTTTGGGTCACAGAGACCTCAGATATAAAACATGATTAATAATAATAATAATAATAATAATAATAATAATAATAATAATACATTCACATGCTAAGATTTTACTTTGATTTGTTTTTGCATTTTTCTAAATTGATCCCAAACAGAAATGTTATTATTCAGGATAACAATCACCTTTTAGGGAGTGTAGGCCTGCTTTGTGGTAAAATAGAGGGTTATAGTTTTCTAATTTATGGAATTTCTTGCAACTGGCCCCTAATATGCATGAAGTATGCCTGATAATTACTTCTAAGGTATGCAGAATTCCTCTTTCAAATTGTCAGATGTAAACGGTGCCTCCTGCACCATGCTAAATCAGAAAATTATCATACAATTATCATACTCTCTCCCTATCATCACATATCCTTCTTATGAAAATGCCATTGAAAGGGAACTCGGTTCATTTAAAGTGAAATGCAATTGGGGATTCTTTAAAGAATATCAAACTGAATTATGCAGGGCCAAAATCATTCAAATTGTTTGCCATTTTTGATTGTTTTGTTATTACAGTTATTTTGAAGAAATGCCTTTTCCTGAAGTCAATTTACCTCAAAAGAATGTTGTTCAAAGTAAATGTGTAATTTGACTGGGTAAACATCTTGAATTAAAAAAAAATATATACTTTCTACCTCTTTATTCAGAGATTTAACTTTTTTTTCTGTGCACAATTTTCTGTCAATGTGCTTTCCAGGCTAAGTGACTGAAGAACCTGACCTTTTGCTTTGACATACAGATGAGCTTTATCAAGGATTTATACAGCCTGAGCTCAATACAAAATATCCAAGGACAAAATGTCAGAATTGAACACTCTTGTCATAGGAATCTATATTATGTGTCTTTGAAGAGAGCTATATAAGAACCTGAATAAAGGGGAAATGCCCTTTATGGTCACAACACATGCTGGTAAACTCAAAAGAAATAGAGATTTAATTCTGTTGTAGTCCTGTTATGTTACATAATATGAGATTGATCAAAAAGGTGCCAAGTCTTTAAAATAATTCATTAATAATTGATAATTCCTTACAAAGACTACATCAATTCAAAATGATAATTATAATTCTAACTCAGATTAGAATGTTAAAGTAACTTCTTAATAACTGAATAAAACCTATTTGTTCATGAGCATGCCTTTATATAAATGAGAATGCAGTGAGTAGAACTAGTAGTTGCCAACATTAGACCTTTTATCTTTAATATGTATTGCAGCAACAAGCTGTTGTGTTGTTTTGTATGATAAAAAACCTTTTGGAATTGCATTTATTTCACATAAGTCTAGTTTAAATATGCGAACAGAGCTGTAAGAATGCACTGAGGAACTAGTGTTTCTTCAAATTTTCTTGTTTATCTATTTTTATGCCTCACTGTGCAGCAACTGTAGTTATAGCAACAGTGTCAGCTTGCTTGCAGACTTGAGGCCATGAACCCTTGATGTTGATGAGTTCACGGTTGGATTCTTCCTGTCTTATGTTATATGTCCACTAGATGGAAGTATAAGCCAGCTACAAAAATTTATTAATGGCAAGGGTTTCCAAATTAAAGTAATAGCTGTCATTCCATTACATACGAAACATATTTTAATGAGCCTAATTTAGTTTTATCCATGTTATGAAACAGCATGATTAGAAAGAAAGAAAGAAAGAAAGAAAGAAAGAAAGAAAGAAAGAAAGAAAGAAAGAAAGAAGATAAAGATATATCACTGAAATTCTATAGAGTACAGTTAGTCAGTATTAACATTGAAAGAAAATGTTGTTAATTCCTGCATATCATGGAGTTCCCATAAGCATTCAATCCAAGATTTGTATGGTTTAGCCACAACAATTTATGTTTGTACAAAGTTGTTTTTTGTGGTATTTATGTGAATAAAGACAGTCTCATTGTCAATGATCCCTGCAGAGAAGCAATTCTCTCTTCCAAACCCTAAAACACAACCTAAATACATATGAAAAGAAAGATTTTTATTGGGTAGATATAATGATTGAATAGGTCAGAAAGCATGACCACCTAGTGCCAGGTCATATAAAAGAACAGACAGTGCAAAAGCATCATAAATCCCTCTGCCTCTTGTAAATAGCTTTAATACACCCAAGGCGCCAAATCACTTGACCTGTGTCAGCCTTTGCGTTTGAGAACTTTCTGCTTGACTGGATGTTCCGGACCAACCCCCTCTCCTCCTATTCTCTTGCTGTCAGTCCAGGTAATAGTCAAACCATAATTAGCAGCACGCTCGCCTGACACTTATTTTGTCTGACTCTAGCCTTGGGCACACTTGTGATCTTGATCAAGTTTTGGGCCTATTAGATATCCTCCTCAAATTGTTGTGCTCTCTTCTCTTCTCCCTAAAGAAGTCATTGTAAATATGTTTTATTATTATCATGCGCTATAGGGCGGACAAGGACGTCAAGCACACTTCTTTTTTTTTTTCTTTTTTTTGAGGTGGCACCAATGGCAATCTTGGCTCACTCTGTGTCCTATATCAGTGGTTTTCAAACTTTATGATCTCATGATCCCCTTGCGAAGGACAGCTTCTGAAAATATAAAGGCAGCTATATATTTTCATGTATAAAGGCCCATTTATCATGACTGAGGGAAACAGTAAGCGTGATTTTACAGTGTGGCACGGTGGAGGGCGGGACCGGCGCGTGATTACGCACGCCCGGTCCCGTATTAGGCTAATTAAGCCGTCAAGAGGGATAAAGGCACTCGCAGACGGCGATCGAGAGAGAGAGCTCAATTACGGACATGTCCGTCCTCTTATGTGTGTGTCTTTTGAGTTTTCCATTAAACCTATTATTTATGTCAAGCCGGTTTCTCGCCTCTTCCTTGCCCGCGAATATGATCTGTTTTACATACAGTTTTTCTGAATTGATAAAACACATTTCTTGAAACCTTCGCCCATTTTCTCATAACTTTACAGTTTTTTTCCAATTGTTTACACAGATTTGCTGAATCATTGGCCCATTATCCAAAACTCTAAACACAAAACCACAAACACAATGCTGACTACCACTCCTGGAGTTGTGAGTTCGAATCCAGGGCATGTTGAGTGACTCGAGCCAGGTCTCCTAAGCAACCAAATTGGCCTGGTTGTTAGGGAGGGTAGAGTCACATAGGGTAAACTCATCATGGGTGCTATAACGTGGCTCGCTCTCGGTGGGGTGCGTGGTAAGTTGTGCTTGGATGCCGCAGAGTGAAGCCTACACACATGTTGTCTCTGCAGTAACACACTCAATAAGCCATGTGATAAGATGCGTAGATTGACGGTCTCAGACATGGAGGCAACTGAGATTCGTCAAGTCAATTTTATTTGTATTGCGCCTTTCACAACACACATCGTTTCAAAGCAGCTTTACAGAAGATCAGGCATTAACAGATGATAAAACTGTAATGTCGATGAATCATCATTGTGTAATAAGATAAAATATGATTGTTAATCGTGTTTAAAAATAAGTCATTAAATAATAATTAATAACCCCAGTGAGCAAGCTGAAGGCGACTGTGGCAAGGAACACAAAACTCCATAAGATGTTGATTAATGGAGAAAAATAACCTTGGGAGAAACCAGACTCACTGTGGGTGCCAGTTCCCCTATTGCTAAACAACATGAATATAACGGCAATATTACTTATGTATAGTTAAAGTCATGATTTAAAATTATTAAACTAAGTAAGTGTTAAGGGTCTGTGTTTAAACATCTATTTTGTTTGAACTGTGAGATTAATGACCAATGTCTTTGAAGTCCATCCTGGATTAACTGCAGAAGTTCACATTGATGCAATTGTCCTTGTTAATTGGCTGATGAAGGCTTTTGTTGGCAATTGTTAGTCTATGCATTCCATTTCAAGATCGTAGTCCATCAATAGACTGAGGTGATGCAGGCAGAGATCAGGTATGTGAACCACAGTTCAACCTGCCCGGTCATTTCGGTAAGGTTCGGTGTGGTCCATCCGAAATCCAAGGTTCAAACAATGGCATATGAAGTGTCCCATGTCTTATGGTTGTAATCATAATAGACTGAAGGGATGTTTGGCTGGCACCGGCTGCATTTAGTCTACATCACACAGCAACACGTAGCAGTGGAGTCCAACACGAAGCAGGCATGGGGCTGGATCCAGCCGGTTCTGGTGACCTCAGGATATGAGTCCCGAGGTTGAGACAGGAAAACAAATAAAATAATATAAGCATAGATGTCATTAAATTTATTGCATAGTTATAAATCATGATCAATGTTTCTGGATTCTTTTTCCGACAGACTCAACTAAAGCAGCCTAATTGTGTTAGGGATAAATTAGGTGTATGCCTGGCTAAATAGATGAGTCTTTAGTCTACACTTAAACTGAGGGAGTGTGTCTGCATCTTGAACAGTGTTATGGAGACTATTCCATAGTTTAGGAGCCAAATATGAAAAGGATCTTCCTCCTTTTGTGGATTTTGATATTCTTGAACTATTTACAGGCCAGAATTTTGCAACTAATATGGGGCTAATATGATCATATTTCTTAGTTCTAGTCAACACTCTGGCTGCTGCATTTTGAACCAATTGAAGTTTATTGATCTTGCTGGACCTCCTCCCAGTAATGCATTACAATAATCTAGTCTTGAGGTCATGAACGCATTAATTAGTTTTCAGCAACAGAGAGCATGTGCCTTAATTCGTCCTCTGCCACCCAGATTGAGGCGAGTCCCTAGGCCACCACAAGGACTTAGAGTGCATTGGGAATTGGGCATTCCAATTGGGGAGAAAAAAAAACACAAACACAAAACTCTACAAATCTCATGCAAAAGCAAACACTGCATTCAAAGCTGATTTATCTCTTTCCAAAATGTTTTTTGCATAAAAATGACACACACACACATCATATGAATAGATCTGTCTACCAAACAACAAAACACTGATGTGCTCAACACAAAACACTACTATGATTATTCCATCATTAGGTTGATGCCTTTTGCATTATCATAGCCGGTTGTAAACCTACCTACTCAAATATACGTAAATAAACACACACAAAAGCAATACAGTAACAGAAACGTCGTCATTTATATTTATTTTTTTTACAAACACTAGGGCCCATTTCTTAATACACAGGTCACTTTTTCAAAACTGTTCACACAGTGAGCACAACAGCAGTCTATGTGGGCTAAACTGTGGATCGTTTTTCATTGCTTTGGCACAAAATGCATTCAATGACTACATCTTTCAAATTACATGAATTCTTTTCTCACTCAGACACAACCACCACCAAAACTCTATATACCTACAGGACAATTTGCACATGTTAACTAACATACTCTATTCAAAACTGTTAAATGTAAGTTCAAAGCCTAATATAACACAAAATTTAACAAGAGAGCAAGTTGCTACATTTCTACAGTAATACCGTATTGAAATATATTCCAAAAATTAAAAAAAATCAAAAATCAAAACAATTATACCAAACTGATTCCCATTGTAACCCAGGTGTTAGACTTTCAATTTTATTACCATCTATACAAAAGGAGAAATCTTAGGAATGCTCTAATTTTGTACTGTTATGTAAACAAGGACCCAGCCAGAGATAGAGAAGTGGCTGACAGAGGAGGAAGAGTGGCTGGGATAGGGAGACATCCAGCTTGGTCAAAACACAGCGGCAAGGAAGGAATGTGATTGGGAAAAGAGCCACAGTGGATGTCCCAGGCCAGAGGGGTGCCAACATCACAATGTGTGCAGCAATATCCTCTGATGGATTGCTGTTACAATAACTGCTAATTGGGACATACAACACAGAGAGTCTCAATTCATTCCTGGATAACCTCTGTGAAAGGGTTGCAGTGAGGCAAAATCAGCCAACGTTTGTATTTGTATGGGACAATGTGGCAATTCACCACTCCCGTGCAGTCACAGAGTGTTTTGCAGCCCATCCCAGGATGGTGTCACTTTTCCTCCCATTTTACTCTCCGTTCCTCAACCCCATAGAGGAATTAGTTTCCTCATGGAAGTGGAAGGTAAAATGCCCCTCCTGGATGCAATGAATGCTGGACGCCTGGACATATCTATAGAAGATTGCCAGGGATGGATCAGGCATGCCAAAAGATCCTTTCCTATGTGTATTGCCAAAGATTACATTACAGTTTTTCTCAATTGCTTAAACACATTTGCCCACTCTGACATTACATTTTCAAAACAGTTAACACACAGGATAAAACTAAAGCTCAATGGCCAAAATGACTAATTTTGTTAACAAAATGCTCTAACACTCACAAAACATTAAAAACATGCAACATAAGCAAATATTTCCATCAAACACCACAACTTGTGGTCAAATTAATTTATTCTTTCAATCAATCATTACACAATGGACAACAAAATACAAAATACAGACATCAATATGAAATATGATACTTTACAACTCAAATGGATACTGGCAAAAAAAAAAAAAAAATATATATATATATATATATATATATATATATATATATACACACACACACACACACACACACACACACACACATTTATCTTTCACATTTACTCCATTCGTTCTTGACGATTATGCCACAGGTTCTCATCAACATCGCATTGAATGTTTTCCCTTGCAATGCACCGAGGGAAATACCTCCTTGCATGGCGTATCTATCCCTGGCAGTCCTCTGCACCGATTGCCAGGCAACCAGCATTCATTGCCTCCAGGAGGGGCATCTGCTCATATGGCTGGTGATCATACACCTTCCACCTCCAAGCAGAGAAGAACTCCTCGATTGGGTTCAGAAAAGGCGAGTATGCAGTGAGGAATTCCATCATAATACGAGGCTGTGCTGCAAACCATTCGTTTACAAGGCGAGAGTGGTGGAAAGCCACATTGTCCCAAATTATGACATACAGAAATGCCAGGCCTCTCTCTTCGGGTGGAATTAGTATTTCTTTCAATGCATTAAGAAATGTGATGAGGCGTTCTGTATTGTATGGGCCAATAGTTGGTATGTGGCAAAGGACCCATCATTGGAGATGGCAGCACACATGGTGATATTGGCACCCCTCTGACCTGGCACTGTGACAGTGGCCCTCTGCCCAATGATGTTCCTCCCGTGTCTCCTCACTTTACAGAGGTTGAAGCCAGCTTCATCCACAAAAATGAATTTGTGATGTGCCCCTTCAGCTTCAAGCTCCATTATTCTCTAAGAAAAAGAGCACATTCATAGAGCAAATTATTCCAGTCGCATGTAACTATGGTAAACAAGGTATTACAATAAAAAAATCTGTATCTGCACATACTGGAATCGTGCCTCCTTTACGATGTCAGAGTTTCTTTGAAATGGAACTCTGTACAGCTGCTTCATTCTGACATGTTTCGTTTAAGGACTTGATCTATAGTTGCCAAACTCACACTGTTTATATTTCTAAATGTTCCCTGATCTGCAATTACTGCTGCATGGATTTCACGCAGTCTGATTGCATTGTTTGCCACTACCATATCTACAATGGCAGACTCCTGTTCAATACTAAATATGTTTCCTCTGCCACCAGTGTGTGGTAATGTGTGGATTCTATAAAGTAAAAGCAAAAAGCATGTCAAAATTGACATAACTGTATGACAGTCACATAAATGGGATTGATAAAACATCTGCATTACTGTAGACACAGTTTGTTGTGCTAACAGGGCAATTCAGTAAAGCTGAAATGCACAGTGGTATGCATTACAGCATGCATAACACTGTGAATTACCTGTTCTCATTCCGAAAAAGCCTGACAATAGATGCCACAGTGCTCCGACTCAGAATGGGCTGGACCCTTTGTCCAGCCTCTCTAAAGGACAAGCCAAGATTTATGACATGGTCAATAATTGTTGCCCGAATTTCATTTGAAACTTGAGCTCGATTTTGTCCTCTTGCTGTTGCAGCTCCTCCACCACGCATACAAACTCCTCTTCCTCGGGCCCCTCTGCCATGGCCTCTTGCTCTCCTTCCGTGCCTATGGCCTCTTTGATCCATACTTGCAAATAGCAACACAGAGGTGGCATCTTTTATAGATGGATTAGGACTGATTGCTGATTGAAGAGTTGTGCAAACGAGTTTCACACAGGTGCATATAGATTTATAATTATGCAAGTACTTTCTATCAGCTGTGAATAGATGTTTTCCTTTTGTTCAACACAGTGAATCCAATAGAGTTTGGTGTCTTTCAATGAGATCTGTGGTAACTGTTTTGACAAAGGATGTGAAAAATGTGTGAAACAAATGAAAAAGTGTTAAAACATTTGCAAGAGAAGACTTTTGCTGTGCTAATAATGTGATGATGAAGATCAAGCGGATCCCAGTTTCATTTAGTGTGTCTTAGCAATTGAGAAAAACTGTAAATGTGGATGAGAACCTGTGCCCAAATGTAGAAGACAGTGTTGACTAGCATTGCTACTGTTTCTGTATCGGTGGATGGTGTATATACAAATTCTTGTATTTTGGTATCCCTCAATGCCAAAAAAATTATAAAACATATTGAAGCATATTGCATAATCTCTGATTAATTACTGTAACATATACTGCAGTGCATTCTAAACAGAAGAGATGTCATTGCGTAATGCCACTTGTTGTTAGTGTTTTTTATTTCGTTGTTTTATGAGTGACAACCTTTGCTAGTGTTATGGAAGAATGAGTTGATTTGAGACATGTATGACTTGTTTTGGTAGTTTTAGTGCATTTTGGATGTGAAATTAACTGATGTGCCAAGCTGAAAGTTGGTTAGGAGAACTAAAAAAAAAGTGACCTGAAGTATTGAGAAATGGGTCCTAGTGATTGTAAAAAAATATATATATATATATATTTCCAAAATGTCGTCATTTTTGAACACTTGTGTATTGTATTTAACACTTTCCATACCCAACAGGAGAAAACCAGGAAAGAAGCTCATTCTTTCAAAACTCTAAACACAAAAAGACATGCAAAATGTAAGAAAAATAAATTAGGCTGCATCATGCCTCCTATTTTGGTCTGGCCACAGCACCTCAACAAGTGATGCTCTCCCTGGCTAAACAACAGGGAAAGAATCTTCTGGAGTGATGGATCCAGCCTGCCGAAAACACTCATATCAACTTTACCACATGCATCATCAATTGCATGGAGAAGAGGCATGCATGTGAGGGCATAGCGGTCATAGGCCTCCCATCGCCATGCCGAAAAAAACTCTTCAATTGGGTTTAGGAATGGGGAATATTGTGGGAGGTATAGAACAATAAATTGTGGGTGGTCAATGAACCAGTTGAGGGCCGGTACAGCCTGGTGGAAACTCACGTTGTCCCAGATGACAACATACCTGGGCTGCTCTGGTCCACCCCTCTGCTCAGCTGGAATGAGGATGCCATGTAGTGTGTCCAGGAATGTAATGAGAGCGTGGTTTTCTAGGGCCCAAGGTTGATATTCCCTCCACGCTGTCCAGGGACATTCACAACGGCAAGGTGGCCAATAATGTTTCATCCCCATCACCTTCTCATAAATGTAAATATAAACGTGCTGAATTGCAGTGGCATCCAGCTCCAAGACTCTCTGAAACAGACCAGACAATATGTGAAATAGACCTAGGTCAGTCAATATGGTGAGGCACAATACACCGGATTACAGTACTGTAATGTGTCTATACAGTGCTGATATGATAGTAGATTCACAGTATAGTACGTAATTGCATATATTCATAGCGCTGTTCTTTCACACTCCAATAGCACCCTGTAGACCAGTTTCATTCAGATTTGGTTGCGCTGTAATACAAGGTCCAATGTAGACAAGCCCACCCGGCGAATGTTATTGAATATTGTGTTGTCTGCAATTATATTTCTTGTAAACTAATGGTATTGTTTGCCACCACCATGTTCACAAAAGACAATCTGAGGGGGCACGTGAGGGCAGGTATTATTTTTGATGTACTAGCTGTCCATATTGGTGTGCTTCATGGTTAGAAACCCTTATTTATGTATTTGTGTGCTTTCTTTAAATATGAAACAATATATTGTATACTTAATCTTGATGGGCGCAGAAACCGAGTCTTGATCCATAAGGCACCCTCAAAGAAAACGTCTCGGTTACATATGTAACCTCTGTTCCCTGATGGAGGGAACAAGATGTCGTGTCGAAGAAGCGACACTAGGGGTCTCTCTTGAGCGCCGAAAGATGCCTCTGATCTATGAAAAATGAGAGTTGGCAACAGTATTTGCATACCCTGCCCCCGGATACGGATATAAAGGCGAGGGAAATACGCTCGTTCATTCAGGATTTTTCTGAGGAGCCAGGAGTGTTCCGGGCACCTCAGCGGCTCTTTTCTCTCTATGTTTTTTCGGCATAGAGCAAGAGCAGCCGGGGCCCTTACTGCATCAAGGGAAGGGAGTCTTACCCGAATTCCCATTCTTTCAGGGGGAAAAGACCCTGCGGAGGCCACACCCACCCGACAGGGGAGGTAAAGGTGGTGAAATACATCACATGGCCTCTTAGGTCGCATGTGGAAAAAATGGCGCGGTGGTAGATCCCGCCTCAGGGAGGGGGGGAGTTGCTACAACACGGCGACCGGAGGGCAGTAAAAAAGACTGCCTAAGGGAGACGCGGGTCAGCTCGTAAGGTGACCGTACCGCGGAACTACACACAGGAGGAGTCCACGTAGGAGGCCTAACCTGTGGGGCACCTATTCCAGTAGGGGTAGCCTGGGGTACCCATAGTGGACTGGGCCGGCAAGTTCCTCCTTTGAACTGCGGACCCAAAAGGGCTAGGGAGGAATCAACCAGGGACCTAAGGGGGTCTCCTGGGAAAGAAGGCACACTGTTTTACCTCGGCAGAGGGAAAAGGCGCTGGAAACAAGCGATTCACCCGGTCAGACCGTCAACGTGTACCGAGTTCTACGGGCTCGGACCTGAGAGCACACAAGACGAGACTGACTCAACCCTGAGATTGTAAAATCTCGCAAAGGAGAATTCAGGGGAATTCGCCAGGGAGGGGCTGTTGCGAGGAGTACGAGGTCCGAGAACCAGGCCCGGGTGGGCCAGTAAGGAGCAACGAGAGTGACTTGCTCTTTGTCCTCCCTGACCTTGCATAGCACCTGTGCAAGAAGGCTCACTGGGGGGAAAGCGTACTTGCGCAGCCCCACCGGCCAGCTGTGTGCCAGTGCATCAGCCCCGAGGGGAGCCTCTGAGCGGGCGTACCAGAGCGGGCAGTGGGAGGTCTCTCGGGAGGCAAACAGGTCTACCTGGGCCTTGCCGAACCATTCCCAAATCAGCTGAACCGAGTGGGGGTGAAGCCTCCTCTCTCCGCCAGGCAAGTGTTGTCGTGAGGGCCAAAAAGACGATCAGCAACTCGAGGCAGTTGATGTGCCAACACAGCTGGGCCCTTTTCCAATGGCCTGCGGCTGCGTGCCTGTTGCAAACGGCACCCCAACCCGATCTGGAGGCATCGGTCGTGACCAAGACGTGTCGGGACACCTGCTGTAGGGGTACTCCTGCCCATAAGAAACAGAGGTCTGTCCAGGGTTTGAATGTTTGGCGGCAGGCGGGGGGGATTGTCACCCGATGTGTGCCGTGGCGCCATGCTCGTCTCGGGACTCGGGGTCTGAAGCCACTGTTGGAGCGGTCTCATATGCATCAACCCCAGCGGCGCGACCGCCGCGGAGGATGCCATATGCCCCAGGAGCCTCTGGAAAAGTTTTAAGGGGACCGCTGCACCCGGCCTGAAGGTGGTGAGGCACTTCAACACTGACTGGGCACGCTCGTTGGTGAGCCGTGCTGACATTGAGACCGAGTCTCTCCATACTCCATACTCCATACCGAGAAAAGAGATGCTCTGGACTGGAGTAAGCTTTCTCTTTTCCCAGTTGACCTGAAACCCCAAACGGCTGAGGTGCCTGAGCACCTGGTCTTTGTGGGCGCATAGTAACTCTCGCGAGTGGGCCAGAATAAGCCAGTCGTCGAGGTAATTGAGTATGCGGATGCCAGCTTCTCGGAGCGGGGCAAGGGCTACCTCTGTGACTTTCGTGAAGACACGAGGGGACAGAGAGAGGCCGAAGGGGAGGACTTTGTACTGATACGCCTGGCCATCGAAGGCAAACCGCAGGAAGGGGCGGTGTCGAGGCAGAATGCAGACGTGGAAGTACGCATCCTTCAGGTCTACCGTTGCAAACCAATCTAGATGCCGGACGCAGGTTAAGATGTGTCTCTGCGTGAGCATTTTGAACGGGAGTTTGTGCAACGCTTGGTTGAGAACTCGCAGGTCCAAGATTGGTCGTAAGCCGCCACCTTTCTTGGGTACGATGAAGTAAGGGCTGTAGAAACCCTTCTTCATCTCGGTTGGAGGGACAGGCTCTATCGCGTCTTTGGCCAAAAGAGTAGAGATTTCCGGGCGCAGGGACTGGGCATGTTCGCCGTGTACTGCGAAAAAGCGGACACCCATGAGGGGGGGCGGGGGCCTGGCAAACTGAATTGCGTAACCGAGTCGGATGGTCCAGGTCAGCCAGCGAGACGGGTTGGGAAGAGAAAGCCACGCGTCCAACCTCTGCGCTAGGGGCACCAAAGGGACGATAAATTTTGACGTACCCGGCGGGGCTTCGCAGCGGGGCAGAGCAGGTAGGGCAGTGTTGGGCGGCGACAGGGTGACCCGCAGCTGGGGTGCTGAGAAAAGACTCAAAGCACTTACCTTGCTCCGCACACCCGGCAGGGGGCGGGTTAGCGACTGAGGAGGAGGTCCAGGGTAGGTGTCCTCTAGACTCGTCAGAACCGGCTGGCCGGGGTACAGTCGTGGGGCTGGAGGCAGGTGGTCCGTGTCCAGGAAGCCGGGACTGTTGAGATCTGGTGGCAGAGTGCCGTGAGAACGGCATTTGCGGGCCAGGTGACCCAGAGACATAGGAAAGAGCTCTTTCATTGAGAATGTGGGCACTGCAACCCCATCTAAGGGGGACAGCAAATTAAAATTGTTTAAAAACAAAAGATTCTCCTCCCGGCCCTCCACCGGGGGACGGAGCAGTCTTACCACCTCCGGAGCTAACGTCTGTGTCGCTGGGTCGTCCGTCTCAGGAGCGCCTGGGAGCCTTACGGGTCCTCAAGGGGGTCCGAGAGACAGGGGGCGTCTGCTTCCTGCGGTGTGCTCGATGCTGGGGCTGAGACCTAGGCCCGGGTTGAGGCGGAGCAGATTTCTTGGCCACAGGGGGACGTCCTCGGTGAGCAGACGGGGCAGTGGCCATGGTGGCAGGTTTGCGGCGAGGCAGGATGTGAGAGATGGCCTCCGTCTGCTTTTTCACCGTAGAGAACTGCTGGGCGATGTCCTCGACGTTGTCGCCAAAGAGGCCAAGCTGGGAGACAGGTGCATCAAGGAAGCGAACTTTGTCGGCCTCACGCATCTTGACCAGGTTGAGCCAGAGATGATGTTCCTGGACCACAAGGGTGGCCATCACATGCCCGAGTGCCTGCGCGGTGACCTTCGTGGCTCTGAGGACGAGGTCGGTCACTGATCGCAGTTCCTGCAGCACATCGGGGTCAGGGCTACCCTCGTGCAGATCCCTGAGCGCCTTGGCCTGGTGGACTTGCAGGATGGCCATGGCGTGCAAGGCGGAGGCGGCTTGTCCAGCGGCGCTGTAGGCTTTGGAGTTTAACGAGGATGTCGTCCTACAGGCCTTGGAAGGGGGTATGGGGTGCCCATGCCAGGAGGTAGGGTTACCGGGACAAAGATGGAGCGCAACCGCCCGTGGGCCGCCCCGCCATCGAGGGTAGCGAGAGTGGACGAGCAGGGCTTTTGACGATTGGAGAGTGGGGCTCTCCATGAAGACGTCAGCTCGTCATGCACCTCCGGGAAAAATGGGACGCGGGGGGGGGGGGGGGGGGGGGGGGGTGGTGGGGTGGCATGGCTGTGAGCAGCGCCCAGACCCCAGGAACCAGTCATCCAACCGTGATGGGTGTGGGGAGGATGGAGGGTTCCAATCCAGCCCCACACTGACGGCGGCCCGGGCAAGCATGTCGGACATCTGCGCGTCAGCCTCAGCCTGGGCGTGCTGGCCCGAAGGCGGCAGCCCAGGGGAGGAGTCAGCATCAGACGCCGCGCTCTCCGATGGAGCAGCGAGCTCATCCACCTCAAGCTCCAGAGGATAGGCAGTACACAGCTGTGTTGAATGTCCTTTTCAGGACGCGTCTTTATAAAGATGCCATTCAACCCTGGAGGCGAGTGGTCCGAGGGGGGGGCCTCCATCGCCAACCACATCGTCCTCAATCCCGTGGGAAGAAGGAGCGACACGGGGGGCGGCTGGAGTGGCGTGCTTTCTATTGAAAGCAAGCCGCGACCGCAACGTTGCCATGGTCATGTTCTCGCAGTGAGAACATGAACCATCCACAAACGCTGCCTCGGTGTGATCGGCGCCCAGCCACACGAGACAGCGCCTGTGGCCGTCAGAAGCGGAGAGCACTCTACCGCATCCAGGAACTACAAAGGGGTTGAATGGCATCTTTATACAGACGCGTCCTGAAAAGGACGTTCAACACCGCTGTGTATTGCTCTTTTAGAGAAATAAACTCTTTCACAGAGAAAATTACTCTTTATAAGGAAACTCTTTTAAATTTGCGCTGTCGAAGCACCCAGGGGCAAACTGCACGCCGTGCAGAGAAGAGAAAAGCCGCTGAAGTGCGCCATAGATCCAACAGGAAAGCAGATCGTCAGAGGATAGAAGCAGAATCAGTTGTGTCATTCGCAGCTGGCTGCACTCACGACCATCGGCTCTGAAGAAAATTACTGAATGAACGAGCGTATTTCCCTCACCTTTATATCCGTATCCGGGGGCGGGGTATGCAAATACTGTTCGCCAACTCTCATTGGCCTTTTTTCATAGATCAGAGGCATATTTCGGCGCTCAAGAGTGACCCCTAGTGTCGCTTCTTCGACACGACGTCGACGTGAGCGACAGACGGGGAACATGTTTGAGAATGATGGCGCCTTCATGGGTCATAATGTTAATTAGCTCACGTGGAAGCATTTATGTAAACTGAACTGAAGATAGTGATGCTTCTGTAACATATGTTTGCGAGCTGATTAAAAACTGTTGCATCTCTTTTAAAAAATCAATTTTAAAATGTCATCACAACCCTATTTGTACATTAAACTACATGTGTTAAGTCAGCATTACAGAAATCAGACTGGACAGTTGGCAGAACTTGGAGAAATTCGAACAGAGCAACATTCATTTCGGAAAGCACACACAGTACAGGCCCCCTGCCCAGCAAGCTGGCCATTGGAAATAAAGACACAGTATATAGACATGTCCACAGCGAGCTTAATCCCCAGCCAGTCATCCCAGCACAGGGGCTCACAACTGCCTGGAGAGCTGTTGTACCCCCCACATGGTCTCGACTCTCCACAGGCTACATCAGCGGCCAGACTACGCCACCTCTCTCTCCCCTCACTGAAAACCAAAAACAAACTCTATCATCAAAGACAAACCCGTTCCCTTGTACCTCACACATGTTCTCCAACTCACTCCAGCAAGTGGGCTGAAGCAAGTTAAAGGGACAGTTCACCCAAAACAATTTTGCCATCATTAGCTCAACCTCATGTTATTCCGAAACCATTTGCATTTTTCTTCCGTGGAACACTAAAGGAAATAAGCAGAATGTAAGCCTCAGTCACCATTCACATTTATTGCAACATTTTTCTGTACAATGAAAGTGAAAGGTGACTGATACTAACATCTCATTTTCTGCTCCATGGGAGAAAGCTATGTTAGTGAATAAATTATGACAGAACTCATGTTTGAGTTAAGGGTTTAAGCAGAGCACTGCTACAGCTGGGAGCCACTTGTGGGCTTCATATGTGCTGCTGGTCAGTGGCCAGCCGTCATGGCCTGCTTAGACTGAGTTAGGGCGTCCAGTCTCTTTGGCCAGGCTGAGACCTTGATTTCACATTGCCAATGCTCCACTTGTTCTTGCTCTGAAAAGCTTTGTGTATAGCCGGTGGGGTATGACTGTGTACCATTATATCACCGAGCACTAATTACACCAGCACTCCAATCCACAACATAGCACGACAGCCAAACATGTTGTCTCACGCTCAACTCCAACAGCGCAGCTCTCAACGCTATAGCTATAATATGACTAGTGTACTTGTATGTGGAATGCTTATGAGTTTTTTTATTCATTCAGTCCACAGTGAACAGTATGCTGGATAATACAATTAACAATATCACAAGCTCAATTGTTCTTCAGAATAGAGATAATGATGGTTGGGGATTTTTTTCTTGTGTTCTTATGATGTTTAGGAATAAAATCATACTGCTTACTCTGTATTACCTCACTGTGACAAGTTTATGATCACCCAATAGGAAAAAGTGATGTGTAAACATGGACAATCATACCATGTGTTTTTTATGTATTCTATAAAAATTAATCAGACTTGTAAGTGAATCCTTTTAAACATAATTAAATAATGCTGTGCCAGTATTCTACTGACAATAGAAATACTGTTCTAGAATATATATACATATATATCAAGTGTGAATACCCTTTCTATAAAGGGTATATTTATATTTTTTATAATAATATTAATATTATGTAATGTTACATAAATTATATTATAGTAATATACAGTAATAATAAACAATGATATTCAGTAATAATTGTTATATATATATATATATATATATATATATATATATATATATATATATATATATATATATATATGATGGACACCTAATGTTAATAGAGCCTGATCTCGTTGTGATAGGATGACCCTATGAGGCGTGGCGATGGTGATGAGAGTGAGGGCTCTGGATACAAGTACAGCTCCTATCAACTTGAATGGGAAAGGTTATGATCAAAGAACATATTTCAAATCAGCGGTATAAATCTGACAACAATGGTATAATAAAATGTGATACTATGGCTCAGATCACGCTTTTTTCAATTCGCTAATTTCAGGCTGCTCCAGCTTATGCACATGTGCATTCTAGAGTTAACTGACAGGGGATGTACCTATCAAAAAAGTGATTGGCTGTGAGGTTGGACTTCCTCTTCTACATCTGCAATATTGGACGTTCCAATATCTCCCATTCATTTTAATACAATCTTAGGAGAGAGACATGTTATCAGTTTCATAATTTCACATAGTAAGGAATGGTGAGAGTCCACCAAATTGTATGCTTTCTTCTTGTGCTGGAGTTTCATAAGAAAAAGAGGGTGGTGAGAACGAATATTTACATAGCAAAGATATTGTTGCGCCTAACCACAGGATGGAGAAGAAGATAAAGAGAAAGAGAAAGAGGGAGTGTTGGGGGAGAAAGATGTGGGTATGTAAGCGAGGAAGAGATGCTGCCACACAGTCAGACTGTCTGGCTACAGCAGGATCCCCAGCACTCAGCATCACATGATTCGGGAGGTCAGAGGTTATCCCTGCTGATGAATATCAGGCTGAGGCCAGTCGCACTCACTAAAGAAAGGGAGTTGTTTTCACTCCCAGAGTCTGGAAAGTTTATTTCAGGAATTTATTCTGCCAGCATGAGATTGTAAACCTGTCCCACATTGAGGAAATTATGTCCACAAATTTTTCTTTTTTCCCTAAAAACATCATTCTGTAGCAGCTAGAGTAACTGCGGGCCCTTTTTCTTTTGGATACAAGCATTAATGTTTAATCTTTTGTGGTAGGTAAAATAAGGAAGGTGTAAGGTTTCTGATTAAACACAATAAGAATTTGAGGCGCAATGTTGTGTACTAAAAACTGATCCCTCTTTCAAGGTGCACCAAGTGTTTTTTTGTTTATGTGGTGCTAGACAACATGGACTTATACAGACACCAAGGCATTGATCCAACAATTATTTTCAGTTACCCATGTGTAACTGGTCCTGCTTGACCCACTCCAAATGGGATTCAAACCAGGGTCTGTGGCATGGTAGGCGGATGCACAAACAAGGACACTAGTGTGCACAACGGGAGTAAGGTTTACACCTTTCACAGCTACCTACCAGTTGGCTACTGTTACACATGCCACTGTAGAAATGCACTATTCACAGTCAGCAATTATTCAGTTATTCTAAATAAATTTTATATACATATTAAAAAAAAACACAGAAATTAAAACGAGATTACAAATCACACTAAACAGTAATAACCCTGCCACACACATACACCTTTCTCCTGTAGAGAAAGCCTGCAGACTGCTCCGGGATACTGTTGCCCTCATCACAACAGGTGCTGAGAGGCATTGACAGAGGGAAGCAGAGCAACTCTTCCTCCATATGACCTGAACAACAACCAGTTATTACAATGTAGAATATCCTGAAAATGAGCAGAAATGGAAGGAACACTGTCCTCATCTTAAATGGCACTATATTTTTTCCATGTATTTTTTTTAATATATATATATATATATATATATATATATATATTACATTTATTAATGCCGTTACAAAGAAAGTATTAAGTGATGGCACATTGGCTGGCCTGGAGGAGGAGGAGGAAATAGGGGGGAGGGGGAGTGTATGAGGTCTGCACAAAGTTGTGTAAAACCACACTACATACCATCACCAATGGGAGAATGAGAAATCTATTTGGATTGTTGACATTGAACTTTACGAACCAGACAAGACAATATTTCAAATATTTCTCCTTCTGGCTGTCTCCATCTCACTTCTGTGTTACTCCTGCTTCTCTCTAGAGGAAACTGGATCTCATAATCATGGACTGGTGGCCAGTTCAAAGGAAAGGCTTACTTCATGTCTATAGGTGATTTCTGGATGTGATTCAGCAGAAAAAGAGTCTGCACTCTGAATACGACTTTTTAATTCAATGCAACAGGGGAATAATACATGTTTCAGCCATTGCCTCCTTTACTATGGCTATGTTCAGAATCACATTTTTTCTCTATTACTCAGAACCTGCTATTTTATGATACTGACACACTTGTACTCAAAAACATATTTTGAAAAACAATACATTTTAATGCTTTTATTACAGAATCACCTACATATAAACACTTCACTTAGCTGTCTAAGCTCTCTGTGTCTTTTCTTTAAATTGTGTGTAATATTTGTAAAAGTTTTGACATGTTTCGTCAGACTATTGGAGTGCATATAGCTGGGCTGTGTGCCTAGTGCTATATACAATTATTGCAAATAATTATTTGGCTTAAATTGGCTATACTGAACCTGTGGTAGGGGGGGGGGGGGGGCCCTGGTGGTTGTCAGGCCCTATGCAGCACTGGCATTCCATTCGGAACATGGCCTGTGTTAACTTACTTCCATTTGGTACTTTTATTGCTATCCTTTCAGTTTTTCCAGGTGTCAATAATTAAATTGTCAACCAATAGGCAGTGCTGCAATCAACTCAATCACTTAAAGGGATAGTTCACCCAGAAAATGAAAATTCTGTCCTCATTTACTCACCCAGATGTTGTTCCAACCCCCTGTGACATTCTTGTTCCTGTGGAACACAAAATGAGATATTAGGTAGAATGACAGCCTCAGTAACCATTTACATTTAGTATGGAAAAAATGGATGCAATGAAAGTTAATGGTGACTGAGGCTTACATTCTACCTTTAGTGTCCCACAGAAGAAATTTGTGTTTGAAGCAACTTGAGGGTGACTAAATGATGTCAAATTATCACTTTAATCGATCTGATGAAATACCAACAATCGGGGCAATCTGAAACACCAGACATGGAGTGCTGTTTATTAATCAGCATTATCACCTACAGCCTAAACATGAAACAAAACATAACAAAGACAGAAGATATGAACAAAGATACTTATTTTATAAGAAATTAAGTTGAGGTTTGGAAGTCATAGAAAAGGGGAAAATAAAGAAAATAAAAAATCTTCATTTAGACCCAAAGGAGACACTTTGTAAGTGTAACGTTTAGATGCAGTCAAGGCAAGGATGAAGGCGAGGAGTAGGACCTAAGTGCAGATTTATTGATGATCTTTGGTGAAACAGGAACAGGCTAAGGCTAGGACAAAGACAGACAAGGCTAAGGCTAAGGCTAAGGCTAAGGCTGGTGACAACAGGCAGAGGTCAGGGTTACAACAACAATACTTGACAAGGTACAAGAGAAACATGAGGACTTAAATACATGAACAGGGGAAACAACAGCCAATGGACAGATAGGACTTAAACAGGATAATAAGGTGATTAACTAAAGCCAATGACAAAACTAGAACTGATAATAAAGCAATCAAAGAATGAACCAATGAAAACCAGACACATGAACAAGGAGGGAAAACAGGACATGACAAGACTGGGAAACAGGAACATAAGAATGGTTTCAAAATAAGAGTGCATCAACAAAAGACAATATGGAGTGTAACAGGTGCCAGAAACTTAAAAGTAAAGGTACATAAACAAGAGACAATATGGAACGTTACAGTAAGCTTCTTATATATTTTTTTTCTGTCTCCTATAAAGGACCTTTTTAGTGGCAAAACATTTGAAATTTTTTGGTGATTCAATACCTTTTCAAAGCAGATAGTATCTTGAAAAATTCCATAAGACAAACAGAAAGGAAAAGAAAGGCCCTTGAAGTAGATTTGTAAGAAGAAGTGGAAATATGCCTTCTGAAAAATTAATGAATTGCATGTCTACTGATGACACTTATTTGACATAAATAAAATTTTCATGTTTACCTCGAATAACAAGACATGCATGGACATGTAACATTCTCTCAGATGTGAAATGTCTCTTCTGTGCTGTATTTTATGGAAATTCACCCAACACCACAAGCCAATTACATTTTAACAGTCACGCGAATGACCCCTTTACCACAGACCCTTTGGAGACGTATTCAAGAGGCCCTTAATTGACCTTCACAGCAGGGACGTCGTTAGGCCTATTTTAGGGGGGCTGAAGCTACCCCAAAATGTTCCTAAGCCCCCCTAAATGATAATAAGAACAACAATAACAATTCGATTTATCAGTATCCTCATTCATATTTAGAATTAGACGCAACAAATTATATATATCCAGCTACAAAAAATAGCCTAAAAGTCGGACAGAAGTACAAAGAGTCGTTGTGCTATCAAGATGATGCTCCGCACCGTCTCGTTGCATTGGTGTGAACTGTGGCAGCTTTCAGAGCGTTGCAGACCGGAGCGCTGCAAGTAACTGGAGGATTCATCTCGTCTCGTCATTACTCTAGTTTGGTCTGAAGTTGAACTCGCTATGCACCCTCCCACCCACACACACCGATACACACGCTATGCACCCTCCCACCCACACACACCGATACACACGCTAATGGTGAAAGGAAGATTGGTAAGTGTCGTGATACAGAGTGAAATTGTAAGTTGTTTTTAATGACCTGCTTACCTTTAGCTACGTTTTCTTGAGGTATAGGGATATTTTGGTTTGCTATGGAAAACTGTAGTCTAGCTAGAGTGAACAAGGCAAATACAAGAAATGGTGAACTTAGCAAGCTAATCACAACTCTTTATTCTTTGCCAATAATATAACCTCTCTATAATAGGCATATAAAACAATATCAATCCCCATAGAATGTTGTTGTCACTGAAAACTAAATGTCATAGGGTCCCTGTTAATGCTATTACCGTTGTATCCTTCAATTCATTGAGCATTTTTTGATGCTACCACCAATGAAGTAGACAATAAACAAAAAGTAACAGTTGACTGTGGTTTTGGAAATGATTTCATTCTTAATTTTCCTTTATTTGAATACTGCCTTTTTGTTGTTGATTTATATCATACATTGTATACATCATTTGGCAGAATAAATCATCTGAGAAATGCTCAAACCTGCGTTGTCAAATTTCATTATGACCTTAAAATTCTGGTTCTTGAGTTAAACTGTATGCAAGCCAAACTACACAGCGAAATTACACACTGATTGAACCAATCCACAGCGCAGTTACAGTAATTAGAGTAATTAAATAGCATTCTGTGGACAACTTATCTTATATAGAGAGGAATTAGATATAGTATGCTATTACTTTATCATACATTTACATGAGCAGACAGATAGCATTTAAGTCATTGCTTATAGAATAACTCATCTGGAGCAAAGTCTGGCCTAAGTAAATTCCCCCATGCAGCTTTGATGTGTCTAAAAGCTAACATTACAGTAACTTTTCTTTAACAGAGTAGAAATGGAAGAAGAGGATATGTCTGTCACGTTTTACTTGTTAACATCTTGGTTTCTTGACTGGTTGTTGACATAAGTGTAGCTCTAGATGTGAGCGCAAAGATTTTTTTACAAATACCCTGGGGGCTAAGCCCCCCCCCCCCCCCCCCCCCCCGTCTTCCAATCCTAGTGACGTCCCTGCTTCACAGTATGTGTACTATTGGATTCAATATGTTTTAATCTGTAGGACTGTTGCACAGCAATCTTTCATTGTTTTATTATGTGACTATCATTGTTGGGCAGGATTTGGGAGAAACAAAATATATGTAACAGCAATTCTCATTGGAAAATTTTTTATGAGTAACAGTGTTCCATTGTAGTTGGTTATTAGATCTAAATATAAAAATATTTAGATTACTTTTAAATTTACTGTCATTTGTTTTATTTAAATATTAATCCCATCAACAAGCTTTGAAATGTGGTCATTTTTACTGTTTTTTTATTTGTTTACTCCATCATCCAGTTAAGTTTACCATTGTATTTTCCCATCTGTCTGGCGAGGGGTACCACAGCCCCTCCACTTGTCTTATCACTCAGAGCTGAGATAATAGGAGCAGATTTACCCTGATTAGTGCTATTAGTTCTATCCCTGTCTCCTCATCAGAGATGTTTGACATGTTTCTCATAACAACCCAGCACAGTGGCGCTGAGCAATGACCTTGACTGATGGCTGCTCCTGGACATGGGTTTGACTGAGGCTTGTGGGAAGTGACAACCTGACAACTACTGATGAAGCATTTTGTGTAATGTGTACATTGAATCAGATGCAAGCCAAAGATGTAATCTTATAGGATATGAGGGGTCACTGGACATCATTTAATGGAATAGTTCACCCAAAAAAAAAAAAAAAATCATAATTTGCATATCCTCACATCTTTCAAAACTTCCAGGGAATAATGAACAACTCCGCATTTCGGAAGAATATCCTGGCCATTTTTTTACCTTTAATGAAATTGAATGTTGACTGGGGTTGTCAAACTCCAAAATTACTAAAGAGCACCATAAATATATCATAAAAGTGGTCCATAATTTGTGCTTTATATTCCATGTCTTCTGAAGCCATATGATAGTGACTAAATAAGGAACAGACTAAAATTCAAGTCATTATGAGAAGTTATTCACTGAGAGTCTTGACATCAGCCCTAACTAACAGAGTCCGATTCATGAACTAATTGTTCTACTGAGACTGATCTTTTCAATTAATCTTTTGATCAGGTTCACAAAACTGGTTTTAATGATTAATTCATGTAATGGACTGATCCGGACTGATCCAAACACACTGACTACATTTCAACCTGTTTCTCATGACTTGGAATGTAGTGTATGAGTCGTATGAACTTCTTTTAAGATTTTATAAAAGCACTTTTATGGTGCTTTTATATACTTTAAGCTTGGAAGCTTCAGTCCACATTCATTGTAATTGTGACCAGAGCGACCAGAACATTCTCCAAAATTTCTCCTTTTGTGTTCCAGAGAGGAAAGTCAAACAGGTTTGGAATGACTTGAAGGTGATTTAATCATTTTCATTTATGGGTGAACTATTCCATTAAGTACGGCTGGTCACAAGGATGAATAAGGGGATCATGCACATACAGTGTCTCTTCAAAAAGAGAAGTATCAATTTGAGAAGGGCCACATTCTACTCGGCAGAATTGTGTCTGGATGCCTGACTCAAATCTGAACACGCAATTGTTTCTAATTGTGACATTGATTCGGGGAGATCTACATTCTTCAGCCTCTTACGGTTTTGCAGTGTGGCTCTTGGAGTCTAGGGAACCATTAACACGATACCAATCTAAACCAATGGCTCCAGTTCGGGCCTCCCACGGTCTCTCAGGGGCAACCTGTCCAACCCCAAAGTACCAAAATGCCCCCTTCCCCTCTATTTTTGTGGACAGAAGAGCATTAACATGAGCAGTGTGTCATTGACAGATGCATGTCAGAGCAGGGGCAATTATGAAGATGTTCTCAAAGACAGCCTGTGTCATCACATCCCACAGTCGCCATTCTGAAGTGAACATGTCAAGCCGCTGTGCGTATGTGGGGTAATTATTTTAATGATGTGGCTATCCAGTATGTGATTAATAATCAGAGTTGGGGAGTAATGGAATACATGTAATGGGATTTCATATGTAAAATACAAAATATAAGTAACTGTATTCCACTACAGTTACAATTTAAATTGGTAATTAGAATACAGTTATATTCAAAAACTATTTTGATTATTAAAGAGATTACTTTGCATTTTATTGTCATTTGTTTCATTTAATATTTAGTCCTTTCAGATGGAAAATATCTATAAATAATGCAATCCAAATTGCATTTGAACAGCGGTGAAACACTTTCTTATGATGTGTTACATTCACACAGGCAGACAGAGAAGTCAGTTTGAAGTAAGTTTGGAGCAGAAGAAATAGAAATAATCATTGTGTAAATTGTCAGCTTTACGCTAAAATAAAATGCCATTTCTAACATTTTACATGCACATGTTACAAGGCACGATCATATTTTTTTTCTCACGAAAATTCACATTGGATAATAATTTCATTTTTTCTTGTAAGGCCTTTGATATTAGGGCAAAAATTGTATCCTTGATAATACTTTTTGAATTGTTTTCCTGTTAAAATATGTAAAAATCCTTAAAACAAGATCAATTTGATTGATCTTGTTTTAGAAACAACCCTGCATAAGATATTTGGGTTTTTCAGAGAATGTATTTTTAACATGTGTATTTTGTCTTACTGTACTGGAAGAGTTTTAATAGTCAAAAGAAGTGAAAAAAATCTACTGCTGAAGAAAGTATCCAAAGTATTTAGAATACGTTACGTACCATTTTACAGCATGTATTCTATAATCTGTAATGGAATACATTTCAAAAGTAACCTTCCCAACCTTGTTAATAATATACAATGTCTTCCAAGTCTTTCCTCAGAGTATTACTTTGCAGTCTGAGAGATTATGAAATTGGATAAGAATGCAAGATGGAATTGTGTAGCAAGTGCTGCTGTAACGATAATGACTACTATATGACTTTAATAACAAAAAATTTGTTTTATTTGCTCATGTACTGTAACAACATACACTTCATTATAAATAAAAGAATGAAGGATTTGTTTTCACACAAAATGTGTATTTTACTTCATGCTACATGATGGATGAATAGAGAAAATGTACCATGAAACTGTATTTGGTATTTTTTATTTTTTATATATATATATATATATAAAAATATAGATTTTCGTCCGTATGACAGTGGTCACTGTCACTCACACCTTCATATACAGTATGAGTCAGTCTCTGTCTTCTACTCCACATCACAAAAACATAAAGAAGATCTAGCGAGATATTGTTCCTCGTATTTTTATTTTTAATAACTTATTTTTTCATTCTTTTCCTCACACATTGACTTTAGAAGTCCTTGTATACAGTGCATGACAAGTTTTGTATGGACTAGTTTTATCCTTGTGCAACCCTGCAATCTCTCATGTGGACATTGTGTTTTGTCTTCACTCTTTCATTTCATTTCAACCGACTGATCTCAGTTCAGAACACTCTGGACTGTCAGTAAAGGCTTAAAATGTAATGTTCAGGGCCCTTCCGGCCCTGTGTAGTTCCTGGATGTGGTAGAGTGCTCTCCGATTCTGACGGCCACAGGCGCTGTCTTGTGTGTCTGGGCTGTGATCACACCGAGGAAGCGTTTGTGGATGGCTCATTTTCTCACTGCGAGAACATGACCATGGCAACGTTACGGTCGCGGCTTTCCTTCATCAGAAGGAACACCACTCTAGCCGGCCCCCATGTCGCTCCTTCTTCCCACAGGATTGAGGATGACCCGGCTGGCAATGGAGGCGATCTGGGGATGGCAGCGGGCTCAGTTCCGCCAGGTACGTCCCTGCGAACCACCTGCCACCGGCACAGTCGTTGATTTCCGTCCGGGCTCGAGGCAACAGCGGCTTGCCTCACAGCCAGCCTCTCTATCCTCTTGAGCCCCCTGAGCTGGATGAGTTCGCCGCTGCATCGGAGAGCGGTCTGGCGTCTGACTCGGATGACTCGACTGGGCTGCCGCATTCGGGCCAGCACCCCTTAGAGGACCCGGAAGGCACCCAAGCCCCAGACACCAAGACGTTCGCTCCGGAGCTGTTAAAAAGATCACTCTGTCCCCCAGTGGAGGGCCGGGAGTAGAATCCTTTGTTGAATTTATTTCATTTGCCGCACCCCCTTTCGGGCTGCGGTACCCACATTCTCAATAAAAGAGCTATTTCCATTGTCTCTGGGTCACCTGGCCCGCAAATGCCATTCTCACGGCACTCTGCCACAACACCTCAACAGACATGGCACGCTGGACGCTGACCTCTCGCCTTTAGCCCCACGACTGTTCCCCGGCCGGCTGATTCTGATGAGTCCAGAGAACATCTCCACGGGACCTCCAACTCAGTCACTAACCCGCCCCCTGCGAGTCTTCTCTCATCACCAGAGCCTCAGGACGCACCCTTGCCTCCCGACCCCACATTACCTGCTCCGCCCGCTGCGAAGCCCTGCCGGGTACATCAGAAATAACTGTCCCCTTAGTGCCCCAAGCTCGGAGTTTGGACACGTGGCTTTCACTTCCCAATCCATCACGCTGGCAAGGACCTTTCGACTCAGTTATGCAATTCCATATGCAAGCCCCCCCCAACACACACACACACACACTTCGGGGGCGTCTGCTTTACCACAGTACACAGCAAACATACCAAATCCCTGCACGCGGAAATCGCGACTCTCTTACTCAAAGATGCGATAGAGCATGTCCCTCCAACCGAGATGAAGAAGGGTTTCTACAGCTCTTCGTACCCAAGAAAGGCGGCGGCTTACGACCGATCTTGTACTTGCGAGTTTTCAACAGGGCCTTGCACAAACTCCCGTTCAAATTGCTCACGCAAAAACACATTTTAACTTGCGTCCGGCATCTAGATTGGTTCGCAGTGGTAGACCTGAAGGACGTGTACTTCCACGTCTCAATATTGCCTCGACGCGATCAACGGCCAGGCGTATCAGTACAAGGTCCTCCCCTTCGGCATGTCCCTGTCCCCTCACGTCTTTACGAAGGTCGCAGAGGCAGCCCTTGCCCCACTTTGGGAAGCAGGCATCCGCATACTCAACTACCTTGATGACTGGCTCATCCTGGCCCACTCGCGAGAGTTACTATGCACCCACAGGGACCAAGTGCTCAGGCACCTCAGCCGTTTAGGGCTTCAGGTCAACTGGGAAAAGAGCAAGCTAGCCACGGCTCAGAGCATCTCTTTTCTTGGTATGGAGTTAGACTCAGTCTCAATGTCAGCGCGCTTCACAAACGAGTGTGCGCAGTCAGTGCTGAAATGCCTCGCTCCCTTCAGGCCAGGAACAGCGGTCCCTTTAAAACATTTCCAGAGACTCCTGGGGCATATGACATCCTCCACGGCGGTCGCGCCGCTGGGGTTGATGCATATGAGACCGCTTCAGCACTGGCTCCAGACTCAAGTCCCGAGACGAGCATGGCTTGGACCACACGCAGAGCTTTAGATGTTCTGAGCAGCTCTTTGTCTGCTTTGGCGAACAGCGGAAACAGCGCCAAACAGCGCCAAACTTTCCCACTGGGTAGTGGACACTATTACATTGGCTTATCACACCCAGGCTGTGCCCCCCCCCCAATTGCAGGTCCGAGCACACTCAACAAGAAGTGTTGCGTCCTCATTGGCACTGGCCAGGGGCACCTCCCTAGCAGACATATACAGAGCAGCGGGTTGGGCAACACCCAATACCTTTGCAAGATTTTACAATCTCAGGGTTGAGTCAGTTTCGTCCTGTGTTTTCTCAGGTCTGAGCTGGTAGAACTCGGTAACACGATGACAAACTGTTTGGGTGGATCACTTGCACCTAGCGCCCTTTCCCTCTGCTGAGGTAAAATCGTGCTCTCTTATCCCAGGAGATCCCACTAACTTGGCTCCCTGGATGAATCCTCCCTAGCCCTCTGGTCCGCGAATTCAGCAGATTTTGCCGACCAAATCCAATGCGTGTACTCAATCTACCCTGTACTGGAATAGGTGCTCCACAGGTCAGGCTCCTACGTGGACTTCCCCCCTGTGTGTATTTTCCGTGGTATGGTCCCCTTGCAAGCAGACCTGCTTCTCCCTTGGGCAGTTTCCACTGGCCCCCGTGTCTGTAGCAACTCCTCCCTCCCAATAGGCAGGATCAACAACCAAGCCACTTTCCACATGTGACCTAAAAGCCCACGTGATGTATTTCACTATTCTTTTTCTCGTCACTACCCCAACAAAGCAGCCGCGGCCATTTGCCCGGGGACAAGGAGCCCAGCCACCTGGAAGTGGAGGAACGGCCCCCGACCGCGAGGGGAGAAGGGGCTCCTGGCCGACCGCCTGGAGTGAGGAATGCCGCTGCCAGGGGTGGGGGAGGCCCCTTCCAATCCCCGAGAATGTGGCGGGGCGTTCCATCTGCCAGGGGCTGGAGAGCTACCTCTGATCCGTCTGGAGAGGCGCGACTGCCATTCGGTAGAGGGTGGAGGAGTGGCTGAGGAACAAGCTATGGTGTATCAGAGACCTGGCGAGTAATTTTTTTTTATCTCTCTCTCCTTTCTCTCTCACTGCCGCTCTGCTATGTCCTTTTCCCTCTTTTTTAAATTATAGTGTTTTTTTTGTTATGTTTTAAAAAATTGAATGGATTGACGGGGGGGGGGGGGGGCGGTTATAAGAGTACCCTCCCATATTTAGCAGACCGCGCAGAAGGTGCCCCCCCCCCCAGGGAAAGAGAGGGGGGGATGTACGTCAGACCGGGGGCTCCTCAGCCTGATAGAACGAGGGAGGAATGTGGCACGGCGGAGGGCGGGGCCGGGTCGTGACTCGACACACCCGGTCCCATATCAGGCTAATCAAGCCGTTGAGAGGGATAAAGGCCGATAGCAGAGGGCGGTGCGGCAGAGAGAGATCCTTACGGACATGTCCGTCGTCCTGTGTGTCTTTTGAGATTTTCATTAAAACTATTATTTACGTTGACAAGCCGGTTTCTCGCCTCTTCCTTGCCCGTGAGCTTGAACTGTTTTACAATAGGCTACAAGATATTTTGGTAGATTTTAGTATTGTTTTTGTTTTTTAATTATATGTTCAACTTTTTCACAGACTTTTGGCCTATAAGGAACCAATAAGGAACTTCCCTCAGAATAGGAACAAGAAATTGGAATTTTAGACATTGTCACTATACTCCAGTCTCCACTCATTGTAATTGCCTGAAAAAGAGCGACCAGTACATTCTTCAGAATGTATTATTTTGTGTTTTAGGTTAGAAAGAATGTCATGCAGTTTGGAACAACTTAAGGGTGAGTAAATAATCACAAAATGTTCATTTTGGGGTGAACTGTCCCTTTAAAGCTTGAACAATAGCTAACAAGTTGAATATATTTCTCACTTACAATAGATCTCCAAACTCAGTCACGCTTAAAATAAGTTGAACAGCTCTCCTTTCACTATGCATAATGGTGAGCAATCATCCCACACCTTTCTGACCGCTTTCTCTCTGTCTCTCTCCATGCAGAATGAGACAGACAAATAGACAGAGACAGGAGCATCATTCTCATTCCTGGCAAGGCCCCCTGTGTCTGAGCAATAGCTCACGCTAACAATTTATAGGAAAATCAAAAGTTGTCACTGTCTGTGTCATTTCATTTCAAAGCTTTACAGTGCTGCACATTGTAACGTATGTTTGGAGAGACATGTCAGGCTAATTTGTTATCCAGAACACAACAAGTACAACTGGGGTTAAAAATGAGAGTAGGTTGAAAGAAAATAAAAAACAAATGTTGCCAGGTGGGGACTTTGTGATGGGCAGTGAAATAATAATAATGCTAATAACAATAATCAACTTATTTTATAGTAGCAATGTGTGCTACTTAAAATATCCTAACTTTAAAAAAAAAAAGGGAAAAAACAAGAGTGAGACATTAAAAACTGAAGTCATTTTATGCATGACTTGCATAACCAAACAGAACTGCAAAAATAAGCACTATTTTCAAAAAGATTCCAGAAAACACCTCCCTGTTTTCCATTGGTTGTACAAACAGATAGTCCCACCTCCAAACGCACACAATTGTTCAAGCCAATGTTGCTGTGTCGAGCTGGACATTCTCCTAAAATAAAAAGAGGAATGTTGACAGCACCACTGAGCCAAAGTATTCACATGTTTTATGCAGCCAAGTAGAGAAATTTCATGTAATTTAACTCTAGTCATAAATTGGACTTGGCCTATTTAGTGTTGCAAATGCATGCCAGTTAGAACGTGAGAGCATATGTTGTGCCGGTTTTGTTCATCGCTTGATAATTCTTTGGTTAAATATCATGGGGAAAATATTTTACACAAGATGCTTATTGTGACAGGGTAGAGGGTGGGGCCGTGTCGTGATGCTACACAGCCGGCCCCTAATCAGGCTAATCAAGCCTCAGAGAGGGATAAAGGCCGACTGGAGACTGCAGTGGGACAGAGAGAGAGATTTACGGGCAGCTGTCCAACAACTTTGTGTGTTTGTCTTTTTGTTAAGTTCATTATTAAATATTATTTATTTTGTCAAGCCGGTTCTCACCTCCTCCTTTTCCATTAACCCCTTCACACTGGTGTCTAAATCTGGGAAGGAGGAAGGATGCATCGTAGTAGAGTCCTCGCCACTACCATCCACTGCAATGGAGCAGCCACGGCCATCCGCTGAAGGACGGAGGAGCCTGGCCTCCTGAGAGTGGACAAACGGCCGCTGACTGTGAAGGGAGAAGGGCTACTAACCGACTGCCTAGAGCGGTCAGGGCCGCTGCCAGGGGCAGAGAAGTCCAGCTTCTGAAATGTGGCGGGGTATGAAACCATCGACTGTGAGTGGTTAGGGGCTCCTGGCCAACCGCCTGGAACGGGATAACCTCTGCCAGGGGTGGGGGAGACCCCTTCTGTTTCCCGAGAACGCGGCACGGTGTTCAATTCGCCAGGGGCTGGAAGACTGCCTCTGATCCATCTGGGGAGGTGCGGTTGTTGTCCGTTGGAGGTTGGAGGAGTGGCCTAGGACCAAGCTATGGCATATCGGAGAACTTTAGTAAGTGTTTTTTTTCCTCTCTCTCTCTCCTCTCTCCTCTCTCTCTCTCTCTCTCTCTCTCTCTCTCTCCCACTGCCACTTCGTGTTGGCCTTTCCCTCTCTTTTTAAAATGTTTTGTCAATTTGGCACGATCGCCGTTACGGTATGTAGGTGCCCAATTTTTTTTTTGTTTCCTTCCCCTTGTCCCCTCCCTCATCCAGGTAGACCGGGATGACCTGCTGGCAGACGGGTGGAAAGCAAGCCCCTCCCCAGGGAAGGGGGGGGTTGTGCATCATTCCACGACTCCCCGACCTGTGAGAATGAGGGAGGAATGTGACAGGCAGAGGGTGCGATGCTACACACCCGGCCCCTAATCGGGCTAATTAAGCCTCAGAGAGGGATAAAGGCAAACTGGAGACTGCAGTGGGACATTAACCCCTTTACACTCATAAATTGCATTAAATGTGTGTTCGGAAGAGACATATGTTAGAATTGAGTGTTTGTTTTGGGTTAATTTTGAAGGATGCATACGGATTGCAAGTGTGAATTTTGAGCACGTTCTGTGCGCACACGTAAAAAACTAAGCCAAGTGTGTTTTCCAGTAGTGAATAACAGTAAAGTGTGTTATAGTGAAAATGTGTAATGAGAAAATGTGTAATGAGAATTCTGTTGTTCTCTCAACGTTCTGTCAATGTAGTGACACTAGGGGTCGCCCTTGGGAGCCCCAAACACATCAAATCTTTGAGAAATGCCAATGGGATTTGGGGAGTGGAATTTGCATGCCACTCCCCTGGACATACTGGTAGAAGAAGAAAATTTATTGTCATTGTAGTTATACAACGAAATTTGTTTGGTAGCTCACAGAGGACAGCAGCCATAAAAAACAAGAAAGCAACACACATAACATAATAAATGTAATAAAAGTATAAAATATAAAATATAAAATATAAAGTATAAGTATAAAAATAAATAATTAAAAAGGCACTTAGTATAATAAATAAACAAGATAAATATGGTAATTTAATACCAACATTAATGTCCAATGAGTGTTTTTGTACATTAGCAGCAAACATGAGAAAGGGAAAAGAGAGAAAGGTTAACTATTTATGTGTTGGGGGGGTGGCACAGGCTACAGCTCTGGGGAAAAAGCTGTTCTTAAGTCTGTTTGTACGGGTTCTGAGTGTTCTATATCTTTTCCCTGATGGAAGGGATACAAAAAGACTATGTCCTGGATGAGTTGAATCCTTGATGATATTGCTGGCTCGCTTTCGTAGGCGGCTATCGTAGATCATATCAAGGTTCGGGAGTTTGGTTCCTATGATCCTCTGAGCAGTTCTGACGATCCGGGTCAAAGCTCGGCGGTTTTCTGCAGTGCAGCTGGAATACCACACTGTGATGCAATAACAGAGGATGCTCTAAAAGGATGGTATAAAAGGAGCTGGCTCATTCAGATTTTTTCTTCAGAGCTGAGTGATTGTGTTTCAGTGAGCTGAATTCCTCTGCCGATCCATTTACCTCTGCAAACTGTTAGATTTATGGTGCATTAAAACATCTTCTCCCCCTCTTGCACCGGTGGAGTGCAGAGAATGCCCCTGGATGTTTCAGCAGTCTAAAAGAGTGTATTCTTCCTCTAAAAGAGTATATTTCCTTCTAAAAGATTGGCACTCATGGAAAGCGTCTTTTTAAAGATGCCTTTCCGTTTGGGTATAATTCCTGGTTGTGGTCGTTACCTTCCAACACCCACTATCACTGCCTCACGTGCTTGGCCGCTGCCACTGCAGGGACAGTGTTCATGGACGTGTCATGTTCTCACTGCGAGAGCCTGACTATGGCAACGTTGCAGTCGCGGCTTTCCTTCCTCAGAGGGAAAGCCACCCCAGCGGATCACCGACATGGTCCTTCTACCTACAGGTTTGAGGCCACGTCAGTTAGCACTGGGAGCGATTTGGGGATTCCAATGGGAGCCTCTCCACTAGGTAACCCCCCACAGACATCTCATTCCCCAGTACGCTTGTTTGCCCTGATCAAGTTCTGTGATGGGACCGCCGGCTTGTGTCAGGGTGAGTTTGCGGTCTCATTCGCCATGCCCTGAACCCTCGCGGCATGATGATTGGTTCCTGGGCTCGCCGCGCCGCTCACAGTCATGCCACTTTCAGTGTTACTTTCTTCTCGGTGGTGCATGAAGAGCTCACAAAGTGACGGTGGGCACCTTTTACTGCCTGGACCCAATCTCTAAGCTCCTCTGCTCTCACTACCTCGATGGTGGGGCTGCCAGGGAGTACTCTGTGATTCCCCAGGTGGATAAGTTGGTTGCGGTGCACTTGTGCCCGCAAGGCGTCACCACCTGGCGGAACCGTCCGAGACTCCCATTCATGGCCTGTAGGTTTACGTCGTCACTGGCGACTAAAGCCTGGATTGCCGCTGGACAGGCCACCTCTGCCCTTCACACCACAGCTCTCCTGCAATGCACCAAGCCAAGGTGCTGAGAGAACTGCACAAGTGTAGTTCTGACCTGGGATTGATGCAGGAGTTGCACTCAGAGAACGATCTCGCCCTCTAGGCGATAAAGGTAACAGCACGGTCTCTCTAGCAGGAGATGTCCACCCCTGGTGGTCCAGGAGCGCCACCTGTGCCTCAACTTGGTCGAGATGAGAGAGGCTGACAAGGCACGGTTCCTTGACGCCCCCATCTCCCAGGCTGGCCTATTCGGTGACACGTTGAGGTTGATTTTCAAAATGTCACAATCTGATGATTGTCAAGTATTACAAAACACTGATGATTAACATGGTGCAGGTACTAGTATGCATGATGTTCAGGGACAGATTCAAAAACTCAACAGAAAGCATGACAAGTCCATGGCAGCTATCCCCAATTTGAATAGACAGCCAATCAGGTCTTATGTTTATGTGTCAAGAGATCGTCACAGTGGTGATTTCAGCAAAGATGGGAGACATGTTGATGAGTTCATTGAAGAATTAGAGAGGGTGTTACATGCTAGAAATCAGACCACAGAGGCCCAGTTAGACCTTGTACTCTCCCTCCTAAAGGGTACAGCCTTAGAAGAGTATTATGTATGGGGAATGACCCAAAGCGATAATGTGACCTCTTTGTGTATCTGAGAGAAGCTTTAGAATAAAGTGCAGTGTACCTCAGTTATTACAAACATTTCATAGCCATAAACAAATGGAAGGTGAGAATGTTTTTACTTAATCTCGTGCTTTGTGCCAAATTCTTCATTCTACATTGAGGCAATAACAAATGTGAATTTGGCAATTCAAGGGGTTTGCAATGGACCTTCAACATTTCAAAGTCTTTTGCAGGCTTCAGTGGGTGATCTAATTTTTCAGATCATGCTAGTGTACCTTGATGACATACTAGTATACTCACCCACTTTCCATGAGCACTTGCAGAGACTGGAAGTAATCTTTAACAGACTAAAAAATAAACAGGTGTAGGGTGCACAGGTTGTTTAGATCAGTTTTACTATCAGATATAATTTATAATTAATGTTATTATTAATAACTGAAACGAACTGTGAAATTTGACATTTCAAAATAAGAGTCTTTTTTTCTGGCTTTTTTATAATTAAAAGTCATGCTATGTACCACTTTTTTTTCTTCTGGTAATTATTGATTAGGATTGGATTAGCACAATAAAATGCATCTGGAATTATATTGAATTTGCACTCTTGTCATTGCAGGTGGTTTTAATGTTGTGGCTGATCATATATATATATATATATAAATATATATATATATATATATATATATATATATATATATATATATATATATATATATATATATATAGAAGCCCCTTGTTGGCATACAAAGTCTTTGTGCTCGGATCTCACGCTCCTGGCAACGGCACCTCCCTGGCAGATTCCCCTGAGGAAGGACATTCTTTCTCAGGGATGGGGCACCCTCAGGCATCTGCGACCAGTCCTCTGGAACCTCCATGTCTGGCCCTTGGACGGGATGTGGAAGATCTAAATGGCCTACCTGCGCATGCGTAAACCTTCACAAAAGCTTACTGGGATAACTCCGTCGAATTGATCCCCAATCCTTGATTTTCTTCTTTCACATTTGTTCATAAACCTAAATTTTAAACTTCACAAACGTGTGAACATATCTCCAATACTACTCTTTATAAAAAACAATCAGATTTCTTTGATATCGCTACTTATATCCAACTTTCCGAACTTCCGCTACTAGTCTTAGCCCACTAGCACTGCACGCGTGGTCTCTCGCCTATCGATCGTCTTACTTACACCTGTATAACTGAAAGCTATAATTCGCCATTATAGCACATCTGCTATAATGGCGAATATAGCGGATGTGTGTCTAACGCTACCTCTGTGTGCAGGTGAAGACACCTTTGAACTACATTCGCTGCAGTTGGAGCTCGAATCCGTCGAGAGGCAGATCCACGACCTGCTAGAGAGACAGGCCGAGCTGCGAGATCGGCGGTCCGCGCTTGAAACATCACGCGCCGATGCTCACAGGTCAGTGGTTAATAATTTTTTGACTCCGACCTCGTCTACTCCGTGTGTTTCTCTGCACAGGTCCCGAGCAACCAGGACGCGATCATCCCTGGCTTCATTCACTCCGGCACCGACACATCACCACGGACCCTGGGTGATTCCACGGCGGAAGACGTGATCTAGGACCAGACCAAGGACCTCCCCGCCCCTCCCGGCTTTCGAGATCTCCACCCGGAACCGCTTCTCACCTCTTCGCGAGTCGGAGCGCGACGACGCCGTGATCATCGGCGATTCCACCGTCCGTCATGTCCGCGCTATCTCTGGCAAAGGTAAGGTGCGCACTCACTGCTTTCCTGGTGCTCGTGTTCTTGATGTCTCTACGCAGGTTCCCGAGATCCTGAATGGTGACGAGCGCGTCGGAGCTGTCGTGCTGCACGTGGGAACGAACGACACCAGGCTGCAGAAGACGGAGGTACTGAAGAAGGACTACAGGAGCCTGATCGAGACGGTACGCAGCACTTCGCCAGAAACAACGATCGTCGTGTCTGGACCGCTTCCCACGTACCGACTAGGACAAGAAAGGTTCAGTAGATTATTTGCTCTAAATGAATGGTTAATGTCATGGTGTAATGAACAGAGACTGCTCTTTGTTAATAATTGGAATCTGTTTTGGGAGCGACCTAGGCTCTTCCGTGCTGATGGCCTTCACCCCAGCAGAGTCGGAGCGGCTGTTCTGTCGGACAACATCTCCAAGACGCTACACACCATATGACTAGTAAGTCAAAGTCCAAATCACAGTATTTGCTGTCCCAACATAATTGATATAAGTACCAATGTAGAACATTATATAGAAACTGTGTCTATTCCTCGTTTAGTAAAGCCAAACAATACATCTACTGTAGGATCTAGGAAAAATCTAATTGTAATTAAACCAGAAAATCTCAATATCAGTGAACAAAAACAATTTCTAAAGCTAGGTCTTCTAAACATTAGATCGCTCACACCTAAGGCGGTTATTGTAAATGAAATGGTCTCAGATAATAGTTTTGATGTATTTTGCCTAACTGAAACCTGGCTTAAACCAAATGATTATTTCGGTCTAAATGAGTCTACTCCGCCAGGATACTGTTATAAGCATGAGCCCCGTCTGATTGGTCGTGGTGGCGGTGTTGCAACAATCTATAGAGATATTCTTAATGTTACTCAGAAAATAGGTCACAGGTTTAATTCATTTGAAGTACTTGTGCTAAATGTTACACTCTCAGATGTAAGAAAAAAATCCCTATTATCTCTAGCCTTGGCTACCGTATATAGACCTCCAGGGCCTTACGCTGATTTCCTAAAAGAGTTTGCAGACTTTCTATCAGATCTATTGGTCAATGTCGATAAAGCAATAATTGTTGGAGATTTTAACATACACGTAGATAACACAAATGATGCGTTAGGGGCTGCGTTTACAGATTTGTTAAACACCTTCGGGGTCACGCAAAACGTCAGTGGTCCCACTCATCGCCTAAATCATACGCTAGATTTAATTATATCATATGGAACCAATCCAACCGATATAGATATTATACCGCAAAATGATGATGTCACTGATCATTACATGGTAACTTGCATAGTACGTACCACTGAAATCTGTCATATTGCGCCACGTTATCGACCAAGCAGAACAATCCTTCCAACCACAATATATAGATTCTCAAATAGCTTACCTGATCTATCTCAGCTGCTCAGTGAACCCAAACAAACAGATGAACTAGAGGAAAGTCAGTTTGAGCACCATTTTCTCTGGTACATTAGAAATTGTTGCACCAATTAGATTAAAAAAGTTTAGAGAAAAAACTAGAGCACCATGGTACAACAGTGCTACGCATGCTATCAAGAGAGAAACTCGTAACTTGGAGCGTAAATGGAAACAAACTAATTTAGAGGTCTTTAGAATCGCATGGAAAGACAGTATGTCACGTTACAAAAAGGCTCTAAAAACAGCCAGGGCTGAGCACCTCCGCAAACTAACAGAAAATAACCAAAATAATCCAAGGTTCTTATTTAACACCGTGGCTAGACTAACAAATAAACAGAGATCACCTGAGCAAAATATTCCGTTACAGTTTAGTAGTAATGATTTTATGAATTTCTTCACTGAGAAAATAGAAAACATCAGAAACACAATTGTAAACACAATTGTTAATGTACAATCTTTTATGGTGTCTTATGATTCAGCCTCAATTATCGCCCCTCAAGAACAACTACACCGCTTTACAACTATAGGACAGGAAGAGCTAAATAAACTTATCATTGCATCTAAAACAACAACATGTTTACTAGATCCAATACCCACTAAACTACTGAAAGAAGTGTTACCTGTAGTGGAAGAGCCTCTTCTCAATATTATTAACTCGTCTTTATTTTTAGGTCATGTTCCAAGAATATTTAAGCTGGCAGTTATAAAACCTCTCATTAAGAAACCACAATTAGATCCAAATAACCTAGCAAATTACAGACCCATCTCAAATCTTCCATTTATGTCTAAAATATTAGAAAAAGTTGTGTCCGCTCAATTGTACTCTTTCTTGCAAGAAAATGATATCTATGAAAAATTTCAGTCAGGATTCAGACCGCATCATAGCACAGAAACTGCGCTAGTTAAAATTACAAATGATTTACTTTTAGCTTCTGACCAAGGCTGCATCTCAATATTAGTTCTACTCGATCTTAGCGCTGCGTTCGACACTATAGATCATAAAATACTCTTGGATCGACTACAAAACTACACTGGTGTTCAGGGACAGGCATTAAGCTGGTTTAGATCGTACTTATCAGACCGTTACCATTTTGTCTGTTTAAATGGGGAAAAATCGAAGATAACGTCAGTAGACTATGGAGTGCCACAAGGATCTGTGTTAGGCCCTCTGTTATTCTCAATATATATGCTGCCACTTGGTAAAATTATAAGAAAACATGGAATTAATTTCCACTGTTATTCTGATGACACTCAATTATACATCTCATCACGACCAGATGAAAACACATCTATCTAACTTATCTAACTTGACAGAGTGTCTTAAAGATATAAAATTCTGGATGACGCGTAATTTCCTGTTATTAAATTCCGATAAAACGGAGGTATTACTTATTGGTCCAAAAAACCACCCACAAAATCCCTTACAATACAACTTTAATTTAGAAGGATGTCCTGTTACATTATCCACTACAGTAAAAGACCTGGGTGTTATACTAGACCGCAACTTGACTTTCGAAAATCATATTTCATCTGTTACGAGAACAGCCTTTTTCCACCTTAGAAACATTGCTAAGCTACGTAACATGCTATCTGTTTCTGATGCAGAAAAGTTAGTTCATGCATTCATGACCTCGAGACTAGATTACTGTAATGCTTTATTAGCTGGTTGCCCTGCATCCTCAATAAACAAGCTACAGTTAGTCCAAAATGCAGCCGTTAGAGTTCTTACTAGGTCAAGAAAATATGATCATACAACACCGATTTTATCATCTCTACACTGGCTACCTATTAAGTTCCGTATCAATTACAAAGTATTACTACTGACCTATAAAGCCCTAAATGGTTTAGCTCCTGTGTATTTAACGGATCTTCTATCGCCATACAATCCTTCGCGCTCTTTAAGATCACTAAATTCAAGGCTTCTGGTCATACCTAGGATATCTAAGTCCACTAATGGAGGGAGGGCGTTCTCACATTTAGCTCCTAAACTCTGGAATAGCCTTCCTGATATTGTTCGAGGCTCAGACTCGCTGTCCCAGTTTAAAACTAGATTAAAGACGCATCTCTTTAACCAAGCATTCACATAATGCTTACTTTTTATACTACTGCTGAATCAGTTATAATGCATTAATATTATGAACATCAGCTATGCTAATTATTTCCCATCTGCTTTTCTGCTGTTATCTCGGGACGCCAGTCCCGAGGTAAATAGCGTTCGTCAGCTCCAGTTTGTATCCAGCCTCTCACGGAGACTTCAGATGCCCCATCACCATGGACTACGATCTTGAAATGGGATACATAGACTAACTATTGCCAACAAAAGCCTTCATCAGCCAAACAAGGACAACTGCATCTAAGTGAACTTCTGGAATTTAATCAAGGATGGACTTCAAAGACACTGGTCACTAATTTTGCAGTTCAAACACAATCACTGTCTAAATACTGACCCTTAACACTTAATAAGTTTAATAATTTTTTTAATCATGTTTTTTAACTATAAATAATTCTTATTTACATTATTCATGATGTTAGCCAGAGGGGAACTGGCCCCCCACAGTGAGTCTGGTTTCTCCCAAGGTTATTTTTCTCCATTAACCATCATCTTTTGGAGTTTTGTGTTCCTTGCCACAGTCGCCTTCAGCTTGCTCACTGGGGTTATTAATACAATTGTTATTTAATTAATTTTAAACACGATAAAGAATCATATCTTATCTAATTCCACAACAGGGCTCCAAACAAAAAATCAATTAAGAAGCCACTGGCTCCTATACGGGGAAAAACAGGCGCCAAATATTTTCATTTTTAACTCCTTCCATTCCTTTTCGTCCCGCAGCTCGCATGCAAGAAAAACTGCACGTGCTAACAGTGTAGTCTGTGGAGCATTCTTCGCAATTATGTGATCACGTGCATTTTTTATGCTTGTTACTGTCACCGTGTTTTCTCACAGTCTCTTTTTTGAAATGCTTCCTGCAATGAACTCCGTTTTCCCCGCTATTTCTTTGATATAAACTTTTGTAATGTATTTCGGGAAATGTAATGCAAATTTTAAAATCAAAGGGAGTAAATTTTTACTGTCGCCAATGGCGACCTTCACAGAAATTACACTCGCAAATAAATTTATTTGGTCGCAAATGCGACCATTTTTTAGTCGCAGTTTGGAGCCCTGCACAATGATGATGATTTATCGACTTTATAGACATTACATTTTTATCGTCTGTTAATGCTGAACTTCTGTAAAGCTGCTTTGAAACGATGTGTGTTGTGAAAGGCGCTATACAAATAAAATTGACTTGACTTGACTTGACCTACCACCAGCTGTCTTAGACACGATCACCCAAGCCAGAGCTCCCTCTACCAGGCAGCTTTATGCCCTAAAGTGGCATTTATTCACAAATTGGTGTTCTTCCCAATCTGAAGACCCACAGAGGTGCGCAGTCAGGTCAGTGCTCTAATTCCTGCAGGAGAGGCTGAAGGTGCAGCTGTCCTTCTCCACCTTGAAGGTGGATGCAGCCGCTATATCGGCCCACCATGACGCAGTGGATGGTAAGTCCTTAGGGAAGCACGACCTGATCATCAGGTTCTTTAGAGGCGCTCGGAGGTTGAATCCTCCCAGGCCATGCCTGTTCCCCTCATGGGATCTCTCAGTGGTCCTTTCCGGCCTTTAGAGAGCCCCCTTCAAGCCACTAGAGTCAGTTGAGCTAAAAGCTGGACGGCCCTCCTGATTGCACTCACTACCATCAAGAGGGTTGGGGACCTGCAAGCGCTCTCTGTCAGCGACACTTGCCAAGAGTTTGGTCCAGCAGATGCTCATGTCATACTAAGACCCCGACCGAGCTATGTGACAAGGTTCCTACGACCCCCTTCAGGGACCAGGTAGAGAACCTGCGAGTGCTGCCCCGAGAGGAGGCAGACAGAGCCTTATCACTGTGTCCGGTGCGTGCTTTTCACACCTATTTGGACCGCACACAGAGATTAGACGCTCTGAGCAGCTCTTTGTTTGCTTTGGCAGACAGCAGAAAGGGAACACTGTCTCCAAACAGAGGCTTGCCTACTGGGTCATCAACACCATTGCATTGGCCTATCAGACCCAGGCCGAGCCTGCCCCCTTGCGGGTTTGAGCACACTCTACGAGGAGTGTGGCATCCTCGTAGGCACTGGCCAACAGCACCTCTCTAGCAGACATCTGCAGAGCCAACACCTAGTACCTTGCGAGATTCTATAATCTCAGGTTTGAGTCGGTCTCATCCCTTGTTTTATCAGGTCAGAGCACATAGAACTCAGTAATACGGAACAGCTGACTGGGTGTACCGCTTGCGCATAGTGCCTTTCCCCTCCACTAAGGCGAACACGTGCTCTCTTACTCCCAGGCGCTCCCTGGATGTCCTTCCTCCCTAGCCCTATGGCTTGCGAATTCGTCTGAGGAATTCCCGGCCAGACCCACTACGGGTGCTAATTACTCTGTACTGGATTAGGTGCTCCATAGGTGTCAGTTATCACGTTAACCCCCTGTGTCGTATTTCCGCGGTACTGTCCCCCCTGTCAGCGGACCCGGGTCTCCCTTGGGCAGTTCCCTCTGCCCCCAGTCACTCTGTTTGTAGAGCTCCTCCCTGGTCAGGTAGGACCTACCACCACGCCACTTCCATGTGTGGCTTGTAAGCCCATGTGACTAATTTGCCACATGTTGACCTCCCCAGCCTGGGCAGGATGTGGTCTCCGCAGGATCTTATCCCCCTGAAAGAATAGGATTGGAAAATAACACCTTCCCCGATGCATTTTATAGCATTAGATGGCCCCAGCCGCATCTAACACTCTATGGAGAGAAAACATAGAGAGAGAAAAGGATGCGGCTGGTGTGGCCTGCTCCCATGCTTGTCACGTCACTTGTTCCCCCCCTCAGGGATGCCGGAAACCTAAAATGTGTATGATGTCTTATGGGACGTTGAGGAAGGTTACATGCAGCCTGATGCAGTCTGCTCCTTTGGCACGGAACAGCTTGCTTGCACCTGCGTCAGCAGTTCATGTAACATGGTTCAGTGTCGTGGCGTTATTGGATAGGGACCCCTATCACTACAATCAACACAACGTCGAGTGAGTGACAGAAGGGGAATGTCATTGTTACTGTTGTAACCCCCGTTCGCTGATGGAGGGAACGAGATGTTGTGTCCCTCTTGCCACGACACTGTACCAACCGCTGTAATGGCCGAATCTTATCCTCAGATCCTCAGTGCAAAACCTGACTAAACAGATGCAGGATTCCATCCTTTTATACCTGTTTGTCCAGGGGACGGACATGAAAATTCTGTTCTGCAATTTCTCATTGGCCTTTTCTCAAGTTCAGAGGTAACCGAGGCTCTTAGAAGAGACCCCTAGTGTCACTACAATCGACACAACGTCTCATTCCCTCCATCAGGAAATGGGGGTTACAACATTAACCCAGATGGTTTTTTTCATTGGGTGATAATTCTTTGAGTAAATATCATATTTTACACAAGATGCTCATAAATTGCATTAAATATGTGTTCAGAAGCATCATATGTTAGATTTGAGTGTTTGTTTTGGGTTATTTTTGAAGGATGCATATGGATTGCATGTGTGAAGCTTGAACAAGTTCTGTGTATGTAAAAAACTGAATATGTAAATTTAGAATTAATCATATTATTGAATGTTACACACATCACCTTTAAGATTTTAGTCATTTTGCTCAACCAATCATTTGTCTAATAGACTGGAGTGAGAAAGGATTGCGCTGCTGCTATTGCAACCATTTTTGTTTGGTGGCGACTGGTATCAGTGCTGCACAGAGCTGTTTAGAGTAACTCGGGTTGCCATGAAAAAATCCCAAGCATGCTCAAAACATAATATACATGGACTCAGCGTCGCCCAGGGAGAGAGTCTCTCTGTCTGCTCTGCTCTCTACAGGTGGCCTTGTTTGGAAATGCTGACAAATAGGAAATTTGGAGCAATAGTTGAGAATTATGGCTCATTGCAAAAACAAAGTCCACCATGATGGTTTTGTATAATGTCCAGGTTTCTTAGGCAAACAATTTTTTTGTCTTATTTTAAAAAGGTTTGTTCATTAAGTCATGAATCTCAGAGCATATGGGAGGATTTCATTGTATGTGTTTTCTGAAACAACCACAGTGAAATTTGGTAGTATGCAGTATAGTAGGGGAGGCTGGAGCTTGTCACATGATGAAGTTGTCAATGGTTACATCAGTAACTATAAGGTTTTTTGTCAAAAGTCCAATTTTATTCAAATTGTTTTTTCAAGTTTTTCCACTACCTTGGTTTCAAAGACCTAGTTCAATACTGTCACTTTTCATTAATTATATCCTCCAAATAAAAAGTTGTTTGTTGCATTTGTTAAAGCTGTTGTGAGCACAATAAACTCCACACAAGTATCCACAAGTATTCATCAGCCGGATCTGTGATCATGTTGCATATGGTATATACAAGGCAAGGTTCAGCTACTTATGAAAGATTTTAAGAAATTTGTCATGTGTTTTGTATGCTACATTTTTTCCATTTTGCTTTTTCATTGTAATTGTTTTGGGTGCCATACTCCATTTTAAATACAGATCCATGTTGCAGAAGATAGCTTTGTTTACTCTATGTAATATTTATATAATATTTGCAATGTACAGTGCCATTATGAAGGCATAGATTCATAAAGAGGAAGCCGGTTATGGGTCGGTAATTAGCACCTAACCTGCCAGATTTTAACTTGAGAGTTAATGCCATTAGAGTTGATGCTGCAATCTGCGTACCTGTCCAATTGTGGGGAATGAGGAATATATTAATTAAAACTTTCTTTAACCTATTAGATACAGCCATACGCTAGGGTTGTTTATACAGCACTGAGCGAACAAGGAAACTTGCATGTTCACAATGGAACCATTCATAAACGTTCGCGCACCTCTCTTAAAAAAAAAGAGAGTTGCTCTTAGCATTTGGGCAAGAGGTAATTGGGATCACTCAGCTCATCTGATGCTGATAATGGGGCAATGGGAAATTCCTGTCAGAGAGTTTGTAGTGCAAGACGGTTTCGCAATCACCTTGGCAGGCTTTGTACACTCCACACTAGGACAGTGTATGAGTTGAAGCATGCTCGCATAGCTGTCATTAAACATATTTAAAACAACAAAAATGCTTTTTACAGAGCACCGAGTTCGCCAATACTTTACTATTTGGTTAATTGCATTAAAACTATGGCAACAACAAAAATACGTGATAACTACAATATTACCACAGTAAAAACCAAGGTTAATTTTACCTGGATTAAACCTTTGAATTCACCAACCTTCACTGAGGACCAAGTCACTGCATGGAAATCAACCTTTTTATTCATTTTTATTTATAATTATTAAGAGTGGAGACAAGATATGGGATGGGAAAAATTGGGATTCGAACACTGGATGTCCATGTGGAAAAAGCACATCAACATCGTTGTTACACCAGCTAAATTAGGGGTGCATGTCTCTTAAATTTTCTGTGTTTCCACTAGACTATTGGAGTGCAAATAGCCGCGCTTTGTGAAAGGTGCTATTTACACCTAGTGAAAATAGTCAGTCAGTTACTATTTTGACTATATTAATAGCAGATAATCAATACTAACTGCTGTGGATTATAGGTAATACTTTACATGTGTTAATGTAAATAAGAGAAAAATAAACTAAGTACCCCTGCCAAATTACAAATTATTAAAATGTCATTGTTTAATAAGAGAAAGGTTTAAATAACAGAACATTTGACAAGTGCTGTTGAAAAACCCTGTGATTAAATTCTTTGGTTTGAAATTCCTAAATCCAGCCTAAATGCACAAAAGTACAAGCTTTTGTGTGTACAATGATTGTAGATAATCTAATTGTGAAGTTAGGGTACAATGAGGCTAAAGACACCCATTAAGGAAAAAAAATTCTGGTCACAAAATGTATCATGGTCAAAAAAAGTATTTTTATTCAGTATTGATGGAGCAACATAATATGCATGAAAATAAATAATAACTCAAGGTTGTTTTGATTAGAATTGGTGATGTGAGGGAGCCTATTACCCCACCTGGTATAAAAAAGGCTCTCTCACTTGGGGTAAAAGGCCCCTAGGGGGTTAAAATTATATTGTGTAGATAAAGGGGCAATTGTTATAGGGCACAATTTGTCAACTAATGCAAATAATTTTTAGACACAAGATGCTTTTTTGAGTAACAAATTAAGATCATGCTTTCCCAAAATAACTACTTCAGAAAAAAGCTGACCATTTCCTTTTAATTTCAAACACATTTTGTAATTGTATTACATCTCAAGTATTCTATAAACAAGCTAATCTCTATTACGATTGGATGAGTCAATGTGAGCCCAGTTTGAACATATTTCATTACAAATATAATCCCCCCACTTAAGAAAAACAATGTGTTTTATGGGGGCCTTAAGCCTTGGACAGTTGTTTAAAAATGTTTGATTTAATGACCTAAAACAAAACTGAAAATGATAAATAAGTATTTTGTCTCAAAAGAAATGTGTTCATTTCAGGGATTTTCATTAGCTGCATATATATGCAACATTTAAAAGAATAATAAAAATGAGATCAAACTGCCTCAAAATCAGCCTTTAGACTGCACATGCAAAGATCACATGAAACAGGAACATTTTCCAGTGGATAGTGACAAACATATGTTGTTAGGAAAGTGCTGTTGCAGTTCCCTGTATGTCGCACACTCGACGTTGTGTCGAATGAAGCAACACTTGGGGTCTTACTTGAAGGCCTCGGTTAGCTCTGAACTTGAGAAAAGGCCAATGAGAATTTGGCAGACAGAATTTGCATGTCCCTCCCCCAGACATACGGGTATAAAAGGAGGGAATCGTGCATCTCTCCATTGAGATTTTTTCTTCAGAGCCGAGCGGTTGTGTGTTCAGCAAGCTGGTGTTCCACTACTGTTCCACTTGCCTCTAAGAGCATTGCAGTTGGATCTACACCACATTACCAGTGGCTTTCTCACTTCTCTGCACGCCAGTGCAGTCCACGCCCCTGAGCGCTGCGACAGCGTGTCCTTAAAGAGCAAATAGACCTGCAAAAGAGTATATTTCCTCTAAAAGAGTATACATATTGGCATTGAATGTCTTTTTAAAGATGTCTTTCCGCATTTGTGTAGTTTCTGGATGCAGCAGATATCTCTCCGCTTCTGACGGTCATAAGAGCTACCTCGCCTGTCTGGGCTGTGAACACATGCAGGCAGCGTTTTATGAATGGTTCATGTTCTCATTGCGAGAACATAACCATGGCAACGTTGCAGTCATGGCTTTATTTCCTCCGAGAGAAAGCCACTTCAGCCGTCCCCCCATAACGTCATACGTGATCGTTCCCTTAGTACCCCCACTTGGAGCTTGGACGCATCACTTAAGCTTCCAACCCATTGCGCCGGATGGCCGGGACCATCCGACTCAGCTACGCGATTTAGTTTGCCAGGTACTCGTCCCACAGAGATGCGATAGAGCCATCCCTCCATCAGAGACGAAACCAGTGTTCTACGGCCCTCACTTCATCGTACCCAAGACAGGTGGTGCGTAGTGGCCAATCTTGGACCTACGAGTCCTGAACCGGTCCTCACACAGATTCCCGTTCAAAGGTGCTCACGCGAAAACTTATTCTAATGTTTGTCTAGCATATAGATTGGTTTGCAGTGGTAGACCTGAAGGATGCGTACTTTTACATCTCACTTTTGCCTCGACACATACCCTTCCTACAGCTCGCATCTGACGGCCCGACATACCAGTACCTGGTCCTCCCCTTCGGCTCGTCCCTGTCCCCTCGCGTCTTCACGAAGGTCGCATAGGCTGCCCTTGCCCCGCTAAGGGAAGTGGGCATCCACGTATTCAATTTCCTCGAGGACTGGTAATTCTAGCTCACTCTCAAGAGTCTCTGTGCACCCACAGGGACCAGGTGTTCAGGCACCTCAGCTATCTAGGGCTTCTGGTCAACTGGGAAAAGAGCAGCTCTCCCTGGCTCAGAGTATCTCTTTTCTCTGCATGGAGTTAGACTCAGTCTTAACAGCAGCGCGCCTCACAAGCGAGCACACGCAGGTGGTGCTGAACTGAAGTTCACTCAGACAAGGCACAACGGTTCCACTGCTGCGGTTCAGGAGGCTCCTGGGGCATATGTCATCCTCAGCAATGGCCATGCCGCTTGGGTTGATGCATATGAGACCGCTTCAGCAATGGCTTCAGACTCAAGTCCGAAATGGGCATGGCGCCGCAGCACATATCGTGTGGTCATCACCTCTTTCTGCTGCCAGACATTCAACCCTTAGACAGACCTCTGTTTTCTGCAGACAGGAGTCCCCCTACAGCAGGTGTCCAGACGTGTCATGGAACGGGCATGCAGTTGCTGGCTTCTGGACAGGACCATGCCCACGTTGGCACGTCAACTTCCTAGAATTGGTGTGAGGTCACTCCCACTGATCCAGGCATCAGCATCACCACGATAGCATACATAAATTGCCAAGGCAGTGTGTGCTCTCGTCACGAGTCGCAACTCACCCACCATCTCCTCCATTGGAGTCAGCAGCGACTCATATCCCGGGCAACCTCAACACGGCAGCAGACACGCTATCACGACAGGGCATGCTCAGCGGAGAATGGAGGCTCCACCCCCAGGCGGTCCAGCTGATTTGGGAGTGGACAGACGTGCAGGCACACAGCTGACCCCGGGGGCTGCGCAAGTACACATTTCCCCCAGTGAACCTACTTGCACGGGTGTTGTGCAAGGTCAGGGAGGATGAGGAACAAGTCACTTTAGTGGCCACCTATTGGCCCACGCGGTCTTGGTTCTCGGTTTTCACAGTCCTCGCTACAGCCCCTCCCTGGCGAATTCCCCTGAGGAAAGACCTTCTTTCTCAGGGACGGGGCACCCTCTGAAATCTGTGCACAAACCTCTGGAACCTCCACGTCTGGCCCCTGGATGGGATGAGGAAGATCTAAGTGGCCTACCACCTGCTGTCATAGACACGATCAACCAAGCCAGAGCTCCATCTACCAGCCATCTTTACACCCTGAAGTGGCGTTTGTTCGTGAATTGGTGTTCTTCACGATCTGAAGACCCACAGAGATGCGCAGTCGGATCAGTCCTCTCGTTTCTGCAGGAGAGGCTTGAAGGTTAATGCTATATCAGCTCAGCACGACGCAGTGGACGGTAAGTCCTTAGGGAAGCACGACCTGATCATCAGGTTCCTTAGAGGTGCCCAGATTTTGAACCCTCCCAGGCCATGCCTGTTCCCCTCATGGGATATCTCCGTGGTCCTCTCAGGCCTCCAGATCCCCCCTTCAAGCTGCTAGAATCAGTTGAGCTCAAAGCCCTCTCCTCGAAGACGGCCCTCCTTATCGTGCTCGCTTCCATCAAGAGGGTTGGTGACCTGCAAGCATTCTCTGTCAGTAACACTTGCCTGGAGTTCGGTCCGGCAGACGCCCATGTTGTCCTAAGACCTCGACCGGGCTACATACCCAAGGTTCCTATGACCCCCTTCAGGGACCAGGTAGTGAAACTGCAAGCACTGCCCCGGGAGAAGGCAGACCCAGCCTTTTCGTTGCTGTATCCGGTACATGCTTTGCGTATGTGGAATGCAGAACTTTAGATGTTCTGAGCAGCTCTTTGTCTGCTTTGGTGGACAGTGGAAAGGGAATGCTGTCTTCAAACAAAGGCTAGCCCGCTGAGTCGTCGACACCATCGCCTTGGCCTATCAGACCCTGGCCATGCCTGCCCCCTTGCGGGTTCGAGCACACTTGACAATAAGTGTGGCATCCTCATGGGCATTGGCCAGCGGCACCTCCCTAGCTGATATCTGCAGAGCGGCAGGCTGGGCAACACCCAATACCTTAACGAGATTCTACAATCTCAGGGTTGAGTCGGTTCTGTCCCGTACTCTCAGGTCCAAGCACGTAGGACTCGGCAATACAGAACAGCTGACCGGGTGTTCCGCTTGCACATAGAGTCCTTCCCCCCCCTGAGGTTATCACATGCGCTCTTTCTCCCAGGAGAGTCCACTAAACTCGCGCTCCCTGGATGTCTTTCCTCCCTAGCCCTCTGGTCCGCGAATTCAGCGGAGGACTTCCAGACCAGACCACTACGGGTACTAACTACTCTGTACTGGAATAGGTGCTCCACAGGGTTAGCCTTCACGGATTAATCTCCCTGTGTGTATTTTCCACGGTATGGTCCCCCTGCAGGCGGGCCCTTGTCTCCCTTGAGCTGTCCCCTCTTCCCCCCGGTCACTGAGTTTGAAGCAACTCCTCCCTCACTAGGTAGGATCTACCACCGTGCCACTTCCACATGTGGCCTGAAAAACCATGTGACGTATTCGCCAAATTTGTCCTCCCCCCAGCCTGGGAAGGATGTGCTCTCAGCAGGATCTTTTCCCCATGAAAGAATAGGAGTTGGAAAAGAACGCCTTCCCCAATGTGTGTTATAGTGTTAAATGTCCCCAGCTGCTTTAACTCTATGCAAGAAACACAGAGAGAGAAAAGGCCCGGCTGGCGTGGCCTGCTCCCATGCTTGGCACGTCGCTTGTTCCCCCCCCTTCAGGATGCCGGGAACCTAAAAAGTTTATGACGTTGGGGAAGTGTAAGTGCAGTCTGACGCAGCCTGCTGCTTTGGCATGCAACTGCCTGTCCGCACCTGCGTCAGCAGTTCAGGATTGAATAGGGACCCTTAGTGTCACTTCATTCGACATAAGGTCGAGTAAGCGACAGACGGGGAATGTCTAGGTAACTGTTGTAACCTCCGATCCTTGATGGAGGGAACGAGACATTGTGTCCCCCCAGCCACGACGCTGTACCGAGCCACTGTAACGGCCGAACCTGTTCTCGGCTCCTCAGTGCAAAACTGATGTCCGGGGGAAGGACATGCAAATTCTGACTGCCAATTTCTCACTGGCCTTTTCTCAAGGTCAAAGGTAACCGAGGCCTTCAAGAAAGACTTACAACAGTAACCTAGACGTTAGTTTTGAAAACCACGTTTAGCTGTCTTTGTTTGCAAACATTATAAGGAAATCATGTCTAGAACATATCTCATTTTCTAAAATGAATTAGTCTTTTTAAGAGTGAAAATAAAATAAACAAAGCTACAATTTTCACAAATATGAAAGGTTGAAGGTTTTGATATGTGGGTGTTTTTGTTTGACATGTCATCAAGAGAGTGTTAAGTTGTGTAGTAACATTTACATGCACATAATAGAACAGGCTTTAAAAATTAGTCCAAACAGCTCTCCGGAGTCTTTACATGCCTTACAGATATCTTTAGATAGATGGACCACACAAGCACCAAAACATCATAATTAATCAGATTCTTTATCAGATTCTTTAAGAAGATTACGACTGTTTTCCAAACATCAACTTGACTGGTAATTCATTTTTAGCTGATTGATGCTTATCTTTATGTTACAATGGCAGGGGAAGTCCTTCATATATAGATGGAAATATTGTATACATAACGATAGTTGATGTACAGTATATCATGTCCATTAGCAGTTTTTCATCAAGATCAAATCAACATCAAGATGTTTGGTTAAAATGTATGTGCATTTAGAAGGAAAAGTGCTATAAGTGCTGTGACTGGTCATCATTTCCTTTATGCTTTTTTAAAAAATGTATCACCTTTGCCTTCAGTAGTTAATTTTAAGTGGTCCTGCAGTTTAAAATGAATAAAAACATTCTAAAATGAAAAAGTGCAAATTCCATCTAGTCTCTCAATGAATATGAGGTCTGCCTGCATAATTATTATAAAGAAAATTGTAAAATGCTCTTTAAATTGGTAAACGTTAGTTAGAATGAGTCACACTGCAGGAAATGTCAACTTTCCAAAAGAATATTAACTACCCATAATCATATCAGTTTTAGAGTTTTATTCATCCTTTTAAGCAAGATGAGCGTAAGCTTACAAAAAAGTACATTTCTCTTTAGTAACTGCATTGAAGACAATGAGGGCTAGTTCAAATGTGCCAGGGCTACTGTGTGGGTACATGCTGATAATGGTAACAGCTGAAAGAGATTACTTGCTGACACTCTGTTACTAGTACTCACGTTTCAATCATTATCTCTAAGTGCAAAGGAAAAGTGGTACAAAACTGTCACAAGTGTTTGGAGTCTTTCATGTGTACATTTTTTCACATAATAAGCCTTTAATTAAGTCAAGCTGTTGTAAAACTGTTACAGACACTTACAAACTTAGCCACTGACATAAAAATATACAGTTGTTGGCATTGATTTTCTTTTCTTTTTGTATTTGGCAGTTTTTTCTTCTTTCTTTTGTCCATGCATACTGAAAAATCTGTTTATTATCGATAATGAAGCTACTAAAACATGCTTTTTGGAGCCACATAAATAACATTTTGTCAGCTTGAGATGTGCATTTTAGGAGATGTGAATTTTAGGATGTGTGCATTTTGGGTTACACCTCCAAAAGATATTAGACCATTACACCTATGGATAAACCTGTACACTGTATAAAAAAATACATTAAAAAAAGTATATATATATATATATATATATATATATATATATATATATATATATATATATATTGTCAGGAAACCTGAAAATGTGATTCATATGCTACGATCTAAATTAACAAATTTCATTCAAGTCCAAAATCGTATTTAATATAACTGAATCAACCTGAATATTAGGTTACACCAACAAAGGATATTTTAAGGGTAGAAATAGATCCTAAAGTAATAATTACATGTTAGACTTTTTAGAGTGTAGCTCATAGTATATACTCTTAGAGGCTTCTCTGCGTAGAAACAAATAGTGTCATTAAAAAGTAACAGCAGGTGGATTTACCGGAGATTGAAAATTTAATCACAAAGTTTTATACTACACAAACTGTGGTATTGGCTTAAAATTATAGTGACATTTTTGGTCATGAGAGATGTGATTAGAATATTATTAAAGCAGAACCTGCCCAACAAAATGCATTCTGTAGAAATACATTAAATGGCAATCAGAAAATCAAAAACAAATTTAATAGTGTAAAAAAAAAACGGCTAAAGCAAACATTTGATCTATAAACCAGCAACATCTCTTATTAATTCAAGATGAGGTTTGAAGGCACAGTAGCTAGCAGGGAAAACCCCTGGTGTTGTAGAAAAGAACACCTGTGGAACTGTCAGTCCCTTGTTTTGGGATATTCTAAATGACACTAGATGAAAAGAATAATGATATCTAAATATCATTCTAGTGTGCCCAGGTGGCATACCATCATCATTCTGTCAGATGTGTGCATGTCTGCCAAGGTACTTGAGGTATCCTAGATTATTTACAATGCAAATGATGCAAAGAAACATTTTCCACACTGCTGCTTATGAAATTGCAAAAGCACTGGGAGCATGTCCCATCTACTTTATTGAGCAGAGATTTAAGAATGTTTGCCAGATTTAAAAGCTCATAAAATTTGCTTTGAGTCAGCCGCAAGTATGTCCAGGTGAATAGATATATTTTGCACCACAATACAAGCTATTATAAAGCAAATGTACTCAAATGGGTTTTGCTACATTTACATAACTTTCACTTGTATTGAGATCTATTGGAAACCTAAAAGCCGTTTTATTCAATTTGCATATGTTCATATATGTGTATCTTAATTTCTGTATTTACTGAAGCTAATCAAACAATAAACATTTATACAAAAAGTTTAAAAACATCAGAGCAACACACATCCTAAAAGAGAGAGAAGTTTTAGAATGCTTAGTTTCCCAAGGAGATGTTAAAAAAGAATGTTAATTTATGACATATCTGGCATTGCAGTAAACAAAACGAAAACACAGCAGGACTCTAACATGTCTAATCGATCATTGCAGCTGCTTTCCACGTACATACTCACACACTCCTGGATGAACGCTAATGTCAGGGACAATTAGCGACTGGACATAAAAACAGACTCATAGTCACTGTTTTGCTTTTCTTTATATTTGGCTGATTCCTTCTTTTGGCTAAGCATAATGGAAAATCTGTTGTTTATCAATAATTAAAATCCTAAAACATGGCTACCGCCGCTGACTACCACCACTGGAGTTGCGAGTTAGAATCCAGGGCATGCTGAGTGACTCCAGCCAGGTCTCCTAAGCAACCAAATTGGCGGGAGTCACATGGGGTAACCTCTTCGTGGTCTCTATAATGTGGTTCGCTCTCGGTGGGACACATGGCGAGTTGTGCGTGGATCCTGCAGAGAATAGCGTGAAGCCTCCACATGCGCTATGTCTCTGTGGTAACGCACTCAACAAGCCACATGATAAGATGCATGGATTGACATCTCAGAAGCAGAGGCAACTCCACCACCTAGATTGAGGCAAGTCAATACGCCACCACGAGGACCTAGAGTGTATTTGGAATTCTAAATTGGGGAGAAAAGTAAAGTAAAAAATCCTAAAACATGCGTTTTGGAGCTTCATGTTATCTAAAATTTTGTATAGCTTGTGATATTTAAAAATACACAATACAGTCATGTATGCACAATAGGAAGTGTGCATTTTTCACCTCCAAAAGATATTAGACCATTAAGCCCATATACTATATATACCCATAGATTAGCTCTTGTATTGTACACACACTAAGAAACCTCTTATTGTAGAAAACAACTTGTGTATATAAACATCATTAGGAGACAGATGACATAACAACACAATGGTGCATCAATGTCAAGGTACAAAAATATATATTTGTATACACCTATATATCACATAATTGAGTCTGTCTGTACCATCCAATCAGAACACAGAGACCAATGATTTTGGTTTTGAAAAATTGTTGATCTTTCTTATGATGCAAGAACCTCACTGTAGATGGAACAGAAAAAAGGCAGATATGGACTGTCCTCAGGCGAGTCTTTTAGTTTGTATCCAACTGTCTCTAGTTGCTTTGTGGATTTCAGTATGTACATGTCTCTTCCATGAAGCTGGATCAGCCAACAGCTTTCATGGCAGCAGTCAAATAATATCTTATGAGCAGATCTGGTGCTGGGTGCTTGTCCAACGTGTTGCTATGCAGTCTAATGTGGCCTGCCAGATATAGCCTGGCTATAAAACAAGGCTATACACCTAACAACATGCCCATGAAATCTGAACCATTCTGTATTGTGATGGATGCTCCAGCTGCATTGTCCACAAATATGGAAGTATACTGCCCAGCCTACCAGAAAGAAAACATCACATTAGTCCATCAATTACAGCAAGGCTCTGAGTTTCTGACATTCGCATCAAAAAGTCTAATAGATTATACCTTATAGATTATATATAGTAATCTATGCCATCTTTGTCAAAATGCCACAGTTACTACTAATGCAAAATCGTGATCAGTTTTAATAAGGGTGATGATGTGTAATTTGAAAAACGTTTATTTTGGTGCATGCACAGTGTTGCTCTTTTCCTCGTCTCAGTGCTGTTTAGCGTGTCAGGGCTGTCTACTGTTTGAGAGCTTTGACTTCCTCCATAGTGCTTTAAATGAGAAAATTCTAAAATACAGATGGGTTGCATCAGTTTAGTGGTCTGAGGCGCGATATTGAGGGAAACCTGGTTGACGGGCATGCTCCAGAGATACAGTAGGATAGAGCAGGGTAAATCATTGGTGCAAGTGATTCTGTGACTGCTCAGTCCACAGTCTCACGAAAACTAGGCTTCAATCGTGCCATTCAAATGTGCATTTCAGATGAGAAGCATATTAAGCGCATATAAAGCATAGAATGTGAGATGACTATCAATAAAAAAAAATTCAGTGGAGGAAGAACCCTGGCACAAGAACCCGAACATATAATCTCAAAGATTAGACATGGACTAAAAGCCACAAAACTCCAATTTTGATTTCATGGGTTCTTGATTATGCATTTAAAAACACTGCTCAATAAATAATTTTAAGGGTTGAGTGCCAGAAATAAGCAACAAATTTGTATGATAAGGCGAGATAACTGAAAATGGGAGATCCTCTAATCATTAAAATTGTGTCAACTTCGTTAAGGCTTACCTGGAGTTCCAGCAGTCCATGGACATACACTGTAAATATCTTGCTGTTACTCTCAAGACCAACAATCATTTCCAAGGATCTACACAAAAGTATAAAGAATATGATGCATGGAATAAGTATTTTGCAACTTCATTTGCAGAGTTCAGAAATCAACACAATTCCCCCTTGACAGGTTTAAAAGATTTTGTTGGCAGTCATATGTCTGTGACACTATTCTGATAACAACTGGACCAGCTAATTTAACATTTAACATTGAGTTAAAGACTCTCTGACCCATATCAGGATGCACAGCAGGGGTTAGGCCCCTCTAATCACACTTCAACTATCTCCTCTTCTCTATGAGAACTCAATGAGATTTATTTCATATCCTCTGGATTTTCTAGCGACTATGATGGTGTAATGTGGTATGTGAAATCTGGACTTAATGTTTGCTTTTTATTTCATCATTTATATATCATGGCAGTCATAACAGAGTATTAATGGAATAGTTCACCCAAAAATGAATATTCTCTCATTATTAACTAACCCTGATGCAATCCCAGATGTGCATGACTGTTTTTCTTCAGCAGGACACAAATACAATTTTTTAGAAGAAGATAGTTCCCCTTCTGTCACTCACTCAAAGTTGCGTCGATGTAGTGACACTAGGGGTCTCTCTTGAGAGCCTTGGTTACCTCTTTCATTGAGAAAAGGCCAATGAGATTTGGTGAACAGAATTTGCATACCCTTCCCCCGGACATACTGGTATAAAAGGAGGGAAGCGTGTGTCTATTCAGACAGATTTTTTCTTTGGAGCCGAGCGGTAGTGTTTAAGTGAGCTGAGTAAAACCCACTGCTATTCCACTCACCTCTAAAGAGCATACGCTGTTGTAAATACAGTGCATTTCAGTGACTTTTCTCTTCTTCTGCACGCCAGTGCAGACTATGCCCCGAACACTTCGACAGCCCTCTAAAAGAGTATATATATATATATATATATATATATATATATATATATATCTAAAAGAGTAATCACATTGACGTTAAACATCTTTTTAAAGACGCGTCTTTTTTAAGACGCCCTTCCATCTTTGTGTCATTCCTGGACGAGGTCGTTACCTCTCCGCTTCTGACGGCCACGGGCACTGCCTCTTGTTTCTGTCCAGAGATCACACAGAGACAGCGTTTGTGGACGGCTCATGTTCTCACTCCGAAAACATGATCAAGGCAACGCGGTGCTTCCTTCTTCCGGGGGAAAGCCACTCTAGCCGCCCCCAGGCTGCGCCTTCTACCCACGGTTAAATCCCTGCGGAACCCCCGTTTCCCAGTACGCTCATTTACCCCCATCCGGTTCCGAGATGAGACCGGCTCACCTTACGGAAAATCGGATGTCTTTTTCGGAGAGCACATCGGAGAGCATCTTGGCGGACTCCGACACTGAGGACTCGTCTGGGATAGCGCCTTCGGGTGTGCCGGCCCAGTCTCAGGTCGATGCCAAGCTGTTCGCTATGCTTACCTGGGCCGCCGCGAGTGTCGGGCTGGACTGGAACCCTCCATCCTCCCCTCAGCCCTCGTGGCTTGATGATTGGTTCCTATGTTTAGGGCACCGCTCACAAAACCCAGGCCACCCCAGGCCGGGTAGGCAGAGCAAGGTAAGTGCTTTGAGCTTCTCCTCAGCACAACCACCTCGGGACAAAAATAACGCTCCCCAACATGACGTTGCCTGCTGCCCCCCGCCGCGAGGCCTCACCTCCAGGTATGTCACATATGATCGTCCCTTTGTTCCCCCTCACTTGGAGCTTGGACGCATAGCTTACACTTTCCAACCCATTGCGGTGGCTGGCCAGGACCATCCGACTCGGCTACGCAATTCAGTTCACCAGGTGCTCGTCACACTTCAGCGGAAGTGGGCATTCGCATACTCAACTACCACGACAACTGGCTAGTCTTAGCATGCTCTTGTCAGTTGCTCTGTGCACACAGGGACCAGGTGCTCATGCACCTCGTCTGTTTAGGGCTTCGGGTCAACTGGTAAAAGAGCAAGCTCTTCACGGTTCTCGGCATGGAGTTAGATTCAGTCTCAATGACAGTGTGCCTCACAAGCGAGCACGCGCAGTCGGTGCTGAACTGCCTGAGCACAGCAGTTCCACTGAAACCATTTCAGAGGCTCCTGGGGCATATGGCATCCTCAGCAGTGGTCGCACTGCTTGGGTTGATGCATATGAGACCGCTTCAGCACTGGCTTCAGGCTCCAGTCTTGAGATGGGCATGGCCCATAAGCTCCTGCTGTAACTTACTCAGCCCTTGGACAGATGTCTGTTTTCTACAGGCAGAAGTCCCTCTATAGCAGGTGTTCAGACGTGTCGTAGTTACTACAGACACCTCCCAATCAGCAACGGGCATCCCTCTTTGATAGGGCCCGGCTGGGTTGACACATCAACTGCCTGGAGTTGCTGGCTGTATTTCTTGCCCTGCGTAGATTTCTGGCATTGATCCGTGGCAAGCACGTGTTGATCCGCTCAGACAACACTGCGATCTCCTGTGTTGTATTTTCCCCTGTCGGCGGACCCACTTCTCCCTTGGGCAGGGTTCCCTCTGCCCCCTCGGTCGCTGTGTTTGTAGAGCTCCTCCCCGTCGAGGCAGGACCTACCACCGTGCCACTTCCATATGTGGCTGGTAAGCCCATTTGACGTATTTGCCACATGTTAACCTCCCTTGCTGGACAGGATGTGGTCTCCGCGGAGTCTTAACCCCCTGAAAGAATAGGATTGTAAAAGAACGCCTTCCTCGATATGTGTTATAGCGTTAGATGGCCCCAGCCACATCTAACACTCTATGGAGAGAAAACATAGATAGAGAAAAGGCTGCGGCTGCTCCCATGCTAGTTGCGTCACTTCCTTCCCTCAGGGATGTGGGGAACTATATGATGTCTATTGGGGCATTGGGGAAGGTTACGTGCAGTCTGATGCACCTGCTATTTTCGCATGCAGCAGCTTGCTTGCACCTGCATCAGCAGTCCACGTAACACGGTTCAGTATTGTGGCGTTAAAATAGGGACCGCTAGTGTCACTACATCGACACAACGTTGAGTGAGTGACAGGAGGAGAACATCTCGGTTACTGTCATAACCTCCGTTCCCTGATGGAGGGAACGAGAGGTTGTGTCCCTCTTGCCACAACACTGTACTAAGCCGCCGAATTGGCCGGGACCTTACTCTTGGCTCCTCAGCTCAAAACCTGTCTGAACAGATGCACACTTCCCTCCTTTTATACCCGTATGTCCGAGGAAGGGGCATACAAATTCTGTTCACCAATTCTCATTGGCCATTTCTCAAAGATAGGAGGTAACCGAGGCTCTCAAGAGAAACCCCTAGTGTCACTACATTGACACAACATCTCGTTCCCTCCATCAGGGAACGGAGGTTGCAACAGTAACCGAGACGATCTCTGTCAGGTCCTTATAATGCAAGTAAATGGGTGCCAGCAATTTGACAGTCCAAAAGTCACAGTTTAGGCAGCATAAAAGTAATCCACACGACCCCGGTCAATCAATGAATGTCTTTTGAAGAAAATCAATATGTTTGTATTAAAACTATATTGATAATTAAAACCTTATTAACTTTTATAAGTGCTTCCTGCCAGCAGTTAACTCATCACATAGCTGTCACGTGACCTAAGCGCGTTCACACAAGAATTCAGAAGCAGCACTTATTTAAAACAGAAGAACAAACATCAATCAAGAGTTCAGCCATTTCAAACAGCATCAGAGCCCTGGACCAAAGCGCTGATTTAAAGTTAAAATTGTTTTAATTATCAACTTGTTTCTTACATAAAACTATTGATTCACTTCTGAAGACATTCATTGATTGACTCATGTGGATTACTTCTATGCTGCCTAAATGTGACTTTTGGACTATCAAAGTGCTGGCAGCCATTTACTTGCATTATAATAACCTGATAGAGCGCTATCTTCTTCTAAAAATCTTAATTTGTGTTCTGCTGAAGAAAGAAAGTCATACACATCTGGAATCGCATCAGTGTAAGTGAATAATTAGATAATTTTCAATTTTGCGTAAACTACTCCTTTAAGCTTTCACAAAGATATGTATGAATTTATTTTCTGTTACAAAAAACACTCATTAAAAACCTTTATCAGAAGTTTTCTTTAATAAATTTGAAGAATTATCATCCTGTATTATTGCTAAGAACAACAGGTACCCTATGTGTCAAAAGTGGGGTAGAAAAGGTTACCAAGGTGACAAGGACCAGACTGAAGGTGAGAGGACATTTTTTAAAGGCCTGTTACATTTTAACACAGGAAATGCCTTGTTGGTTCCACGCAAACTAGAACAGACAACATGCGTTAAACACAAAGAGCAAGAGACTGCTGTCTTTGCCAGCCAATGTTAGACTAACAACCAACAAACACAGGAGCAGAATTTATCCTGATTTGCTACCCTTGTCTCCACTGCCTCCTGTAGCCCTTTAAGTTAAATAATTTTGGTTTTATTTGTGAAAGATTTTTTATGACATGCACTCACACGCCTAAGCCAGCAAAATAAAAACCACATGCTCTGAATTTAAAAAAGAGCTCAAGAAAAATACATAACTGATGTATTTCTTTGAACCTGAGTCATGAATTTATATTGATGTGGATGTGGTCTGTGGACGTTGAGTACAAAATCGAATGTTAGACTCTAATAACTAGACTACTTGAGGGTAAATTATACATAATATAATCATTATAACTTTCCTTACAAAATTGCTGGTTTCAGCTTTTCTCCTAGATAGTTTTGCTAACAGAACTGACACTATCTGAAAGATAGACCATTAAGTTACCAAAACTGACCAAAATATTTGGTTGGCCAGCCCCTCTTTTGGTCGAAAAACATTTATCATTTATAATTTACTCACCCTCGTGTCGTTTTAAACCAGTATGTCTTTCATTAAAGAAAAATAGTATTATATATGAAAAAATTCAGTCAATAATAACTTAAATTTCAGACTGTTTCTCACCTAAAACTTTCATATGATTTTAGAAGACTTGAAATATAGCACATGAGTCATATGGACTATTTTTATGATCCTTTTTGTGCCTCGTTTTTGAAGCTTGAAAGCTCCAGTCACCAATAACTGCAACTGGAGTAGAGCAACCAGTACACTCTTAGCAATTTTCTTTTCGTGTTCCACAGAAGAAAGAAATTCATACAGGTTTGGAACTATATGAGGGTGAGTAAATGATGACAAAATTTTAATTTTTATGCAAACTATTCCTTTAATGTGAGTGGGTGGCAACTTACGTATATCTGTGGCAGAGTGATTCAATGCAGATCAAAACTCTGACATTGTCTCTGGCTCTCAGCTGGTTCTTACTTTTCTTCACCTCAGTGTGGTCTGCAACAAAGTACAAACAAGCACTTCAAATTTCAGAAGTCTCTCCTCATCCCAAATGAATGCAACATCTAAGTAGCCTCAGAGACTATTTAGTAGAGACTGGCCACTTCTGTTAAAAAGAATGGGAGAAAATGGAATGCCCAATGGTCAACAGATGTAGAAAAGGAAGTCCACCTTTACAGGTAAAAGAGCCAATCACCTTTTACATTGGCATTGCCTGTCAATCAATACAAGCCATGACATTTTAGCATGATCTGAGGTAAAGTAGCACAATTTATGATTCCAGCACTGTCAAATTTGACTGCTGATTTGAAATATGTTCTTTGATTGGAATCTTGTCCAACAGTTTTGGAGATTTTGGTCTTTTCCCATTCAAGTAGATAGGACTTGTATGCTGATTTTTTTTTACAAAGAAAGCAGCTACCAGCCTGCCAGAGTATTCCAAAGATGGCCGCCGAGTGGACTGAATTGCTAAAATGACTTTGGTAACATACAATATTAAACCAAATCTATAAAGAAATATTACATTTCCCACTTTTCTAGAAAACAAGGCCTGAAAATACTTTTAATTAGTGCATGTCAAACTGTTTTATGCCGTATTATGAAGAGTACAGGTTGTTGAAGTGTTGTGTTTGACAGAGATTTGAATGAGGGGCCCATGATGCCCAGAGCCAGTCATGTTTGACCTCCGGCCATGTCTAAACATTGGTCTCTTCTGTAAGTCTGCTGTGGATTTGTGAATATGTTTGGGGATGTTGATTTTCTGCCACAGTCTACTGCAGAGAGCCAATTTCTTTTCACGGAGATGCATGGTGGCGCCACATTTTAGGAGATTTTGCACTCAAGAGTCCCTGGGATTTATTTCAGTGTAACTCCACATAAGCATTCCCTCTGATAGCATGAATTTAACAGGATTACTGGACTATCCCTTTAAAGCATGAACCAATAATAAAGAATATTGCTGTGCACTTTTAGTCATGGTACAGTATATTTATCTTTAAACTTGCGAAATCATGCAAAATCAACTACATGAATCTCAGAAAACAAATGCAGCATGGGTGGAATGTACTGTAATTGTACTGTAATGTAAGTTATGCGATTTGAGAATGTACGAGCACTGAAACCACCATTGCATGGCGGCATCTTCTGCTGGAGCTGACATAGCAATATTAGTTTGTATTTTATACAACAGTTTGTTACGGAGCTTTAAACTGATTGGAAAAACAGCATTCAAAGTGTGCTGATATTTAGTATAACAACACGTTACTATGCTGCTGTATATCAAGTTTAATATTTGCAAAAAATCAACGTATCCATTTTGTTAAGAGAACAAAATCTGCATTTCTTGTGAAATTTGTAGTTAATGCCCATATCTTCATACCAAAAAAATGTATCCACACTAAATTTTGGAGATTTTATTTGCATCCTGGTACTTCCATCCTGCATTTTTATGCAATATTCCAAAAAGGCATAAAAATACATGGATAGAAGCCCAGTTAGTGTTTGTATCACTGTGTCTGCGATTGCCACATTCAAGCAAACTGTCAGTGTGTTCGTTGCTCAGCATCACAAAAGGTTAATCCTACTTTGGCTTCATTCATTTGGAACTATTTTTGCTGCCGTAGCTAAATATTGTTTTAAAATGTTCAGTACAGCAGCACCTTTGCTAATGTGATATTGCTTATTTATACAGTAGTGTACCAGAAAACGTACTTGTGCAAAACATGAAAGCTTTCTTGGATCATTTGGAATCAATCAATCAATCAATCAATAAAAAATCTTAATTTTGTTACTAGTGAAGTAAATCTTTCCTTACCAATATGAACATTGGCAGAAAACTCATAAATTCCAGTTACGGGAGCTGTAAATCTGCCAGTGGACTGATCCATCCCTGTCCCTCTGAGGAAGGCACCTTTGGCAGGAGGCTGAATGTATGAAACAGGTGAGAATTATAAAGGTTTTACCATGCACACCCCACACCAAATAACCTGTTTCCACTTGACTAGAGGATATATGAAGCAGAAGCTATTAGTCAAACATTCACACAAAGTCATTTTTAAAAAAAATAACAAATAATAAAATAATAACTTGAAGTGATATAAAAGAATAAAACATGAACACATACAACCCCAATTCTGAAAAGTTGGGACAGAATGAAAAACAATAACAAAAACAAAAAGGAGTGATTTGTAAATTATATTCACCCTTTGCTATAATGGAAGCACTACAACTACACATTATATGTTTTACCTTGCGACTTTTTTTTCAATGTACAATAATCTCAAATCAGATGATTGCAACACGAAAAAAGTTCCAAAAAAGTTGAGACTGTCGAGTGTTTACCACTGTGAAACATCGCCATTTCTTCTGATAACACTTATTAAGCATTTAGGCACTGAAGACACAAGTTTGTTAAGTTTAAAAAGTGGAATTTTCCCCATTCATCCATTATGCAGGTCTTCAGCTGCACAATTGTATGGGAGCTTCATTGGCGTATTGTGCACATCACAATGCATCACACATTCTCAATTGGAGATGGTCAGGACTGCATGCAGGCCAATCTAGCACCCGCACTCTGTTTATTCGGCCAGTATGTGGTTTAAAATCCTGCTGAAAATTCCAGGATGTCCCTGGAAAAGACAGTGCTGGATGTCAGTATATGCTGCTCCATAATTTATTCATATCTGTCTACATTAATGATGCCCTCACAGATGTACGAGTTACCCATAACATGGGCATTGACACACCCCTGGCCCATATAGACACTGGCTTTTGGACCTGATGCTGATGACAGTTTGGATGGTCCTTTTCATTTTTGGAAAACACGATGGTTGTGATTTTCAAAACCTATTTGAAATGTGGACTCATCGGACCAAAAAATACAGTTCCACTGTCCTACTTTCCATCGAAGATGAGACAGAGTTGATGTAGGGCTTCTGCTTTGCATAGTAAAGTCTTACCTTGCATCTGTGGTTGCAGCGACAAATGGTGTGGACTATAAAAGGTTTATTAAAATAATCCCAAACCCATGTTCATGATATCCCATTACAGATGAAAGATGTTTTTAAGACAGTGATGTCTGAGGGATCAGAGATCATGTGCATTCAGTGGTTTTTGTCTTGCCCTTTACAAACTGAGATTTGACCAGATTCCTTTAATCTTTTAATTGTATTTTACACTGTAGAGGGTTAAATGCCCAAAATCCTTCCAATTTGTTTTTGGGGAACATTGTTCTCAATTATTTGCTGAAGCATCTGTTGGCAAATTGACAAATCTTGACCGATTCTTGCTTTTGAAGGACTAGACTGTTTTTGAAGAATCCTTATATACTATGACATGATTAACTCAGCAGTTTAACATCTCCTGTTTCACATTGCCTTATTATTTTAAATTGTCAAATTTTTATTAGTCTTAAATTGCCGGTCTCAACTTTTTTGGAGTGTGTTGCATTCATCTGATTTGAAATTTACAAACTTATTTACAAATGTATTAACTACTTTTAGCATTTTTCATACTGCCCCAATTTTTTTCAGAATTGGAATTGTAAAGTGTTGACTGGCATTCCAAGCATAAATGTCTCAGGAATATGTTTTTCAGCAGAATGCTTGCTCTCCACACTCTAATAAACCCACATACAATTTGAAGCTTTGCGCATACACTGTCAGAAAATAAAATAGTTTGGGAGCACATAACAATTAAATGGCTTGAAATATGTAGACATCTTCCAAGAATCCTCTGATTCTGTTTTTTGATCATAACTGCACGCTGCAGCCATGCCATACCAAATTATTCTGCATTACGCCTCCAGAAACCACCAAGAGTTCCAAACCCAGATGCTTTTATAATGAGTCCTCCAATTAGTGTGCAAAACACTGTTTCATTTATGCCATTTTTGTGCTGTCAGCTCTGAACACATACAATGAAAACCTTTCAGTGCATGTCAGATCCAAACAGATAGCTGGAGAAAAATGTCATTTCTTTTGACGTGTATTTTTAAATTGGATGAGTAGTCAATTCTTTTCAGATTTGAAAGAATATATGATCCTATTTTCTCTAATATAGAAAAGTAAAAATCACACATCCTCAGTTGATTTCTGAAACGTCTAAAGCTAGACATATATTTGAAAGACGGCAAGTATAATCAGAGGTAAAATGTGCAATTTTGGTGCCACTATCACCAAATGGAATTCGAATTTTCAAACAGGTTTCCTCAACTCCCCCTGTCAGTCTTTTGTCAATCAAACATATAGTCCCGGTCCAAACTTGGTTAAGCCAAATTTGTTATGTCAGGCTGGCTGGGATGGAATCTTTAAATAGTACAACAGAACCACAGAGTGTTTACACATTTCATGGCAATCAACCAATTAATAGATTATTTATATTTGTTTCTGCATATTAAATGAATAGTTCTCAATAGTTCCCAAAAATGAAAACTGCTTTATCATTTACTCACCCTCATGCCATCCCAGATGTGTATGAGTGTCTTTTTTCTGCAGAACACAAACAAAGTTTCTTAGAAGAATATCTCAGCTCTGTAGGTCCATACAATGCAAGTGAATGGTGACCAAAACATTGAAGCTCCAAAAGCATATACAAGCAGCATAAAAGAAATACATACGACTCCAGTGGTTTAATCCATGTCTTCTTAAGCGATCAAATCGATTTTGGGAGAGAACAGACCATAATATAATTTATTTTTCACTGTAAATATTACCATTGTTATCTCTAGGGACGATCATGTTTTACCATGCTCAATTACACCTTCTAGTGTTTAACGTATACGCAGATCGCTAGGTGGCACTGGGAAGTGTAATCGATCTTGAAATCTTGATCACCATGATTTATTGCAATAAAGGAGTTAAATTTTGGTCTGCTTTCATCCGAAATCGATTGGATCACTTCATAAAATATGGATTAAACCACTGGAGTAATATGGATTACTTATGTGCTTTTTGGAGCTTCAAAGTTTTGGTCACCATTCACTTGCATTATATGGACATACAGCTGAGATATTGTTCTAAAAATCTTTGTTTGTGTTTAGCAGAATAAGAAAGGAAATCATACACATCTGGAATGGCACGAGGGTGAGTAAATGATGAGAAACTTTAATTCCCCGTCTGTCGCTCACTTCGATGTCGTGTCAAAGAAGCGACACTAGGGGTCTCTCTTGAGCGCCGAATATGCCTCTGGTCTATGAAAAAATGCCAGTGAGAAGTTGGCAGACGGTATTTGCATACCCCGCCCCGGACATACGGGTATAAAAGCGGGAAATATGTCGAGTCCATTCAGAAATTTCTTTGGAGCCGATGGTCGTGTATGCAGCCAGCTGCGAGTCACACACCAGATTCCTGCTTCTGTTCCTCTGACGCTCTGTCTGTTGTTGGATCTATGGCACACTTCAGCGGCTTTCTCCTTCTCTGCACGGCAGTGCAGTTTGCCCCTGGGCGCTTCGACAGCGCAGAGAGTTAAAAGAGTTATATTTGAAAGAGTGATTTTCTCTATAAAAGAGCAATTTCCTCTGAAAGAGCTTACACAGCGGCGTTGAACGTCCTTTTCAGGACGCGTCTTTTTAAAGATGCCATTCCGCCCCTGTGTAGTTCCTGGATGCGGTTCCTCCTGGGCAGTGATCACACCGAGGCAGCGTTTGTGGATGGTTCATGCTCTCACTGCGAGGGCATGACCATGGCAACGTTGCGATCGCGGCTTGCTTTCAGTAGGAAGCACGCCACTCCAGCCGCCCCCCGCTCCTTCTTTCCACGGGATTGAGGACAATGCAGCTGGCGATGGAGGCGATTTGGGGAGGGCAGAGGGTGCAGCTCCGCCGGGCACACCCCCTCGCACCACCCGCCCCCCGACACGCTCGTTGACTCCCGTGCGTGCTCGAGGTAACAGGGGCTCACCTCACGGCCGGTCTGTCTATCCTCTAGAGCTCGAGGTGGATGAGCTCGCCGCTGCATCGGCAAGCGCAGCGTCTGACGTCGCCGCTTTCAGGCCGGGCACAACAGTCCCCTTAATACTTTTCCAGTGGCTCCTGGGGCATATGGCATTCTCTGCGGCAGTTGCACTGCTGGGGTTGATGCATATGAGACCGCTTCAGCACTGGCTTCAGAATCGAGTCCCGAGACGAGCATGGTGCCACGGCACGCACCGTGTGACGATCACCCCCGCCTGCCGCCAAACACTCAAACCCTGGACAGACCTCTTGTAACACGGGGTTAGGATGGGCAAGGAGGAGGCGAGAACCGGCTTGTCAACATAAATAATATTTTAACTTAAACAAAAAGCACAAACACACACACAACGGACATGTCCGTGATTGATCTCTCTCTCTCGAACCGTCGTCACCGGCCGCCTTTATCCCTCGCGCGCCTCATCAGGCCGATTGGGGACCAGGCGAGCGACATTCTAGCCTGGCCCCGCCCCCTCCACTCCACACTCGGGTTCCACCGGCATGACGTACACCCCCCTCCTCTTTCCCTGGGGTGCACCGTGCTTTACGACCCGTCTGCCGGCTGGTTATCCCTGCCTTCCTCATCCTGGGAGGAGACAGGAGGGGAAAACAACAACAAAAAACTAAATAGGCGAGGGAAAAGGCCAACACGGTGTGAAAGAGCGAGAGAGAGAGGAGAGAGAAAAAAGCTCACTCACCAGTTCTCTGATGTACCATCACTTGGTCCTCGAACACTCCTCCACACTCTCCGGCGGACGACAGCCGCTCCTCTCTGGGCGAACCGGAGTCAACCTCCGACCCCCAGTTGACAGAACGCCCCTCCGCTTTCCTGGCAACGCGTGGGGTCATTCCTCTTCTCCTGGCAGCAGCCCTACCACTCCGGGGGGTCGAGGAGTTACTTCCCTCCTCCCCTTGTGGATGGTGGTCTTCCCTCGACCCCTCCACATCTCTGGGGATGGCAGGGCACTCCTCCGTCCCCGGCAGCGGCTCCCTCATTCTAGGCGGTCGGGGAATCCAGTCCCCACTCGCCCCGTGGACGGCGGCCGTTCCCCGCGTCCGGGCCATTCCGTCACCCGGCAGATGGCAGTGGTGCTCCCCTGGGTGGACGGCAGTGTCGAGAACTCTGAAATGGGCATCCCTCCTCCTTCCCGGGTTTCGGCACCAATGTAACACAGGGTTAGGATGGGCAAGGATGAACCGGCTTGTCAAAGTAAATAATATTTTAATGAGAACTTAAACAAAAAGCACAAACACACACACAACGGACATGTCCGTGATTGATCTCTCTCTCTCGAACCGTTGTCACCGGCCGCCTTTATCATTCACGCGCCTCATCAGGCCGATTGGGGACCGGAGTTGTTGACTGTTCTCTTCGTCCTGTGGAAGTTTCTCCCATTAGTTCAAGACAAACATGTCCTGATCAGGTCAGACAGCACCACTGCGGTAGCATACATAAATCGCCAAGGCGGCGTACACTCAAGTCGCTCCGTGCCACTCACATCCCCGGCAACCTCAGTGTGAAAGCGGACACACTGTCACGGCAACGCTTGCCCGGCAGAGAGTGGAGGCTTCACCCCCAGTCGGTCCAGCTGATTTGGGTACGGTTCGGCAAGGCCCAGGTAGACCTGTTTGCCTCCCAAGAGACCTCCCACTGCCCACTCTGGTATGCCTGTTCAGAGACTCCCCTCGGGGCAGATGCACTGGCACAGAGCTGGCCTGCAGGGCTGCGCAAGTAAGTATTTCCCCCAGCGAGCCTTCTTGCACATGAGCTGTGCAAGGTCAGGGAGGACGAGGAACAAGTCACCCTTGTGGCTCCTTATTTGCCCACCCAGGCCTGGTTCTCGGACCTTGTATTCCTCGAGACAGCCCCTCCCTGGCGAATCCCCCTGAGGAAAGGCCTTCTATTTCAGGAACGGGGCACACTCTGGCATCCGCACCAAACCTTTGGAACCTCCACGTCTGGCCCCTGTACAGGACGCGGAAGATCTAGCTGGTCTACCACCCACGGTCGTACCCACGATCAACCAAGCCAGAGCCCCTTCTACCAGGCAACTTAACGCCCTAAAATTGCACTTGTTCACGAATTGGTGTTCTTCCCGTGCTGAAGACCCACAGAGATGTGCAGTTAGGTCAGTGCTCTTATTCCTACAGGAGAAGTTGGAAGGGAGGCTGTACCCTTCCACCTTAAAGGTGTATGTAGCCGCTATTGCAGCTCACCACGACCAAGTAGACGGCAAGTATCTGGGTAAGCACGACTTAATCATCAGGTTCCTAAGAGGCGCCCAGAGGTTAAATTCCTCCCGGCCAAGTCTGTTCCCCTCCTGGGATCTCTCGGTGGTCCTCACCGGTCTTCAGAGATCCCTCTTCAAGCCGCTAGAATCAGTTGGACTCGCCTCCATCAAGAGGGTCGGGGACCTGCAAGCGTTCTCTGTTAGTGACACTTGCCTGGAGTTCGGTCCGGCAGACACATATGTGATCCTAAGACCACGGCCGGGCTATGTGCCCAAGGTCCCTACCACTCCCTTCAGAGACCAGGTAGTGAACCTGCAAGCGCTGCCCCAGGAGGAGGCAGACCCAGCCACTTCATTGCTGTGTCCAGTACGTGCCTTGCGTACCTATTTGGACCGCACTCAGAGCTTTAGGTGCTCTGAACAGCTCTTTGTCTGCTTTGGGAGACAGCGGAAAGGGAACACTGTCTCCAAGCAGAGGCTTTTCCACTGGGTGGTGGATGCCATTTTACTGGCCTATCGCACCCAGGCCGTGTCCCCCCCCCCCTTGCGGGACCGAGCGCATTCAACAAGGAGTATTGCGTCCTCGTGGCCACTGGCTAGAAGCACCTCCCTAGCAGACATATGTAGAGCAGCAGGTTGGGCAACACCTAATACCTTTGAGAGATTTTACAATCTCAGGGTTGAGTCACTCTCGTCCTGTGTTTTCTCAGGTCTGAGCAAGTAGAACTCGGTAACACGCTGACGATCTGGCCGGGTGAATTGCTTGCACCTGGTGCCCTTTCCCTCAGCCGAGGTAAAACTGTGCGCCTTCTCTCCCAGGAGATCCCACCCACCCGGGTCCCTGGTTGATGCCTCCTTAGCCCTTTTGGGTCCACAGTTCAGCGGAAGAACTTGCTGACCCAGTCCACTACGGGTACTCTAATCTACCCTGTACTGGAATAGGTGCTCCACAGATCTGGACTCCTACTCGAACTCCCCCGTGTGTATTTTCCGCGGTACGGTCCCCTCACTAAGTGGACCCACGTCTCCCTTAGGCAGTTTTTACTGCCCTCCGGTCGCTATGCTGTAGCAACTCCCCCCTCCTTGAGGTTGGATCTACCACTGCGCCACGTTCCACATGTTGCCTAAAAAACCCATGTGATGTATTCGCCACATTTACCTCCCCTTTTGGGCAGGTGTGGCCTCCGCAGGGTCTTTCCCCCCTGAAAGAATAGGAAACTGGGTAAGACCCCCTTCCCTCGATGCATGTAAGGGCCCCGCTGTTCTTGCTCTATGCCGAGAAAGTGTCGCCTTGTTCCCCTCTAGGGTACCCAGAAGGATTCCGCCGATTTTATACCCATATGTCCGGGGCGGGGTATGCAAATACCATCTGCCAACTTCTCATTGGCCTTTTTTCATAGACCAGAGGCATATTCGGCCCTCAAGAGAGACCCCTAGTGTCGCTTCTTCTCGTTCCCTCCATCAGGGAATGGAGGTTACATATGTAAACGAGACGTTTTTGGGTGAAATATCCCTGTAAGATGGGATACGAGAAAGTATTTTAACATGAAAAAATTACATCAAATGCTCAGATGCTTGGCATTGGATTTAGGGTGAATCATAATTGCTATATTGATCAATGGCAAATTTTTTCCATTATTGCTGTAGAGGACACTCTTCAAATAACATGGATTTTCTGTGTTTGTCAGTAATTGACATTCTCTGTCTGTCTAATCAGAACGCCACTGGGCAAAGCTCTTCCTTGTTTCAAACAGTGTCTATTTTTACCCACACCACTCACTAGTCCAAAACCCCAGACAGAGTACCTTTTGTACAACCAAGAAAGCAAAATGGCACATTTGAAAAGGATATATATATTAGGAGGAGGGTGGCTGACGCCCTACATGATTGGACAATCCAGTGTCTCATCACTAATGTCCATATGAAAAGAATCAATTAGGAGCTTACCCCTTACTCCACAGACGTCTTAAATAATGTTAAATATTTAACACACAGGTTGAATTGGAAGTTTTAAGAAATTCTGTATTCTGTAAAACTACAACCATGAAATGAGAAGATGCAACTATGCATTTTGCAGCAAAATTAATTATGAAAAAACAAGCCAATTTGAAATCTGGAATTTCCTAAATCCTGGATTAAACCTACCCTGCTACCGCAAGAAGACAGTCATGCACTTTGGAAGTTTTATAATTTACTGTGAAATCTAAATCACTGGAATCCTCATTCAAATTGACTTTAAAGAGATAGTTCACCCAAAATACTCACCCTCATGCCATCCCAGATATGCATGACTTTCTTTCTTCTGCAGAACACAAATTAAGCTTTTTATAAGAATATATCTGCTCTGTAGGTGCATACAGTGCAAGTGAATGGGTACCATAATTGTTATGCTCCAAAAACCACATAAAGGCATCATAAAAAAAATTATCCAAAAGACTCCAGTGTTGTAATCCATATCTTCAGAAGCAATGTGATTGGTGTGTGTGAGAAACAGATCAATATTTAAGTCCATTCTTGCTAGATTTTCTTCTCTGGGACATATGCCTGTAAAGTTAAAATGGACATTGACTGAGTAGGGAGGAGAATTTATATTAAAAATGTATTTAAATATTGATCTATTTCTCACCCACACCTATCATATAGCTTCTGGAAACATTGATTTACCACTGGAGTTGTTTCCATTATTGCTGTAGAGGACACTCTACAAATAATATGGATTTTCTGTGTTTGTCAGTAATTGACATTCTCTGTTAGTCTAATCAGGACGCCACTGGGCAAAGCTCTTCCTTGTTTCAAACAGTGTCTATTTTTACCCACACCACTCACTAGTCCAAAACCTCAGACAGAGTACCTTTTGTACAACCAAGAAAGCAAAATGGCACATTTGAAAAGGATATATATAGGAGGAGGGTGGCTGACACCCTACATGATTGGACAATCCAGTGTCTCATCACTAATGCCCATATAAAAAGAATCAATTAGGAGCTTACGCCTTACTCCACAGACGTCCTAAATAATGTTAAATATTTAACACACAGGTTGAATTGGAAGCTTTAAGAAATTCTGTAATCTGTAAAACTACAACCAAAAAATGAGAAGATGCAACTATGCATTTTGCAGCAAAATTAATTATGAAAAAACAAGCCATTTGAAATCTGGAATTTCCTAAATTCTCACTGAAACCTACCCTGCTACCGCAAGAAGACAGTCATGCACTTTGGAAGATTTATAATTTACTGTGAACTCTAAATCACTGGAATCCTCATTCAAATTGACTTTAAAGAGATATTTCACCCAAAATACTTACCCTCATGCATCCCAGATATGTATGACTTTCTTGTGGTGGCGTAGTGGCTAGAGCACAGGGCTGCTAATCAGAAGGTCGCTGGTTCGAACCCCATGGCCACCACCATTGTGTCCTTGAGCAAGGCACTTAACTCCAGGTTGTTCTAGGGGATTGTCTCTGTAATAAGGGATCTGTAAGTTGCTTTGGATAAAAGCATCTGCCAAATGCATAAATGTACAGTGTAAGTGAATGGATACCATAATTTTTATGCTCTAAAAACCACATAAAGGCATCATAAAAAAAAATAATCAAAAAGACTCCAGTGTTGTAATCCATATCTTCAGAAGCAATGTGATTGGTGTGTGTGAGAAACAGATCAATATTTAAGTCCATTCTTGCTAGAGTTTCTTCTCTGGGTCATATGCATGCAAAGTTAAAGTAGGGAGGAGAATTTATAATAAAAATGTATTTAAATATTGATCTATTTCTCAACCACACCTATTATATAGCTTTGGGAAACATTGATTTAAACACTGGAGTTATTTGGATTACGTTTATGCTGATTTAGGTAATTTTTGGAGCTTCAAAATTTTACCCATTTACTTGCATTGTATGGACCAAAAGAGCAGAGAAGTTGTTCCAAAAATCTTTGTGTTCTGTGAAGAAAGAAAATCATACACATCCGGGATGGCATAAAGGTGAGTAAATGATAAGAGAATTTTCATTTTTGGTTGAACTATTTATTTAAGTACTTTTTTGCAAGAAATAATTCTCCATGCCCAGTAGGGGGTGATATGCTCAAGAAAAAAAGTTAAAGTTAAAGTGGAGTTTGACTGAGCAATGTGGAGACTATTATAGAAAAAAGGACCTAAATATGTATCTGTTTCTCACCCATACCTATCATATCGCATCTGAAGACACTGATTTAACCACTGGAGTCTTATGGATTACTTTTATGCTGAAAATTTTGGCACCCATTCACTTGCATTGTATGGACCAAAAGAGAAAAGAGAAATTCTTCTAAAAATCTTAATTTGTGTTCAGCAGAAGAAAGAAAGTCATACACATCTGGGATGGCATAAGGGTGAGTAAATAATGAGACAATTTTCATTTTTGGGTGAACTATTTCTTTAATGTGAATGTGCTGCTCCCAAATATATTTACGCCCGCTTACTTCTATTGTGTTGGGATGTCAACACTAATGTGCTTTTCATGTTATAACATCATTAAGTTCATAATTTTTCTTTTCCAGATGTGTTTTGAGTATAATGCATCTGTTCATTTGATGACGTTAAAGATCTAGATACTGTATACATAATTGTGTATGACTGGTAGTGGTAAAAGATCAATAAGCTACAAAATGTTAGAGGGAAATCAATGCAGAAAGACAAGCAAATATAAAGACTGCTGAAAATTAATGGAGATGATAAATAAACAATGATGACCATTAAACATATTATGTTGACATTATATACTGCAGTTTTAGATTAATGTCCATTATAAAAGCAACAATATTTCAGTTTTATTAATAGTAAATTAACGGGTGTATATCAATTTTATAGCGGCCTTAATGAGAAATTACAGAAACATATCAATGCACTTTGTGCATATTTAGGACATCCTGTCTCCTCATCAAATATGTGCTGAAATAGGCTGTTATTGTTTCAAATCAAACTGCAATGATCAGGAAACATAAAAACATCAGCCACTTTTTCCCAGTTTTGGGATCATTTAGAAGGATGCAGTGTGTCAGGTGTTTCACATAACCAAGAACAGCATGAGGTTTGGTGAAATTTCCAACATAATACCGTCTCGGTTACGTATGTAACCTCCTTTCCCTGATGGAGGGAACGAGACGTTGTGTTGAAGAAGCGACACTAGGGGTCTCTCTTGAGCGCCGAAAGATGCCTCTGATCTATGACAAAAGGCCAATGAGAGTTGGCGAACAGTATTTGCATACCCTGCCCCCGGACATACGGGTATAAAGGCGAGGGAAATACGCTCGTTCATTCAGGAATTTTCTGAGGAGCCGGGAGTTTTCTGGGCACCTCAGCGGCTCGGCTCAGCGACGTGGCCGGGAAGACACAACGTCTCGTTCTCTCCATCAGGGAACGGAGGATGCATACGTAACCGAGACGTTCCCCGTCTGTCGCTCACTTCGACGTCGTGTCGAAGAAGCGACACTAGGAGTCCACTTCAAAACTTGCCATGCGCTGAGCCGTGTACGTGTACTGCTGACACAGAAGCGGGCAGGTATCCTACGTGCACAAGCGACCAACTGTGTTCAGGCTGCACATACTCTTCCCCAATGCACCAAAAAAGTCGTCAGAATCCTTTTGGTCACCCTAGGGGGGGGAACAAGGTGACACTCCCAACTAGGGAACGGGCCGAGCCTGGCTGGGCCTCTTTTCTCTCTATGTTTTCTCGGCATAGAGCAAGAGCAGCCGGGGCCCTTACCGCATCGAGGGAAGGGGGTCTTACCCGAATTCCTATTCTTTCAGGGGGAAAAGACCCTGCGGAGGCCACACCCTCCCGAAAGGGGAGGTAGAGGTGGCAAAATACATCACATGGGCTCTTGCACATGTGGGAAGACTGGCGCGGTGGTAGATCCAACCTCAAGGAGGGGGGAGTTGCTACAACACAGTGACCGGAGGGCAGCGAAGGACTGCCTGAGGGAGACGCGGGTCAGCTTGTAAGGTGACCGTACCGTGGAAGTACACACAGGAGGAGTCCGCGTAGGAGGCCTAACCTGTGGAGCACCTATTCCAGTAGGGGTAGCCTGGGGTACCCGTAGTGGACTGGGTCGGCAAGTTCCTCCACTGAACTGTTGCTGACCCAAAAGGGCTAGGGAGGAATCGACCAGGAGCCTAAAAGGGGTCTCCTGGGAAGAAGGCGCACTGTTCTACCTCGACAGAGGGAAAGGGCGCTGGACGCAAGCGATTCACCCAGTTAGACCGTGGACGTGTACCGAGTTCTACAGGCTCGGACCTGAGAAAACACGAGACAAGACTGACTCAACCCTGAGATTTTAAGATCTCGCAAATGTGTTAGGTGTTGCCCATCCCGCAGCTCTGCAAATGTCTGCTAGGGAGGTGCCCCTAGCCAGTGCCCAGAGGACGCCGCACTCCTGGTGGAGTGGGCTTCGGACCCGCTTTTAGGGGGGGCACGGCCTGGGTGTGATAGGTCAACTGAATGGCGTCCACTACCCAGTAGGACAGCCTCTGTTTGGAGACAGCATTCCCTTTCTGCTGTCGCCCAAAGCAGACAAAGAGCTGCTCAGAGCGTCTGAAGCTCTGGGTGCGTTCCAGGTAGGCACGCAAAGCACGTACCGGACACAGAGAGGGCTGGGTCTGCCTCCTCCCGGGGCAGCGCTTGCAGGTTCACTACCTGATCTTCTGAAGGGCATGGTAGGAACCTTGGGCACATAGCCCGGTCGAGGTCTTAGGATCACATATGTGTCTGCCGGACCGAACTCCAGGCAAGTGTCGTTAGTAGAGAATGCTTGCAGGTCCCCGACCCTCTTGATGGAAGTGAGCGCGATCAGCAGGGCCGTCTTCTGAAGAGAGGGCCCTGAGCCAACTGATTCTAGTGGCTTGGAGGGGGATCTCTGAAGACCGGTGAGGACCACCGGGAGATCCCAGGAGGGGAACAGGTTTGGCCGGGAGGGATTTAGCCTCCGGGCACCTCTTAGGAACCTGACGATTAAGTCGTGCTTACCCAGGGTCTTGCCGTCTACCGTTCGTGGTGCTACCGTTCGTGGTATGTCACTAGCAGCGACATACACCTTCAAGGTGGACGGGGACAGCCTCCCCTCCAACCCCTCCTGTAGGAACAGGAGCACTGACCTAACTGCACACCTCTGTGGGTCTTCTGCCCAGGAAGTACACCAATTCACGAACAGACGCCATTTCAGGGCGTAGAGTTGCCTGGTAGAAGGGGCTCTGGCTTGCTTGATCGTGGCTATGACCATGGTGGTAGACCAGCTAGATCTTCCGTGTCCCGTCTAGGGACTAGACATGGAGGTTCCAGAGGTCTGGATGCGGATGCCAGAGCGTGCCCCGTCCCCGGGAAAGAAGGTCTTTCCTAAGGGGAATTTGCCAGGGAGGGGCTGTAGCGAGGAGTACGAGGTCGGAGAACCGAGAAACAGGTCCCTGACCTTGCATAGCACCTGTGCAAGAAGGCTCACTGGGGGAAATGCGCAACCCCACTGGCCAGCTGTGCACCAGTGCATCTGCCCCAAGGGGAGCCTCTGAGTGGGCGTACCAGAGCGGGCAGTGGGAGGTCTCTCAGGAGGCAAACAGGTCTACCTGGGCCTTGCCGAACCGTTCCCAGATCAGCTGAACCGAGTGGGGGTGAAGCCTCCTCTCTCCACCAGGCAAGCGTTGTCGTGACAGCGCGTCCGTTATCACATTGAGGTTGCCGGGGATGTGAGTGGCACACAGCGACTTGAGCGACATGTGCAAGGCTCCAATGGAGGAGACGACAGGTGAGATGTGACACGTGGCGGGAGCGTACGCCGCCTTGGCGATTTATGTACGCCACCGCAGTGGTGCTGTCCTTTTACCTGACCAGGATATGTTCGTCTCGAACTAACGGGAGAAACTTCCGCAGGGCCAGAAGGACGGTCAGCAACTCGAGGCAGTTGATGTGCCAACACAGCTGGGCCCTCCAACAGCCTGCGGCTGCGTGCCCGTTGCATACGGCGCCCCAACCCAATCTGGAGGCGTCGGTCATGACCAGGACACATCGGGACACCTGCTGTAAGGGTACTCCAGTCCGTAAGAAACAGAGGTCTGTCCAGGGTTTGGATGTTTGGCGGCAGGCGGGGGTGATTGTCACACGGTGCGTGCCGTGGCGTCATGCTCATCTCGGGACTCAAGTCTGAAGCCAGTGCTGAAGCTGTCTCATATGCATCAACACCAGCGGTGCATCCGCCGCGGAGGATGACATATGCCCCAGGAACCTCTGGGAAAGTTTTAAGGGGACCGTTGTGCCCAGCCTGAAAGCGGCGTGGCACCTCAACACTGACTGTGCACACTCGTTGAGGAGACGTGCAAACATTGAGACTGAGTCAAACTCCATGCTGAGAAAAGAGATGCTCTGAACTGGAGTAAGCTTACTCTTTTCCCAGTTGACCTGAAGCCCCAAACGGCTGAGGTGCTTGAGCACCAGGTCTCTGCGAGTGCATAGGTACTTGAGTATGCGGATGCCAGCTTCTCGGAGCGGGGCAAGAGCTGCCTCTGCGAATTCCGTGAAGACGCGAGGGGACAGAGACACGCCGAAGGGGAGGACTTGTACTGATACGCCTGGCCATCAAACACAAGCCGCAGAAAGGGGTGGTGTCGAGGCAAAATTGAGACGTGGGAGTATGTGTCCTTCAGGTCTACCGCTGCAGACCAATCTAGATGCCGGACGCAGGTTAAGCATGAGCATTTTGAACGGGATTTTGTGCAACGCTTGGTTGAGAACTCGCAAGTCCAAGATCGGTCAAGCCCAAGATCGGATAAGCCGCTGCCTTTCTTGGGTATGATGAAGTGAGGGCTGTAGAGACCCTTCTTCATCTCGGTTGGAGGGACAGGCTCTATCACGTCTTTGAATAAGAGTGTAGCAATTTCTGCGTGCAGGGACCTGGCATGTACGCTGTGTACTGCGGGGTGGGCAGAAGCCTGGCAAACTGAATTGCATAACCGAGTCGGATGGTCCGGGCCAGCTAGCGAGATGGGAAGTGAGAGCCACACATCCGACTCCGTGCTAGGGTCACCAAGGGGACGACTATTTTGACATACCCGGCAGGGCTTCGCAGCGGGGCGGAGCAGGTAAAGCAGCGTTGGGCGCTGACAGGGTGACCCGCGGCTGGGGTGCTGAGAAAAGACTCAAAGCACTTACCTTGCTCCGCACACCCGGCAGGGGGCGGGTTAGCGACTGAGCAGGAGGAGGTCCAGCTTTTGGTAGGCATCCTCTAGACTCGTTGGAACCAGCCGGCCAGGGAACAGTCGTGGGGGCTGGAGGCAGGTGGTCCGCGTCCAGGATGCCGGGACTGTTGAGATCTGGCAGCAGAGTGCCGTGAAAATGGCATTTGCGGGCCAGGTGACCCAGAGACAAAAGGAAATAGCTCGTTATAGAGAATATGAGAATGTGAAAACTAATTCAACAAGAAAATTCTCCTCCCGGCCCTCCACCGGGGACGGAGCGGTCTTACCACCTCCGGAGCTAACATCTTGGTCCCTGGGTCGAGCGTCTATGGACCACCTGGGAGCCTTCTGGGTCCTCGAGGGGGTCCATGAGACGGGGACGTCTGCTTCCTGCGTAGTGCTTGACGCTGGGGTTGAGAGCTGGGCCCGGGTAAAGGCGGAGCAGGGTGTTTCGTAGCCGCAGGAGGACACCCTCAGTGAGCAGACGGGGCATGGCCCATGGCGGCAAGCTTGCGGCGGGGCAGGATGTGAGATGGCCTCCGTCTGCTTCACCGCTGAGGACTGCTGGGCAGAGTCGTCAATGGTGGCGCCGAATGGACGGAGCTGGGAGGCGAGGGTGTGGGAGAAGGCGTGCCTTGTCTACCTCCTGCTTTTCGACCAGGTCCAGTCCACAGATGCGTTTCTGGACCACAAAGGGTGGCCATCGCCTGTTCGAGTACAGGTGCTTCTGACCTCCGTGGCCCGGGGGCGCGGTTGGTCATCCAGCGCAGTTCCTGCAGCACATCAAGAACAGGACCACCCAAGGTGCAAGTTTGAAGTGCCTTGGCCTGGTGTTGGTTGCAGGAAGGGCCGTGGTGTGCAGGGTGGATGCGGTCTGGGACCGTTCCACTGCGAAAGTAGTGAGAGCGGAGGAGCGAAGAAGCCTTGGCTTTGCTCAACTCGTCATGCACGTCCGAGAAGAAAGGAGCCGGGGGGGGCGTGGCTATGAGCGGCGCACCTGCCCGCTGGACCGATCAAGTAGCCTGGGAAAGCATAGCAGGTCTCCGTGCGTCAGGCTCAGGCTAGGCGGCAGACCCGAAGGTGGCGGCCCAGGTGAGTGATCAGCATCCGACGCCGCTGTAACGCTCTCCGATGCAGCGGTGATGCCATCCAATTCTGAAGCAAGCAAGCGTGCCGGGGAGGCGGGCGGTTCGAGGGGGTTTACCCGGCGAACAGAGCCCGTCATTGTCCCCAAATTGCCTTCATCGCCCGCGGCGCCTGCGTCAATCCCGTAGGAAGGAGGCGAAGCGCGGGGGGCGGCTGAAGTGGTTTTCTCTCATTACAAAAGAAAGCCGCACGACCGCAATGCTATAACGGCCATGTTCTCGCACTGAGAAGATGAACTATTGGAGAGGATCGCTCATCCCGGGCTCAGACGGAAATAAACAAGCATGCCGGGGAGGCCGGTGGTTCGAGGGAGTTTACCCGGCGAACAGAGCCCGTCATAGTCCCCAAATCGCCTTCATCGCCCGCGGCACCTGCGTCAATCCCGTAGGAAGGAGGCGAGGCGCGGGGGGCGGCTGAAGTGGCTTTCTCTCATTACAAAAGAAAGCCGCACAACTGCAATGTTGCCATGGCTATGTTCTCGCTCTGAGAACATGAACATTCATAAAACGCTGCCTGCGTGTGATCGCAGCCCAGGCATGCAAGACAGCTTTTATGACGGTGAGAGGTGGGGAGAAATCACCGCATCCAGAAACTACACAGGGGCGGGAATGACATCTTTATTAAGACGCGTCCTGAAAAGGACGTTCAACGCCGCTGTGTAATGCTCTTTCAGAGAAATAAACTCTTTTACAGAGAAAATCACTCTTTCAACTCTTTCTAACTTTGCGCTGTCGAAGAGCCCAGGGGTAAAGCTGCACGCCGTGCAGTGAAGAGAAAATCTGCTGGAGTGCGCCGTAGATCCAACAGGAAAGCAGAGCATCAGAGGATAGAAGCAGGATCAGTTGTGTCATTCGCAGCTGGCTGCATACACACGACCATCGGCTCAGAAGAAAATTACTGAATGAACGAGCGTATTTCCCTCGCCTTTATACCCGTATGTCCGGGGGCGGGGTATGCAAATACTGTTCGCCAACTCTCATTGGCCTTTTTTCATAGATCAGAGGCATCTTTCGGCGCTCAAGTGAGACCCCTAGTGTCGCTTCTTCGACACGACGTCGAAGTGAGCGACAGATGGGGAATGTTAGTTATTTTGGTGTTTAGGAATATTAGCATTTATCTTTGTTTCTACTTATCACTTTCATCATGACTTGGAGGCCCAATCAATCAATAAACATCACGGACATTTAAATGTGGATGGTCAAATGTGGAAAGTTCTGAACAAGCCATTTTTGCAGCTTAGTTTCAATAAAGATGTTTACGTTTTGAGTTCTGAAAGCTACAGTATGAACAATTGGATTCCTCGTGATATGACCCCTTTAAGAGTACAATGTAATCACTTACTGTCTGAAAGTCCTGGAGCTCTGCCAGAGTCTTCTTGTCCACAACTACAGGACCTCTGAGTTTGCAGTGGAAGGCTTCCTCAATTCTCCTGTAGGAGGTCATGCCTTCAAGGGTAATGAGAGCTGTGGGCAACTGACTAGGCTCGTTGGGTCTGTCTACTGCTGCCCGCCTCTCTGTGGCCTCTGTTCAAAAAGAACACAAGTAGACACATCACATCTTACCATCATGCATTCAGAATGTCCAACTAAACTTCATGATAACTATTTGATAAAGATAAGAAATTGTCTGTCACAATCACTTAGATGGCTTTAGCTTTATGTGTTGTGAGTCTTCACCTTTGATCATTTTTTTGAACTCTTGCAGCAGGACCTCTTGAGTGACCTCTGCCCCGGGGGGTCCTGGTGGTCCCTGAGGGCCTGGAGGCCCAGGAGGACCTGGGGGACCAGGCTGATAGTCAAAGAAACACAATTGTTACAGTCATTTCAAATCAACCTCAAAGTTCTTTCTATGATCGCAAGAGTATCTCATTTTTTAAAAGACATGTCACAGCTTGAAATGTATCAAGGAATGTATTATGCAATGGATACAATATTTTGTGGTAGAAATAAATTATAGGCCTAAATTAAAAAAAATTACATCTAAGTACATGTACATTACAGTACAAATGTTCATCACAGTCCCTCAACATTTAGTGAACTGTACTATGTCTGCAATTAAACAATTGTAATAGTCTTATTGCCACTTCAATTTCAAGCCTGCAAGGAATGTAAATCTAGCCAACTGTTTTATGAATTTGTCACTTATGCAATATATGCATTGTCTTGTCGCTCAAGTCGCTTTGGCAAGTAGGTTGAATACAGGTAAAGTGGGACACTTTCTGATAATTGGTCATTGGTGTCGGTTTAAAATATGGTGCCAAATGGCTTCACCCCTCACACAAAACCATTTTATAGCTAAAGATGTCCACTAAACTATACAGAAGGGAAAAAGAAAGAAATATAAGTGTCCCACTTTACCTTTATTCACCCTACATGTAGGCATGTATTGTATATTTTGGGTGAATGAAAATTCCACCCTTCCTTGCACCATTCCAGCATTGTTTCATGTGTTTCTGTCATTTACGTCTCAGACTTTTGATAATATGTGATGTTAAAGATTTTCCGCACCAGCGGTCGTTTTCGCTTTCTGCATTTTCCGGGAAAGTTGCCCACAGGTCTCTTCACAAAATCCATCCATGATCCAAGAGGGTCCACTCTCTGGTTCTCACTGACCTGCTGATTCAAACCAGATATGATAAACATCCAGGGCACGTATGTTGTTGTTTTTTGGGGAGGGGGATTGTATCTCTCTGTATTGTTTAAGCATTCATAATAAGGATATGATAGCACACATAAGAAATTCTCTTTATCGTAGAGTTGTTTTACAACATACATGTCAGTGTGTGGGCATGCTACTCCCATTTGTACATTTGATGAGAGAAGAGAAATTCATAGAGAGAAGTATTAACTGTGTTATTGATCAGCTATATAAGCCAGAGATCATTATTTGGCTCTGAGTGCAGAGTATTGTAGCTACGCAACTTAATCCAATAAGTTGTCATTTCTATTTACTAACCCTCATAGGAAAATGTTGTTTAAAGACTCTATTAAATGCAAGACATTAAGGCAGGTTGCACTCTGTACCCTACTACTTCTCAATCTTTCTCTCCTCAACACTGAAGGAATAGGTCTTTTCTTTGGCATGTAGCACTACCTTATGCCAAACACCCTCAGACAAATTTTCTCTTGAGGACTTTACCCTTTGCTTAATTACTACTTCTCAGTAGTTCACTCAGGTGCTACATTGATTTTGCCCAGTAGGGTCTGTGAAAAATAAACAACCTTTCTAAACAGATCTCTCTTAACAACTTTCCATGAGCAAAACATTACTGTTCACTTAAAAATGGGAGGCCAAAACATGGTGCATTACACTGTGGGTTACTTTATGCAACTGTCTAACTCTAAACACATACAGTACAGTGGGATACAGTTGAAAAATGACTGGCTTCTTCTTTTCAATAAGCTTTCACAGCCTGGTAGCAAAAGCTAACTCAAAGAGAGAACCACATTTTAAATCTTTGATATAACTCATTCTCTGTGGCATCAGTTTGGACCCTCTAAATATAGAACTGGAAAGACTTCAACAGTCATCAGCCAAGCGAATGACATGTCCCTTTTTTGGGGGGAAGGTTCTAGAATTTTAGCTATTTTCCCAAAAGTAGTTTTCAGAATTTCAAAAGGGTCTATTCCAAAACTTAGTTAGCTGCCACTCCCACATAGGCAGCTGCCTTCTAAGGCAGTATCCTGGAAATGGAACCTCATAAGTGAATATTTGGGAACATTATACATATAGAAAGTAACACAAACAGCATTCCTCATGTGAAGAGCGTGGGAAGCTCTACATGCAATAAAATTTGTATTGATTTTCCAGAAAGAAAGTAAAAAACTATATTGAGATATATATTGTTATCATGAAATACAAGGATTCATCTCATGATATAAGATTTTAGTCATATCACCCACCCTTAGTTAACATGTTGCTAAGTTAACAATCAACCTGTCAGGCACAAAGAGAGGCACCTGGATTTGGTCCAGTGCCCTAACAAGCATAAAATTAAATATAGGCCATTTTTTAAACAATTTTTTATCTAGTTTTTGGTATTGCAAGAATCAAATTTGATGTTTCTCTCGCTTTGTCCACCATCTTGGATTTATTTTTTCACAAAGCTTATTGCAGTGCATTATCTGCCTTCTCTGTGAAGAATACTTGCAATGCTGCTTTAAAATTGGCTCAAAACAAGGTATCTAAGTATGCAGAATAATAAAGTTCCCAACCTTTTGGAACAGCCTGCATCAGAAGAGCTAAAAATGTACCTCCATAGGCATCTTACGTTTTCAAATAGAATTAATGTGTTTAAAATTCTCTGAGAATGCACTCTCTGGTACAAAGAAATATGCTGTTTGAGCACTGTACCAAACAAAATATGAAGTACAATTGTTACTTTACAATTTAAGTACAATTGTTACCACCAGCAATGTTGAAGAGCTGCCAGACTTTATGAATTCCAGTAACCACAAATATGAATTGAATCTCCTTAAGCCCTTCCCTAAACTTAAAGTGACTGCTGCGGTCAAGATAGAAACAGAGACAGAGACAAGTTGTAGAGGTGAGCTGTCTGAAATGGAATTTGTTTAGGTTTGGCACAGAGACCTGGAGACCTTTTCTGTTAAACTAACATGCAGCATCCCTTCAGGAAGAGAGGAGCTAGTATTTTTAGTTGGGTGTCATTTTTTTCTCTCCCCTTTTTCATTTGACAGGAAACAAAATAAACAACTTAACAAGCACATAAGCTTCTTGCATGTCTCTGTATGTTGTACCGAAGCCAGCTAAAAGACAGACCGATTTGTAAAGATAATGTTACAGCAGAAGGCAATCCCTCAGATCTTCCCCAAACACATGGGAGTTGACATGATTGGTTTCTTTTCCATTGTCTTTTAAGGAATGATTTATAAATATAGACTGCATTATCAGTATGTCAAATCAGTGAAGTGTGAGTTAGCCTCGACATAAATTATCAACAGGATTCTTAAGTTAACAAAAAGAACAAATGCTCAGTTAATGATCGAAGTCCCCGAAATGTTGTTTATACTACATGGTTCAATTAAGGATCAATATCTGCTTTGGCAGGTCTGTTAAGTTGTTTAATTTCCTGTGCCAAATAGCAGTTAAAACCACAGAAGCTAACACAGATGCTTTCTTAAACTTCAGGGCAATACCTCTCTCTCTCTGTACACATAGAGAGTTGCAACCAGTTTCCACAACATTTGCATGCCGAACAAGTCGACACCTTCACTAAACCACCTTAAAATATATGAGGAACCTCGATTAACACTAAGAATTATCAGAGAAACATCAGATGGTGCATGGGGAGGATCCATAATTCTGTCAAGGCAAGGATTAACTTGCCTGAAATTGCTGCTTGGAAATGTTGTAGAAGTTTGTGGAAACGCATCACTACTCCATGCAACCTAATTTTATCATGTTCTCTCATGTTCTCTTCTTCACAAGAAAGCACAAACCAATTTTTGCCTCAATAATGATATGAACACCCATTATTGCCCTCTCTGAAACAGTGATTCTGATTGTATCTTAACACAAAATTACCAGTTCTCTGAACAGACTTCAATATAAGCTGCTAAAGGTCTTTGAAACCATTTTTGGACAAGTGAGATCATTTTTCGTCATTAGGCTGATACGAAATGTGTGGTGGCTAGTTCAGTGTAATAAAGTCGATGCAGTTGACAGTGGTAGCATGGCTTGTATGAAAAGCCCTATGCTGAAGTTATTCAGATCATGACAGATAATGGCAAGCTGTTATTATCCCAGCATACACCTGGGGTGGATTTTTCTCTGATGAGGCTGTTTTGGGGCTGTTAAAACAGCAGACATTTGTGAAGCAAAGCTGCAAAATGCTCCATTAGAGAGAGTGTGAAAAAGTCAAGCAAAGAACCTCAGTCACTGGCATAGAATTGGGGGAGACAGGGGGCACATGTCCCCTCCAATGCTGTGAAGGGGGTGATTTGTCTGTGAGCAAAGTGGCTGTGAGTCTGACATATCGAGACAAAAAACGGAAGTTCCCCCTCCGTTGTATGAGTTGGTACCGCCCAACTAGACGACAGTGTCACGTGGTACCTGTTACTTTTCTCAGTGCTGGCCAGGATGCATGAACTCACAGTAGTTTATTATTACTGGGTGAGGATTTAAAAAAATATATTTTACAGATAATGCTGAGGCAGATTTCATTCACAGGTATGAATCCTTGCAATTATCAATTTTTATTAAAAATAATTATCCAGTGTAAAATGTCTCTTCATGGATTCTTAGATTTAAATGCAGATGAATGGGGGATTCAGTTTTGAAGGGTCAATCGCCCCCTGCAAGAATAAAACACCCAAGACAGTCTGTGGCTGACAATGTTTATTTACAATTACATGGTCTGTAATCCACACAAAATTTTCGTATGAATTTAGAAAACATGAAATACATCACATGAGTATTGAGTCAGTGAAGATGTTAAAGACGTCCATAGAAATGATCCGTTGTTTTTCATGGTGAGGAAAGCAGACGAGCAGGTAATTTTTTTTTTTTTTTTAACAAATTTGATATGATGTCTCTTTCAGAGCCCCCGAGCTGGATGAGAGTTTCGCCGCTGCATCGAGAGCGTCATAGCGGACTCCGACACTGAAGACTTGACTGGGCTAGCGCCTTCGGGTGTGCCGGCCCAGTCTCATGCCGATGCCAAGCTATCCGTTATGCTTACCCAGGTGGCCGCGAGTGTTGGGCGGGGCGTGGCTGAGTGTTGGGCCCCCCCCCCCAATTCCTTTCTTCCCAGAGGTGCACGATGAGCTGCCAAATTTTTGGAGGGCAACTTTTAATGCCTGAAACTGACTGCCTCGCTCATCCGCTCTCACTACCCTTGACGGTGGGGTGGTCCACGGGTACACGGAACTCCCTCAGGTAGATAAGGCTTTTGCGGCGCACCTATGACCAAGGCCTACAGCGTCGCTGGAAAGGCTGTCTCCGTCCCGCACGCCATGGCCCTCCTGCAAGTCCACCAGGCCAAGGCACTAAGAGATCTGCACTTTGGTAGTCTTGATCCTGATTTGCTACAGGAACAGCACATGGTGAATGACTTCGCACTCCGGGCCACGAAGGACACGGCGTGTGCACTCGGACAGGCAATGGCCACCCTCGTGTTCCAGGAACGCCACTTGTGGCTGAATCCAGTCGAGATGCAGGACCTCAACAAGGCTCGCTTTCTCAATGCCCCCATCTCACAGATCGGCTGTGGCTCAAGATCCCGCACCCCTTCTGCTCGCCGAGGGCATCCCCCTGCTGCAGTGAAACCCCCTAGCACGGCCCCAGCTATCAGCCCCAGTGTAAAGCTCCCCGCAGGAGACAGACGCCCCCAATCTCACAAACCACCTCTCGGACCCAGAAGGCTCCAAAGCGCTCCTGTTGTAGTTACTATGGATGCATCCAAGTTGGGCTGGGGCGCCCTGTGCAATTCAAAAGGGCATTCAGCCACTGGCTCCTGGATGGGGGCCAGGCTGGGTTGGCACATCAACTGCCTAGAGTTGCTGGCTGTATGTTTTGCCCTGTGCAGATTTCTGCCATTGATCTGCGGCAAGCACATGTTGATTCGCTCAGACAAAACATCAACATCAGCGTATATAAATCGTCAGGGCGGCGTTCGCTCTCATCGCATTTCGCAACTCGCCTGCCACCTCCTTTTTTAGTCAGCAGTGGCTGAGGTTGATGCACGCCACTCATATCCCGGGCAACATAAACACCACAGCGGACACACTGTCACAACAGGTAACACTCAGCGGAGAGTGGAGACTCCACCTTCAGGTGGTCCAGCTGATTTGGGCTCGGTTCGGCAGAGCACAGGTAGATCTCTTTGCCTCCTGAGATTCCACCTACTGCTCGCTCTGGTATTTGCCCCCCTCAGCACAGACGCACTGACACACAGCTGGCCCCAGGGGCTGCGCAAATACACATTACCCCCAATGTGCCTACTTGTTCAAGTCCTGTGCAAGGTCAGGGAGGACGAGGAACAAGACATTCTTGTGGACCACTATTGGCCCACTCGGACTTGGTTCTCGGATCTCACACTCCTCACGACAGCACCTCCCTGTCAAATTCCCCTGAGAAAGGACCTTCTTTCTCAGGGACAGGGCACCCACTGGCATACGCGTACAGACCTCTGGAACCTCCACGTCTGTCCATTGGATGGGATGTGGAAGATCTAAATGGTCTACCATCAGACACGATCACTCAAGCCAGAGCTCCCTCTACCAGGCAGCTTTATTTAAAGTGGCGGTTTTTATCTAAAGTGGCGCTTTTTGCTAATAGTGTTCTTCCCGATCTGAAGACCCACAGAGGTGCGCAGTCGGGTCAGTGCTCTCTTTCCTGCAGGAGAGGCTGGAGGGGCAGCTGTCTCCCTCTACCTTGAAGGTTTATGTAGCCGCTATAGCGGATCACCACTCTAGGCAACTGAGATTTTACAATCTCCGGGTTGAGCCGGTCTCGTCCTGTGTTTTGACAGGTCCGAACACATAGAATTCGGTAATACGGTACAGCTGGCCAAGTGTATCGCTTGCGCATAGAGCATTTCCTCTCCCCTGAGGTGAAGATGTGAGCTCTACTCCCCCAGTCATGTCCACACGTCAGGGAAACTGGGTGTCTTTCCTCCCTAACCCTCTGGCTCCGAATTCAGTGGAGGAAGTTCGCAGCCAGACCCACCATAGGCACCGTATTGCCTGTACTGGAACAGGTGCTCCACAGGTTCTGATTATTCCAATATCTCTTGTGATGTATTTTCCACCGTATGGTCCCCCTGTTGGCGGACCCGCATCTCCCTTGGGCAGAGTTCCCTCTGCCCCCCAGTCACTGTGTTTGTAGAGCTCCTCCCTGTTGAGGTAAGACCTACCAATGCGCCACTTCCATATGTGGCTGGAAAGCCCATGTTACGTATTTGCCACATGTTAACCGCCCCTGCTGGGCAGGATGTGGTCTCTGTGGGGTCTTATCCCCCTGAAAAAATAGGATTGGAATAGAACTCCTTTCCCAATGGATGTTATAGCATTAGATGGCTCCCATGCTAGTTACGTCGCTTTCCTCCCTCAGGGATCTGGGGAACTATATGATGTCTTTTGGGGCGTTGTGGAATGTTACGTGCAGTCTGATGCACCTGCTATATTTGCACGCAGCAGCTTGCTTGCGCCTGCATCAGCAGTCCACATAACACGGTTCAGTATTGTGCCGTTTTTAGATAGGGATCCCTAGTGTCACTACATCGACACAACGTCGAGTGAGTGACAGAAAGGGAACATCTTGGTTACTGTCGTAACCTCTGTTCCCTGATGGAGGGAATGAGACGTTGTGTCCTTCTTGCCACAACACTGTACTAAGCCGTTGAAATGGCCGGGACCTTACTCTCGGCTCCTCAGCTCAAAACCAGTCTGAACGCTTCCCTCCTTTTATACCTGTATGTCTGGGGGAGGGGCATGCACATTCTTTTGGCAATTCTCATTGGTCTTTTCTCAAAGATAGAGGTAACCGAGGTTCTCAAGAGAGACCCCTAGTGTCACTACATCGACACAATGTCTTGTTCCCTCCATCAGGGAATGGAGATCACAACAGTGATCCAAGACATTTTACTATTAACCACGATTAAAAATATTATGGTTAATTTAACCATAAGAATTTAGAATCCACGGTTAAAACCATGAAATGTCTTATTTACAGTACTGTTCAAATGTTTTGTTACACTTGCCTGAAATGTTTCTAATTATCATAAAAATCTTTTGATCTGAAGGTGTATGCTTAAATGTTTGAAATTAGTTTTGTAGACAAAAAATATAATTGTCACCATATTAATTTATTTTATTATAAAACTCAAATTTCATCTGATATATTTCCTGCCTTTCGCCCAATGTTAGCTGGGATAGGCTCCAGCCCCCCCCCCCCCCCCGCGACAGGATAAGTGGTTGACGATGGATGGGTGGATGGATGGGTGACTACTGTGAAGATGCTAAAATATAACACAGTTTTGATTTATTTTGGATTTTGTTTAGTCACAACATAATGTGTTTCAAGACTTTTGACCAGTAGTGTATATGTGGCAAAATATTATTTATTATGTATTAATATATAATATAAAAGAGTTTTTTGTAATATTTTGTAAGCTTAAATGTGAAAAACACTTGTGCCTGTGTGGTAACATGTTTACGGGCGGTGGCCACTTGCTTTAATGGCCAGGTGTCGCAGACTGAACAAGAACTTTCAATTCACGTGAAACTGAAGCTTAAACACACAAATTCCAATTGATTTTAAAGTGATGAATTAAAGATGGCACTTTTTGTAATGTTTAAGAATGCTGACAGCACGGTTAATTTGCATGTAGTTACTATCAATGAGTACATTTTGAAAAAGTTGCATCTTAAATCGTCCTCATTATTTAAAGAACAGCTTCTGTACAAATTCACCGCATTCAACAATAAATGCCCATTTTAGTCATGATCAGATTTTAAATTGCCTGATGTAAGCAATGTTCCCCTTATTATGCATAGTCCACAGGTTTTTTTGTGAGGTCTTGTGGACAGTATTTAGAGTCTGTTGCTGATTCTTTATGTTAGGGTGTCTGACAGACAATGTGTTCCTTCAATAAACTGACGCTGAAAAAAAAACTGTTTAATGCCGTGAGCTACATGTTGCATACCCACAATAATCTTACATTTATGCCCTTTCGAAGCACTCTGTTTACACTTAAACGTATCACTGAGCTCTGGATACGTGTAAGCAGTGTTGTGCCCGAGATTGTAGCATCTGTAACTCCTTTGTGTGTGTGTGTGTGTGTGTGTGTGTGTGTGTGTGTGTGTGTGTGTGTGTGTGTGTGTGTGTGTGTGTGATGTGTGTGTTCATTTATGTTTGCTTAGCATCCACTTATCCCCCAGAAATATGTCCACTTAGACGTTTAGACAATTGTTATGTGATATGCATTTTTTGCATCAGTGCTGTTGCATAATAAGAAAACATGCAAATAATCATAAAAAACAGTTAACCGCGTAGGTCAAATGGAGATTAAAACTCACACTGCGGCATCTCTACATTGAATAAACTTTTTTATTTATCTTTGCATTTATTTGAACTGTTATTATGCATTAAATTGTGTTGTAACACTTCTCAAACCAAATTCAATAAAGATCCAACTTTCTTTGCCCACATAGCCAATCTGCACGGTTGGGTTGTCTTTACTATGTGGGCAAAGACAACCCAACCATGCAGATTTGCTTTGTATAACATAAGGTAGATCAAATCTTTTCTGTCCGAGCATGCTACACAACTTCTTGTCCAAGTTCTTGTCATATCTAGACTGGACTACTGCAATGCTCTTTTGGCAGGACTTCCTGCATGTACATTCACACCACTGCAGTTGATCCAGAATGTGCCGGCGTGTTTGGTTTTCAATAAGCCCAAGAAAGTGCATGTCACGCCTCTCTTCATCGAACTGCACTGGCTGCCAGTGGTTGCTCGCATCTAGTTTAAGGCATTGATGTTTACATACAGAACAGTCACTGGTTACACGCCCTCCTATCTACACTCAATACTTCAAGTCTACGTGCCCTCCAGAAGCTTGCGATCAGCTGGTGAGTAGCACCTTGTGGTGCCATATCACAGAGGCACAAAATCACTTTCTCAGATTTCACTTCCATTTCCCTCGCTGGTGGATCAACATTCAGAACTACACCCAAGCAGGTGACACAACTACTCAAGCCAAAGATGCATCTCTTTAGAAAGCACTTGACCTAATCCTACTAACACACTAACTGGCTTCTTTCTTTCAAAAAAATAAAAATAAAATAAAAATGTCACTACTGTCTCTCAACTTCCTTCCTATTTGTACTTCTCTGAGCAATTTGAAACTTTGTAATGCAACACATCTCTTATTACTGCCTTTTTAGCACAAATCACTTTTTCTATATTCCTCATTTGTAAGTTGATATTTATAAATGCTTCTGCTAAATGAATACATGTAAAAGCAATGCAAGCCTCTCAGAAAAAGCTGGCAAAGCAGTATAAGGCTGGTTATTGTATGCAGTGAGACATAGAGACTGATGACTTTCCCAAAGTCATTGTTGTTTCTAGATGGGTGTATCATCACTGGCTGTGCACTCATCATTGCATGGCTTGATGATTTTACTCATCCCTTGCCTTTGGGGAAGGATCCCCCCATGCCATATCATCACGAGGAACCTGCGTGCATCATCCATGTCATGCACCCACCATCTACCCATTCACTCACCGTTTCACTTTTATACCCTTACTGATAAAATAGAGCATGATGGATAAGCAATGAAGTACACAAAATATGGTCATATACAGCTCATGTTAAAGGAATAGTTCACCCAAAAAGGACAATTCTGTCATTATTTACCCTCATATTATTCTAAACCCATATGACTTTCTTTCCTGTGTGGACCAAAAAAGGAGCTGTTATGCAGATTGACACCAGTTTTATTGTATGAAAAAGAATGACAATGAGACTGTATGGTGACCACGACCAGAGCAGCTTGAACATTCTGCTAAATATGCGTGCATGAGTGCGTGCGTGCGTGTGTGTGCTTCACAGAAAGAAGTCAAAAGTAAAGAGTAAATGAAGACAAAAATTTTATTTTGGGGTGAACCATCTCTTTAATATTCCCTTCTGTTTGGCAGTCGTCATGCCGAGAATGTGTGCGAAAGAAAAAAGTGTGATGATGCTATGTTCCCAGACACAGCTTTATGGGTCAGTAAACAGATTTATGGATTTGATTATATGAACAAATTCACACCACACCTTAGATTCTTACCTGCAATTAAGGTTTATTTTGGTACCAAGTCATTACTGCTGTGGAGCCCAACAAAGAGATACAAAAGAGAAATTACTATTTGGCTGCATATCAAGTGGCTGCAACCTTCAAAGGCCATCATTTAACAGGTAACAGATCCAGCACCACTGTATATTTCATTACTGAGGTCTCATTATTCTGTAATTCCCTCCCTGTGGACAAGGTCTGATAACTAATACACTCCAAATGGATGACAGATACAGGGTTTTTTCACATGTATGTTGAATGTTTGTTTGGCAGTCACCATAAAGATCCTTTCATCACATTCTTACGTGAGCAATGAAACAGGCAGTTAACTGCTGTGTTATTACTCATGGGGGGAAAGTTGGAAATTCGCCCATTAGGCCCACAGGTCATTAAATAGTGACATCAAAGGCGGCTGAATCTAATTTAGTCATATCTAGTGCACTCTTACGAAGTACAACAATGTGTATGTGTGAGACTTCACAAAACTAACATATAAGTAAAGTAATGAGGCCTTTGTGTTGTTTTAATAACTCTCCTTGTTCCATGACACTGTAGCAGTGTAAACATTATTTAGATATTTGTATGTATATATCAAGTGTGCATTCCTGGCTAGTGAAGACATGCGAGGGGAGAGAGGCACAAGGCCTATTATGAGATCTACTGAGGAATTATCATCCCCTCCCCTCACCATAAAAAAGTCAAAGGGTTGAAGAGAGTCTGATTGCAGCATCACACCTGCTTTGTGTACAAATTATAACGTTGAGATAGTTTGCACTAGTGCTCATTTCCCCATTATCTGTGGTAGGTCAAATGGACAGCTATACATACTTCAGATTCACCACACCTACATATAGCAGCGTACCGTAATGTTGTACTCTCCAGGAGGGAAAATATCTCTTGTGGTTTTGAGCTTCTGAGGAGTACTTTTAAACTTAGAAAAAAGATAAAGGAGATCACTGTAAGATTACATCTCAGGTACATAGTGATTTAATTGCTTAGCCTATAGAATAATCATAAACATAATACTTCAATGTCAGCTAAAAAATAAATAAATAAAATAGAGTAAAATAAAAGACTGTCATGTCTGCGAAGTAACAATATGAAAATATTACCTATGTAATAAGGAAATTATTCCACTGTACTCAGTGTCCCATTGAGTGTCTGATGTGAGTGCCCCAATGGCCTTAAATGCCAGTGTTCAGTAAATGTCAGGGCTGGACAAGGATATTTGTATTTGCTGGAGCTGTGGTGCAGTAGTATGTGTACATGCTCTGGACGTGTGTGAACTGTTGGCCAAAGTGGATCCCAGGTTTAAGTCCAACCTGTTTTCTGGTCGCAATCCTCTTATCTCACCCCTATTTTCCCAGCTATAGCCTACATTACTGTCCTAAAGGCAAGAAGCCCAAAAAATACAGTTATATTAAAAATATATGAATATTTTTATTCTCTGCCATCAGTCACAAAGTAACTTGCAAAGCCCATGACAAACAACCTTTTTCAGGAATACCAATTTCAAGGCCGTAAAAGTTTCTCCCTCTTTGAGAAGTTAAGAAATTATGCCTTCTGGTAATTATGAATTCTTTAGCTATAAGTACTGAAGCAAATAAGATAAAACAGTCGTAGCTCACTTTAAGGTTTTTGGTCAATCAATTAGCTCTTTAATTAGATTACCAGAGAGAATGATCTCACTGTAAATTTGATGACAGTAGGTTGAACATTTTTCAGCTGAAATCAATCTGTACTTAACGAATTTCCTGAAGCTGAAACTGTTGAACATAAGAGCATGAGTAAGGTAATGTTTTCAGGTGAAATGTCCAGAGCAGCACCAAAAGTGAGTTGTTTTAGTTGTAAATGATGTACGTAATACAGTGAACAGGAATGCAAATTTTAATAATAATATGTCCTAACCAGAGCTTGACATTAACAACTGCCAAATATGGGGAGAGACACATGATGCTATGCGAGGTTCGGACATGTGAGCAGCAAGCTCTGCTCACTTTGCTAGTTTTAACACTATTTATGTCATAAATCGGTGAGATTAAATACACTCTGTTCCATTACTGTTCTAGGATGATAATAGGTCATCGGGAGTCGATTTGGTCGGAGAAGTGAAGAAAATTCAGCGAGAAATGTTGAACATGTCGGTAATGCTGATGAAGGTCATTGCTGACTTGGAGGATCTTGCTGTAATACATAGATCGGTCACTGCCATGGAGAAGAAATTCACTGAGGTGGTTACAAGAGTGGGGGATGTCGAGAAACAGATAGATTATCTGGAGTCATCGGAGAGGGAATTATCTGCTAATCCAAAAGCAAACCAAGGTGGATTTGGGGCTTGTCTGGGAGAAGTTGGAGGACTTGGAGAACCATAGCCGGCAAAATAACGTCCAAATTGTTTGAATTCCTGAGGCCGAAGAGGGTCAGGATATGGTAAAATTCCTGGACGGGCTCTTTCCGAGTCTGCTTGAAATAACAGGCCATAAACTGGAAATCGAGCGAGCTCACAGGGTTCCAGCTCTGCGATCCACTGAGGGAGACAGGCCCCGAACAATTCTCGGCACGTTTCTGAGATCATCTGATAAAGATCTCGTGTTATGCGAGGCGAGAAATAAAAGAAGGCTTTCTTGGAAGAACCACAGCATTTTTTTTCCCAGACTTTGCGAATTCGTCAAGAGAGAGACGTACTCAATTCAAGGAATGTAAGAAACTTTTACATTAACGAAAGGCCGCTTTTGCACTGACGTTCCCAGCCAAATTGAGAATAGATGCTAAAGATGGCCGTAAAACATTCACATGTCCCCAGCAAGCAATGTCCTTCATAAAGTCAATGGAGTAAGTTATTTTATCACATTACAACTAAGTGGACCGACTCATTCACTTGACTGTCACAGGAAACTGAAAGCCTTTTATGTTTCTTTTTGGGCTGGTTCCACCTAGCGGCTGGAGTTTGTTTTGTGGAGTAACACTCCTTCGGGACAGTGTTGTGGATGAATCTGCATGTTATTTGTGCTTATGCCCCCTATTGATTGGAGTTTGTTTAGTGGAGTATTTCTTGTAAGTCATTGGAGTGATTAGGTAATTTGTTGTACTCATGTAGCAGTCGAATGGGCCGGCTCATGGAACATTCGTTTGACTGTCCGAGGAAACTGAGAACCCTTTTTTTTTTTGTGCTCGTTCCACCTTGTGGCTGGAGTTTGTTTTGTTTAGGAACAACCCTTCGGGATAGTTATGAGGATGAATCTACACATTATTTGTGTTTATTCCGCCTATTGGCTGGAGTTTGTTTCATAGATTATCTTTTGTTTTGTAATTCTCTCACAAAATTTGTATAGAAACACTGGACTTGAGCAATCCGATGGCAAAGTTTTCGTGGGGGCTCTTGTAGTGTGTTTGCAAGTAAGTGTTTTACCTGCAAATGACAACAAAGCATATCATTTTGTGAACTGCTTTGCATGACCATCAAGGAATATACAAAAAAGACAACATAGCCTGAAAGTAAATACAGGTTTGATTATGTCCTGATGTCATTGTAATGTCATTTTTTAATTTTAATTTTAATTAATCCACCTACTTTCTCTCCTTGTTAAATGGGATTACCAAACTAAACGAGCGACATGCCTCCTTTGTTAATCGCTCATAATAATAATAACGCTGATACTTGCTCATTCATAAATTGAATGAGGAAATGGGGCGTATTAGTTCAGTGGCTCAAACCAATAATATGCACCGTCGCAGCCAACACTCCAATGCTATTGGTTCACACAGCAGTCAGTCTTTACATCTGGGAAAAGCAACCAAAGTTCCTCACGATTCAAACAAGTGCAGTGTTGCGGCTGCAGCTGTTTAGAACAGTTACGTGCTTATGGCAAAGTTACATAATTTTGGAGGGGCTGAAGCCCTCCTAAAAAAGGCCTAATAACACCGATGGCTGCTGCTAAGACACTTGGAAATAAGTGAGGAAAGTTCTAGGAGAGCGTGCTCGGTGTCTGCACACGCTCACAAGACTGTTCCTCACTGCATCCAGTATATTATGCACTCGTGTGTCATTGCATTTTATAAGCACTAAACATGCCTGTCATATCAGACAAGTTCATCTGTGCAGGCTGAATGAAACATGGTCTCGCGTGAACCACCACAGCACACACACCATCGTGCTAATTGCCAGAGCTCTGGGATAGCAAAGAGAGGATCTTGCATGAGTTAATCGAGCTTCACACGATATTGCGGTGGAGGCCACAAAACTTGAATTATACAGAGAATGATCTACTTTAAAGCACTGTACAGAGGAAGTCAAACCTCTTAAACTGCTAAACAGTCTCGACATAAGGAACAGCACTGAGGTGGTAAAGAGGAGACAAACATCAATTGCAATGCTTTTTAAAATACACATCATTATCCTTACTAAAATGTATCATGTTTTTTACTGCAATAACACTAACTAAAAACTTGCATAGATTCATATTAAATCTATTGGGTGAATCTTTAAGACTTCAGTTTTATTACAACTGTGAAAGTTGAAGAAATAGGTTTCTAAATATGTTTAGCCTATTAGTTTTTTTTAATACTATAAATCCATTGTCTTACTTGTGTTTAAGGCCTCATAATTATAAATGCCACCGTTTAACAATGAAAGAACAATGGTAAACTTTCATAAAGTCTACAATTTTGAACTAAGGGATCTGGACTTCCATGAATTATGGACAAATTTATGACAAGGTTTTCCTCCTGTTCTATCGTACTCCTAGTTTTAGCTGGTCATGTTTGCCTTCAGATTTTCAAAGAGATGACTCGTTCAAATAAAATATTCAAACAAATATATACAGTTACAGTATCCATTTAACTTTATCAGCTTTTGCAAAGCAGAGGATTTTAACTAGTGAAAATGATGAGTGGTTAATGACTTTGCAACACCATTAGCCACAGTGGTTGGTGAGCGAAAAAGTTCATATCAAGCCCTGATCCTAACCTAACCCTAAACCTAACAGTTAGTGGAGTAAAAATTAAATTCTGAATTAATGCAAAGATTTCTGATTGGTGATGCTGCTTGTCAGTAACTCGCATGGGGAGTGGCAATGGGGTGGATTTCAGGGTACCAGAACATTTGGTAGCAACGTTCTCGTGTGATCATGTTGTTATAGCATGTTGCCAGTATGTATCCACTAGCTCAATAACCATGGATCCTACAAATCTCACCTATACTGTATATCTAAAAGTGATCTCCATCCCAAATAATAAATCTACCTTAGAATGTAATGTCTGGATCCTCAGAACAATGTGTGGTGATGGATCAGTTAATGGATTTGATTATTGTATTAAATTCACAACACACCTCAACTCACTTTCTTGCCAGAAATTTAAGTTTCTTTTGGCAACAAGTCATTAATGCTTTGGAACTCAACATAGAAATACAAAAGATAAATTATTATTTAGCTTGATATCAAGCATCAGAAAACTTCAAAGGCCATCATTATATAGATTCCCAGCATGGCTTTTAGTGTGTATTAGTCGTAGGACAATAAGTAGCACATGAACGTCAAAGTCTCACCTATATCTCTAACAGTGATCTTCATTCCTAACTCTGAATGTCACCTTAACCTAAAGTTCCCAGCCCAAGTAATGCTTCTTGGCAGTGACACAATCTGGCATAACATTGGGTTTTACAGTGATTATGTCAATACTCTCTGATTGTATAGGACAAGATGAAAAGAATGTAAGCATGGGGAAGGAGAGTGACTAATCCTTCTCAAGGTGTCCTCTTTCAAGACCCTTTCTAGGAGGCTTTGTGAGGGGCTTATTCGGCCTACTGCCCCAGTTTTTTCAGGGGGCTGCACCACCCCTATCGGATGTCCCAGACACAGCGGAGTCAGCCTGGCCCATGAATGACAGAATCAATGGGCTGGGAAAGAGCTCTGCCAAGGGTCTTGAAATATCTCCCCACTTAATTTTCCCAGGAAATGCATCATGGCAGCCTGTTCTGGGCTATGAATGGACGAAGAAGATGTGGTATAGGAGACACTTAGAGTGTGATGATGAGAAAGCACCAAGGAGTCTCAGTAAGTTACAGCCTCAAGAGGCCCTGGGGGTTGACTCTAGGTCAGTGGTCATAGCCTCTTTTACAGGGGCCAAGCACTCCAAATAAACATGCAGTACAGAGATAAGGCACAACCAGACTGCCACAACATACTACAGTGATGTGTTAAAACTAAGAACTCGCTCTCCCTCTCTAACATTTATCTGAATAACACAATAACCCTTGTCAACAAGATCACTCAAGCACTCTGGTTATGGTTAGAGTGGTTGGCACATTGGTAGAGGGGGAGAGTTATTTGAGAATGCCAACTTGAGTGGGCTAGGACAAGAGCTAATTTTCCTATGGAAACCCCAATATCTAAACAATACAGCAGCAATAAACAACTAAAGGATTAAAGTAGAAAACACTGGCCATGCTGGAGCCAGAAAATGTCAACGCACTTTAGTATATGATAATTCAGCTACAGAGAGCACGATGACATTTTCAAAGGTTTCCAAGACATGAAATGTATTTGTCACAATTTTAAATATCTGTTTATTTTATACACAAACAAATGGGTGACACTTTACAATAAGGTTTTATTAGTTTTCCAATTCCAACTTCTCCTTAAGCTTTCAAGTACATCCAGCAAATTTTGCCCAGACCTTGCTATGACTTTTCTAAAGGCCCACGTATACTTCTAAAGGCCCGGGTTTTTGTGCATTTTGGATCGGCTTGTGCCAGGGACGTCGTTAGGCCTATTTTAGGGGGGCTGAAGCTACCCCAAAATGTTCCTAAGCCCCCCTAAATGATAATAAGAACAACAATAACAATTTGATTTATCAATAACCGTATCCTCATTCATATTTAGAATTAGACGCAACAAATGATATATATCATGCTACAAAAAATAGCCGAAAAGTCGGAAGTTGGACAGAAGTACAAAGAGTCATTGTGCTATCAAGATGATGCACCGCACCGTCTCGTTGCATTGGTGTGAACTGTGGCAGCTTTCAGAGCGCTGCAGACCGGAGCGCTGCAAGTAACTGGAGGATTCATCTCGTCTCGTTGTTACTCTAGTTTGGTCTGAAGTTGAACTCGCTATGCACCCTCCCGCCCACACACACCGATACACGCGCTAATGGTGAAAGGAAGATTGGTAAGTGTCGTGATACAGAGTGAAATTGTAAGATGTTTTTAATTACCTGCTTAACTTTTGCTATGTTTTCTTGAGGTAAAGGAAAGGGGATATTTTGGTTTGCTATGCAAAACTGTAGTCTAGCTAGAGTGAACAAGCAAAATACAAGAAATGGTTAACTTAGCAAGCTAAATACAACTCTTTATTCTTTGCCAATAATATAACCTATCTCAATAATAGGCATATAAAACAATATCAGTCCCCATAGAATGTTGTTGTCACTGAAAACTAAATGTCATAGGGTCCCTGTTAATGCTATTACCATTGTATCCTTCAATTCATTGAGCATTTTTTGATGCTTCCACCAATGAAGTAGACAATAAACAAAAAGTAACTGTTGACTGTGGTTTTGAAAATGATTTCATTCTTAATTTTCCTTTATTTGAATACTGCCTTTTTGTTGTTGATTTATATCATACATTGTATACATCATTTGGCAGAATAAATCATCTTTAATTGAGAAACGCTCAAACCTGTGTTGTCAAATTTCACTATGACCTTAAAATTCTGGTACTTGGGTTAAACTGTATGCAAGCCAAACTACACAGCGAAATTACACACTGATTGAACCAATCCACAGCGCAGTTACAGTAATTAGAGTAATTAAATAGCATTCTGTGGACAACTTATCTTATATAGAGAGGAATTAGATATAGTATGCTATTACTTTATCATACATTTACATGAGCAGACAGATAGCATTTAAGTCATTGCTTTATAGAATAACTCATCAGGAGAAAAGTCTGGCCTAAGTAAATTCCCCCATGCAGCTTTGATGTGTCTAAAAGCTAACATTACAGTAACTTTTCTTTAACAGAGTAGAAATGGAAGAAGAGGATATGTCTGTCACATTTTACTTGTTAACATCTTGGTTTCTTGACTGGTTGTTGACATAAGTGTAGCTCTAGATGTGAGTGCAAAGATTTTGCAAACGCAAGTTACATATACCCTGGGGGCTAAGCCCCACCCTGTCTTCCAATCCTAGTGACGTCCCTGGCTTGGGCCATTCAACTGCGTTGCTTTTCAAAGTATACTCTTCTGATCATGAGCAAATACCATCCATCCACACAAACACTCAACCACCCAAGTCCCCCATCCATCCACCCATCCATCCGTTCATCCACACAAACACCCAACCACCCAAGTCCCCCATCCATCCATCCGCACAAACACCCAGCCACCTAAGTCCAACATCCATTCAACCATCCATCCATCTACACAAACACCCAGCCACCAAAATTCCCCATCCATCCACACAAAACCCAGTCACCCAAGTACCCCATACATCCATCCAACCACACAAACACCCAGCCACCCAAGTCCCCAATCCATCCATCCTTCCATCCATCCCACAAACACCCAGACACTCAAGTCCCCCATCCATCAATCCAGCCATCCTTCCATCCACACTAACTCTCAGCCACCCAAATCCCCCATCCGTCCGTCCATCCATCCATCCATCCATCTATCTATCTATCTATCTATCTATCTATCTATCTATCTATCTATCTATCTATCTATCTATCTATCTGTTTGTCTGATGCACAATTGGGCATGTAAAACATTCTATTCATCCATCCCTCCACACCAACACCCAGCCATCCAAGTCCCCCATCCATCCACCCACCCATACAAACACCCAGCCACCCAAGTCCAACATCCATCCATCCATCCATCCATCCATCCATCCACACAAACACCCAGCCACCAAAATCCCCCATCCATCCACACAAACACCCAGTCACCCAAGTACCCCATACATCCATCCAACCACACAAACACCCAGCCACCCAAGTCCCCAATCCATCCATCCTTCCATCCATCCCACAAACACCCAGACACCCAAGTCCCCCATTCATCCATCCAACCACACAAATGCCCAGCCACCCAAGTCCCCCATCCAGCCATCCATCCATCCACACAAACACTCAGCCACCCAAATCCCACATCCGTCCGTCCATCCATCCATCCATCACCCGTCTTTCTATCTATCTATCTATCTATCTATCTATCTATCTATCTATCTATCTATCTGTTTGTCTGATTTAAAATTGGGCATGTAAAACATTCTATCCATCCATCCATCCATCCATACCAACACCCAGCCATTGAAGTCCCCCACCCATCCATCCATTTATTTATCTATCTGATGTTCTTTCTTGTTTGTTTGTCTGACAGACAGTTGGGCCTGTTAAACCTTCAAAAAATAAAGCTTTTAAAACTATTTTAAACTTCAGTGCTAGACTTTTTAAACCCAACATTAAAGTTTGTCTTGACAAACTTTACCTATCTAGTTTATATATATGCTATCTGTTTTACAGATTAGATACGATTAGTAAATTTATTATGACCAAACATGAACCAACAAGTTGTATATTTATATATAAACACTAACTAAGATTAATACATACCTTAAAAAAATCATTATTTATTGCTAGTTTGTGATAACTAATGTATTAGCTTATGTTAACAAATATAACTTTATTTTTAAGTGTTACCAATACATGTGTGTCAGAGTTTCTGTCTACTGTTATCATCATCCGTAACCTACTGACACCACACAGTCTCAAATAATAAACAATCCCTTCTTCACATTCTAGTGGCAGGTCTGGTGAAGAACCCCAACCAAGAGAACTAAATGATGCTCTGATGATTCCCTTTTGAATGTGCATTCTTCACATAACTCAGACAGTTATCCACGAAGTCATTTATTTCACACATTTGAGCTTGCTCATTCACACTATATCATAAATGAAACACATGCAAAACTGTTCTATCCATGTTTTATCACTCACACACTGAATCGCACTATGTTGAGCTGTTTGAGAATAAAAGCTGTCAAGGGCTGAAATACTCTAAAAACATATATGTTGAAGTCTGTGCCAAGCTAATCAGAAATACTTGTAGCATCTCCATCAAGGGCTTTGGATGTGCTCTCTCCGTAAGTCTGTTCAAACAGGCAAAGTTTGCAGAGCAGCTGACAACTTCTACTCAGGAACATTTACAAAGTATTATGAGAGACATTTATTACTCCCAAGTTCAATCAGTCTTGTCTTCTGGTCTCCAGACCTATAGAAATGCATTTAACATACCTCACTCTAAGGTACTTTCTCATTATTGTTTAGAGTAATTTTGACACAGTAAGAAAGGCACTGTTGCTAAAATGCATTACATTTACATTTGTGTATTTTGCCGACACATTTATTTAAATTGATTTAAAGGTATACATTTTATTATTTGTCATTGTTAGTGCAATGTTCTACAAGCTGAGCTACAGGGACAATTAGTGTGCATTTGTGTACAGTGAATAGTATGGTAAGCCAAAATTATTTATAGGCTTTTTAACTTTTATTTCAGAATACGTTGTGAATATACTTAATATTAAAGCAAGGTGGTCACTGATCACAGCTATATCAGAAGTTTATATGTCCAAGTTTGTTACTCAAATAAAGACACATCATGAGGCAAGCTAATTGTTACAATATTTATGTAAAAACACAATAAATAGCGCCAAGAGGACATATCATACCTCTCAAATAAAACAATAATTGAACACATCTGAAGTGGTTGCATTTTCAAACATCAAAAACCAATGTCAAAAGCATTGTGTGGAGCTGAGAAATAAAGAAGATGACATAAACAGAAGAAAAGCATTGAGGAACAAAATACAGTATATGGGTAGTTTGCACAGAATGATAACCTTTTGTTGAAATTTACATGTATGTATAAAGATAAGTGTATTCTTAGGTTCTGCAACTTGTCACCATTTGTTTTAATATGTTCACAATTGTTTTGTTTTTTTAAATATTTAAAATGTTTATATATTTAAATTTTACCATTTTAATCACCTTTTTGCCTGTATTCCATTTTAAATGGTCCTGCTGTGTGACAAAATTAATTTTTAAATGTATAAATACTATTTTCTTTTTAATATATTCCCCAATTGGAAAAAATTGCTAAAATAGTTAGAATTAACATATCATTAGGATATAAAAATAGGATATCATTATGGCTGTTACCTTTGTACTGCCATCCAGTTCCTCACTGTTGGAAAGGGTGGTGTTGAATGCTTCAGTGTGTTGTGGAGTGAGCTCCTTCGGCCTCTTCGGCACCTTCCTACCCTCAGCCCACCCTAGAAGGATACACTGGCTCCAGAGCACTGCCGTCACCACAGCTAACAGCCAGCAATGCATCTTCAGTCCACCAGCCAGAAGACTGTTGTTGGGTCAGACACACTCTCTTTGTCTGTTCTCTTTGTTGAAAGTTTGTGGTCACTCGTCTTAGAGAAATACAAAGCAACAGCGAGATGTCCCCTGGTTTCAAATCATACGCTTGACCTCACTGGAAGAAAATACTGTAAGAGACAGGCAAAGTGATTAAGGGATTTCTCCTCCCGGTGTGAAATAAGCTGACTGATATCTCAGCTTGGTCTTGATCTTCTAGGGCTCAAGCTCCTTTGGCAGAAACAAAGTGAAGCTTACTCGACTATGAAATGTGTCAAGTGGAGTGGTCCTGAGGAATGACAGGTCGTTGCTGAGCTGACGGCAAATAAACCCATTAGTGAGATTTTTCACGCTTCCTGCCCTGTGAGGGGTACCAGAGGGCAACTGAGGAAGGTCCAGGCAGATGAAGCAAGGTGGGGAGAGGGGATTGGATGGAGATTACTCAGATTCCCTCGCTCTTTCTCTGGTTCTTTACCTCTGTCTGCTCTGGATTCTCTGTGGTGTTGCAATCAGGGATGCAGCTAAGTTGATTCTCTGGTAAGCAACACTGTGCCCTCGCCCCATCAGTCTTCACATGTGGTTCCTTATTGAAGCTGAGGTGGAAAAAAATGTCCAAAGGGAATTGGAAGTTGGAAGCAGTCCAATTTCCGTAGCCTTTCGCCTTCTTTTGCCTTTTTTTTCCTTGCAGGGAAAAATTGGTCCCCCACGGCTGCCTCGGAGCAACTTCAATGAAGTGAAGCACTCAATGGGATGATCGCAGTCTGACACCCTCAAACGCAGCCACTTGCACACATCTCACCAGTCCTAATTTATCAGTCCATTCCAGCAGGGTGACAAAAACAAATGCTCACTCACCTCTAAGTGCACAATCTGCCTAGACTGTGGTAGGTCTTGCTCACTCTGTTCTTTCTTCTTTCAACACAGTTGTGCTTTCCCTCTCTCCATATATTATGCTCCTACTCCTGCACACTCTCATTGCTTACAGGAGGGCTCACAGCAGAATTTATCACCCCCCCCCCCCCCCCCCCCCCCCCTCTCTCTCTCTCTCTGATTCCCCTGCTTCTCTTTTCCTCATCAGTGAAACTGGCAACCCCATGTGAGCTCAGCCCTGTTTTATCTCACTTATGAAATACTCAAGTGTTAAAAAAGCAAGGGAGAGCTCTTTGGCAGGCAGACACAAGGGAATGCATGTTCATGTGTGCAAGTGTAAATCTGAGTGTGTGTGAGTATGTATGTACTGTCCTACTTTGTAGTAGCTCTGAACATGTGACATTTAGTCCCAAAAAATCCAAACAACTCACAAAGAACAGATTTGTTGTGAAATTACATAAAATGCAACACTGCACTTTTGAGTAAAACTTTTAAAAAGAAAAGACAAGATGAGTTGCAAGATGAGTGTAATATTGGTGTTTATGTATCCTCTCATTTCCAATTTATATCTACAGACATTAATGTCATCCATTCATTGTTTTACATTTACATAAATCTAATAATCAAAGCAGCATGACATATTTTAAAACTATCTCTGCACAGCATTAGCACTGGAAAATGTTCTACGACACTTAAGGCTCTTCCTCCCTCTGGTGGCTGACAATCCTGCTCAACTGCATCTTGTTCTGATCAATAATTTTTCAGTTCAAGGGCGTAGGTTTGGTTTGAAAATTGGTAGGGACATACTGTAAAGATTATATTCAAAATATTGGTAAAAATGTTACCTTAAATCTATTAATTTCAAGGATTGGACATAATAAACTCATGTAAATCTGCCCCTATAATATCCAGAAAATTATTATTATTATTATTATTATTATTATTTACGAACAACCGTGATTGGTGCAACCTGCAAAGCGCTGATAAAAGTAGCAGGTGACACGTGACAACGCTGTTTATGAGCTGTTTCAGAAGAGGTAGGACAATAATTTACACATTAATAAATATACTAAGGACTTTTAATAGTTGTTAAAATGAAATTAAAATCATAGTTCAAAGTTAAAGTATTTTCTGTGTGGTAAAATTGTCCAGATGTTGGTCGGGACATTTCCGATTTTCTGAAAGTTGGTGGGGACATGCCCCTATCATCCCTACCTAAAACTACACCTATGTTTCCATTTAATGTGTGTTATTTAAATAGGAAATTAAGATTTCTAGATTATACTAAGTAATTTTTGCTTCTGCTACTTGTAAAATGTTCAAATATAGAAATTCAGTAATACTATTTCTAATAAATATTTACAGACTTAACCTAATTATATACTTATATATAATTATAAACCTAATTATATACTAAAAACCAAAAGATGTAAACCTACTGGAACTGCTTGATGTGTCTGAATAATTGTAACATTTTATATATTATATAATAGGTATGCTATAATGATAATGACAAAGTGTCTCTATGCCCCCAAGCTATCACTAATAAAAAAATATTTCTTACATTAAAAAATAAGAAAAATAATTAAATATAAAAAATGACAGTTCTTACAAAGCCATAGAATGAAGCTTGAGTTTAGCTTAGTCATGATGGTCCAGTTTCTACACAAATGCAACAGTGTCCCAAACTATCCTGATATGCAGTGGGTTCCAGATCAGAGACAGAAACCAATAAATGTGGACAAGTGATTTGATAATTTTCTAGTGGTTAAAGAGCCCCAAAGATGTCACGTAATTACAGCTAGGATGATGCCTGAGAAAGGAAAAAAGCTAAGCAAAGTGTTCATTGCAATCAAAGGCATCTTCACCTTAACATGTCTGAAACTAATTTTCCAACGTTCCCTATACACCCACAAACCTTCTTGTGGTATTGCTTTGTGCAAAGATAGCACACTGTTGGAACAAAGTACTTTTCAATCACTCTGGACAAAAAGAAATCACTAAATTGATCCAGAGATGTGGACCTGTTGACCTTGGACACAGTAGTAGGCCACATGGGGCTTTAAATCCAAGTGTATCAGTCTGGAGATTAGCATCAGAGTATGTCTACGACATTTGATCTTTGTACCACGACCAACAGAACAGTCAGTATGTGATGATATATTATGGTGAACACACAAAGGTACATTGTATAGATTTAATTAGGCATAATAATTCCCAACAATATTCCAATTCCTATAATGACACAAATAAGTAAGCGATAATAAATGCCTCACTGTACATCATCCTGCTTATTACAAGGATACTTAGTCTCAGATGTCCAAGTGTGACCGTTTTTAATGTATTTTTGATTATTTCTCTTAATTATGTAAGACAATGAGAAACAATGAGACTTTTCAGCGTGAGAGTGAATCTGCACTGCGTTTACAGATGATTGTATTATATTAACTGTGTATATTACAGCATTATATGCTGAATATAATTTATAATAATGCTAAGGGTCCTGGTATCTGATAGTCCTCCTGTTCATGCCAAATGTAATGTCTGATATAATTAATAAATCTATACTATGCCAAACATTATTTTACTGGATAAGCATACAAATATTTTTTGAAAAGAATAGTTTAGAAACGTAATCAGTGACAATACTATTTTAAAACCTACAATATCAATTTAAAATACTTCAAATGTATGTAATCTTTGACAGTGTACAAGCATATATATTTATCTAACATAATTATGTATTTTTCAGCTGATCAGAATTATTAATATTTCTATTCTGGTGTCACCATTGCCCTCTGGTGGGCTGATTTTTAGTCCCACTCCATCCCTGATGGATCATTTTACTCTTTATTAAACAGTACTTTTTGCCAAGTTTTACAAGTTAAATAACTGTTTTGCATATGTCCTGAAAGTAATAATAAAAATAAATACAAAAATTTAAAAAAAATCACGATTCAGGCTTTGTTCAAAGTTTTGTGAGAGCGTAGAATCGTGAATTCAGTACTGTAAATCAAACCAAATACACCCTTTTCATTTCTGTTTTTTTTTATATCATATTTTAATAATATACAGGGGAAATAATTTAAAATTAATTGATAATCAAAATAATCATTAGTTGCATCCCTACGAATTATGTAATTAATAAACATGTAACAAAAAGTGATATATTAAATATAATATTATATTTTTTTATTGAATACATTTTTAAAAAGCCAATATGTGACCAAAATTATATTTAAAAAGCTAAATAGAATTAGTAAAATGTATATTTTCATAATGTACCTAGTTAGAAGGTCCCCTTTATAATTAACAGCATTAGCTGGAAAATAATTTATTTCATATGCAAGTAAAATGGACATTATGATTTAAATCAATATCGTATTGAAACTGGAATATAATCGAATCAACAGCTTGTGAATCTGAATGGAATCGAAACAAAATCTGAATCAATACCTAGCCCTATATATGACACAACACAACAAAATCAAGCTACAACTTAACAGAAAAGTCACAGCACAATTCAATTAAACCACGTCAAACAGTAAATAGGCCACAGCACAATTCAATTAAACCACGTCACACAGTAAATAGGCCACAGCACAATTCAATTAAACCACGTCACAAAGTAATTAAGCCACAGCACAACAAAAAGCAACGAAACAATTCAATTCAGCCACAACGCAACGAAATTAAGTCTATGTTGCGGCTTAATTTTGTTGCGTTGTTTCTTTGTTTTCAGCTTTTGTTTGCTTTGATAGTCTTGTTTTGTTGTGCACCCTCGCTTACTGACCGATCAGAGAGCAGTGTAATTGTGAAATCAAATTACATTTACTCAAAATATACATCTGATAATGATTTGATATGGAAACAGAGCGCATCCTTCAACCTGTTTATTTTAACAAGACGCTGATTGACAAGATACCACAATCTCCCTTTACACAATATATGGCACGGAGAAACCTGACCTTAATAGACAACATTCCTCAAAAACATTAAAAACGAACCCGGTACGGATTTCAACACGGACGGTTACAGAGAAAGATTATAAGTTTTCCGATGAAAAAAACGGTATATGATGTATTTGCTATGCAGTTATTGTACAGTAGGTGGCGATATGCGAGTTATTCCTCCAGTTCACCACCAGTAACAGAAGAAGAGGAAGTGACAGCTTATTGACAACAATGCAAATGTTTCTTTCCTGAACGCTCCTCCGGTGTCAGTCTACGTGAAATCCTGCGGTCATTGCTGTCTCTTTTATGAGTGTGTGTGTGTGTGAGCTCAGAGTAGACACACACACAGAGAGAGAGAATGAGGTCACTTTCAGAGCCATAAACCTCCCCACTAACCAGCGTTTCATATCGAGTTGCGACGTGTACAGGAACTGCGCGATGAGTTGCACATAGCCAGCCAGCTCACGGTCGTTAATTTACAGCAGGCCATTCGCTTCTTTCTGTTGACTTAATTAATATTTTTTTTCCCAAGGTTCCGTTCAAACGGACGGGTGGGTTGTTTATTAATTTCTCTTCTTTACTAACTGACAGACTGCAACTTTATTAGTTTTAGCTAATTTAGCTAATAGTTATACAAAGATGTGCTGTTTCAAAATTGATGCTAACTCATATTACCTCATCTAAATAAATGATTCGTTGACCAGCAAATTGCTATTAATTTGTAAATTAATCGCGACCCAAACAAGTGAAGTCATTCGATTTACTTCTCTTGTTGTCCGCTTTCACTTTGACCCTAATATATCACTGAACATCTTCGAGTCTGTCCGTGTTTGTGTTTTGAACGTAGTCTTTATTTCCTTTTCATAGTATGTCTTCATTTGTTTGTGAAGTTGAAACCATGACTAACCGGAGAAGATTACGGATTGGTCGCCCGTGGGCCTCATGTTTGGCAGTATTTGTGTTTGTTGTGCTGGCCGAGAATGTCAACGCCAGGCCGGCGAATATGTCAGCATTGAAAGACAAACATCCCAGCAGTAAAGAGGAAAACGAGATCTTTCCACCCGACCATCTGAACGGTGTGAAGCTGGAGATGGATGGTCACCTTAATAAAGACTTTCATCAGGAGGTGTTTCTGGGGAAGGAGATGGAAGAATTTGAGGAAGACTCGGAACCCAGAAGGAACAAGAAGAAACTTATTGAAATTTTCACCAAGTATGTCCACCGCTGTTGAAGTATTAGAGTTTCCCCATTATGTTCTTAGTTGTCATTTTAAAGGCAAACGTTAAAGGGATAGTGCACCCAATACTGAAAATGATCTCCTCGCCCTCATGCCATCACAGATGTGTATGACTTTCTTCTGCAGAGCACAAATGAAGAATATCTCAGATTTGTGTCTATACAATGCAAGTGAATGGTGACCAAAACTTTGAAGCTCTAAAAAGCATTTAAAGGCAGCATAAATGTAATCTAGAGCACTAGGTGGCGTTATAGGAAGTATAACTGATTTTAAAATTATGATCGCCAGAGAGACTGCTGATGTCAAGTTTTAAAGTGAAAAAGGAGTTATATTTTGGCCTGTTCTCATCCAAAATCAATTTTATCTCTTCAGAAGACATGGATTTCACTGCAGTTTTATGGATTGTTTTTATGCGGCATTTATGTCCATTTTGGAGCTTCAAATGTCTGGCCACCATTCACTTGCATTGATATGGACCTGCAGAGCTGAAACATTCTTCTCACACGCATTTGGAATGGCATGAGTGCGAGTAAATAATGAGCGCATTTTCACTTAAATAAACTATTGCATGAGCAATTTCAGTATAAAGAAAATATAATTAAAAACATAAAACTTGGTCATTAAATGCATGTTTGATCACCTAAGGTGTATAAGACTTCAAATAAATATGCATACTATTAATTTGAAGCTCAAATACTCTACCTGTTCCAACAGCTTTATTATTCGCTTTTGTTCGCTGTCACTAGGGTGGATATCAATAAAGACAGGAGCGTCAGTGCTAAAGAAATGCAGCGCTGGATCATGGAGAAGACGGAGGAACATTTTCAGGAAGCTGTTAGAGAGAATAAGCTCAGTTTTAATGCTGTGGATCCTGATGGGGATGGTACATAAAATTTAATTGCCATTCATTTTGCACCATAGAATTTTATGTTTTGCAGATATATTTTTATAGGATAGCAAATGCGTGATCAGGTTTCTAAGACATTTAAAAATGGCTTCCCATTGATATCATCTTCCAGTTATGAAGGCTTTGCACATTGTGACTGTTTTACTAGAGCAAATACACTTAGTGAATTTGCTTTCTTATCTTTTTAAAATGCATCTTTCTTCCAAAATTGCATTTTATTTGTTAGACTTTTTGGCAGAAAATGCACACAATCTTCTTTATTAACAGTGTTTAGTTTTTTCCTGACATGATGTTTATTCTCATAACATTTAACAAATCCACATGACCGCTTTTGGTCTGCTCATTGTTCTCTCTCAGGACATGTTACTTGGGATGAATACCGTGTGAAGTTTTTGGCAAGCAAAGGTTTCAATGAGAAAGAAGTAGCTGAGAAGATAAAGAACAATGAAGAACTAAAAGTTGATGAAGAAAGTAAGTTGTAACCGAGTGTGTTTGATAGTGTGTAGTACTCGTAATAAACGCATTTCTAATTATATGGCATCACCACAGCCCAGGAGGTTCTGGAGAGCTTGAAGGATCGCTGGTTCCAAGCAGATAACCCTCCAGCTGACCAGCTGTTGAATGAAGAGGAGTTTCTCTCTTTCCTACATCCTGAGCATAGCAGAGGCATGCTCCGATACATGGTAAAGGAGATTGTACGAGACCTAGGTGAGCATTGGAATGTTATTCCTACAGATTATCATAATTAAGGGGTCATGATTGGAATAGTTTACTGAAAAATTATAATTCTCTCATCATTTACTCACACTCATGCCGCTCAAACCTGTATGACTTTCTTCTGCTGAACACAAAGATATTTTTGAAGGATTTATGATTTGTTTTTGTCCATACAATGCCAATCAATGGGCTCCAGAACTGTATAAAAAAATTATAGGTAATCCACAAGGCTCAAGTGGTTGAATCCATCTCTTCTGAAGCTATACTATCACATTGGGTGAGCAAAAGATCCAAATTGAACTCCTTAAGGCCAAAGTATACTACGGTTGTCCGCATTACTGATCACTCTGCGCACAGTATGCGAGTGTAACAGGAGCCAGCTGGTACGTGAGAGCAGTATGTGTAAACCTTACTCCCCTGGCCTAAAGAGGCACACTAGCTACAGACACTAGAGGCTGTAGCCTTTAGCCTCCTTGTTAGCGCTCCCGCCCCCCATGCCAGAGACGCCAGTTCGGAGTGGGTCGATCAGGACTGATTAAAGTGGTGCCATGACCCGGATGGGAGTGAGGTTTAGTGGGGTGAGTGTAACGGGAGCCATCTGGTATGTGATAGATGTGCAGTATGTGTAAACCTTACTCCCCTGGCCTAAAGAGGCACACTAGTTACTGACACTAGAGGCTGTAGCCTTTAGCCTCCTTGATAGCGCTCCCGCCTCCCATGCCGGAGACACCGGTTCGAATCCCGTTCGGAGCAGGACTGGGTACACGTTGTGCAAATTTCATCATCAGCATAGTCTGCGCAGACTGTCCGCCTGCGGCCAAGAGTTTCTCGAATTGTGGACTGTCCTCTTCTGTGCACATCACTGGTGCATGTAAATCTTGATCTCCTCAGCCTCCTTTGTGTGTTAATGAGAAAATTGTGTTCACACACTTCCTTACATTTGACGTATGTGCAGGGCACTGTACACAAACCAGACCATTTTTGGGATACTTTAAAAATGTACTACCGAGGTTGCCTTTCCAAAACATTGATGGTAAACACAAAAAAAAAATGCAAGGTCTTTTTTCTGTATTATGATACTGGGATTAAGGACATGGCAACCATGTGCAGCGTCAAAGAATCACGATCTTCAAGCCTGGACTGTGTTCCGATCGCGCCAGATGGCAAGATTTTTAGTGAAATAAGGACTTACATTTTGGTGTGTTTTTCACCAGAAACCGAGTTTATCGCTTGAAGACATGGATTTACAGTGCATCTGGATAGTATTCACAGCGCGTCACTTTTTCCACATTTTGTTATGTTACAGCCTTATTCCAAAATGGATTAAATTCATTTATTTTCATAAAAATTCTACAAACAATACCCCATAATGACAACATGAAAGAAGTTTGAAATCTTTGCAAATGTAAAAAAAAAAAAAATACAAAATGAAAAAAAATCACATGTACATATGTATTCACAGCCTTTGCTTAATACTTCGTTGAAGTACCTTTATGCACCAATTACAGCCTGAAGTCTTTTTGTGTATGATGCTACAAGCTTGGCACACCTATTTTTGGGCAATTTCTCCCCTTCTTTGCAGGACCTCTCAAGCTCCAAGTTGGATGTGGAGTGTCGGTGCACAGCCATTTTCATATCTCTCCAGAGATGTTCACTCAGGTTCAAGTCGGAGCTCTGGCTGGGCCACACAAGGACATTCACAGAGTTGTCCCATAGACAATCCTTTGTTATCTTGGCTGTGTGCTTAGGGTCGTTGTCCTGTTGGAAGATGAACCTTCACCCCAGTCTGAGGTCCAGAGTGCTCTGGAGCTGGTTTTCATTAAGGATGTCTCTGTACATTGCTGCATTCATTTTTCCCTCTATCTTGACTAGTCTCCCAGTACCTGCTGCTGAAAAACATCCCCACAGCATGATGCTGCCACCACCATGCTTCACTGTAGGGATGGTATTGGCCAGGTGATGAGCGGTGTCTGGTTTCCTCCAGACATGACGCTTGCCATTCAGGCTAAAGAGTTCAATATTTGTTTCATCAGGCCAGAGAATTTTGTTTCTCATGGTCAGAGTCCTTCAGGTGCCTTTTGGCAAACTCCAGGCGGACTGTCGTGTGCCTTTTTACTGAGGAGTGGCTTCTGTCTGGCCACTCTACCACACAGGCTTGATTAGTGGAGTGCTGCAGAGATGGGGGTTCTTGGTCACCTCCCTGACTAAGGCCCTTCTCCCCCAATCGCTAAGATTGGCCGGGCGGCCAGCTCTAGGAAGAGTCCTGGTGGTTCCAAACTTCCATTTACGGATGATGGAGGTGACTGTACTCATTGGGACCTTCAATGCTGCAGACATTTTTCTGTACCCTTCCCCAGATCTGTGCATCGATACAATCCTGTCTTGGAGGTCTTGGACTTCGTGGCTTGGTTTGTTCTCTGACATGCACTGTTAACTGTGGGACCTTATATAGACAGGTGTGTGCCTTTCCAAATCATGTCCAATCAACTGAATTTACCACAGGTGGATTCCAATCAAGTTGTAGAAACATCTCAAGGATGATTGATGGAAACAGGATGCACCTGAGCTCAATTTTGAGTATAATGTAAAGGCTGTGAATACTTGCGTACATGTGGTGTTTTTGTTTTTGTTTTTTTAAATATACAGTCAGGTCTATAAATATTGGGACATCGACACAATTCTAATCTTTTTGGCTCTATACACCACCACAATGGAGTTGAAATAAAATGAACAAGATGTGCTTTAACTGCAGACTTTCAGCTTTAATTTGAGGGTATTTACATCCAAATCAGGTGAACGGTGTAGGAAGTACAACAGTTTGTATATGTGCCTCCCACTTTAAGGGACCAAAAGTAATGGGACAGATTAACAATCATAAATCAAACTTTCACTTTTTAATACTTGGTTGCAAATCCTTTGCAGTCAATTACAGCCTGAAGTCTGGAACGCATTGACATCACCAGACGCTGGGTTTCATCCCTGGTGATGCTCTGCCAGGCCTCTACTGCATCTGTCTTCAGTTCCTGCTTGTTCTTGGGGCATTTTCCCTTCAGTTTTGTCTTCAGCAAGTGAAATGCATGCTCAATCGGATTCAGGTCAGGTGATTGACTTGGCCATTGCATAACATTCCACTTCTTTCCCTTAAAAAACTCTTTGGTTGCTTTCGCAGTATGCTTCGGGTCATTGTCCATCTGCACTGTGAAGCGCCGTCAAGCATTTGGCTGAATATGAGCAGATAATATTGCCCGAAACACTTCAGAATTCATCCTGCTCCTTTTGTCAGCAATCACATCATCAATAAATACAAGAGAACCAGTTCCATTGGCAGCCATACATGCCCACGCCATGACACTACCACCACCATGCTTCACTGATGAGGTGGTATACTTTGGATCATGAGCAGTTCCTTTCATTCTCCATACTCTTCTCTTCCAATCACTCTGGTACAAGTTGATCTTTGTCTCATCTGTCCATAGGATGTTGTTCCAGAACTGTGAAGGCTTTTTTAGATGTTGTTTGGCAAACTCTAATCTGGCCTTCCTGTTTTTGAGGCTCACCAATGGTTTACATCTTGTGGTGAACCCTCTTTATTCACTCTGGTGAAGTCTTCTCTTGATTGTTGACTTTGACACACATGCACCTACCTCCTGGAGAGTGTTCTTGATCTGGCCAACTGTTGTGAAGGGTGTTTTCTTTACCAGGGAAAGTATTCTTCGGTCATCCACCACAGTTGTTTTCCGTGGTCTTCCGGGTCTTTTGGTGTTGCTGAGCTCAACGGTGCGTTCTTTCTTTTTAAGAATGTTCCAAACAGTTGATTTGGCCACACCTAATGTTTTTGCTATCTCTCTGATGGGTTTGTTTTGATTTTTCAGCCTAATGATGGCTTGCTTCACTGATAGTGACAGCTCTTTGGATCTCATATTGAGAGATGACAGCAACAGATTCCAAATGCAAATGGCACACTTGAAATGAACTCTGGACCTTTTATCTGCTCCTTGTAAATGGGATAATGAGGGAATAACACACACCTGGCCATGGAACAGCTGAGCAGCCAATTGTCCCATTACGTTTGGTCCCTTAAAAAGTTGGAGGCACATATACAAACTGTTGTAATTCCTACACCTGATTTGGATGTAAATACCCTCAAATTAAAGCTGAAAGTCTGCAGTTAAAGCACATCTTGTCCACTGTGGTGGTGTATAGAGCCAAAAAGATTAGAATTGTGTTGATGTCCCAATATTTATGGAACTGACTGTATAAATTTGCAAAGATTTCAAACAAATTTCCATATTGTCATTATGGGATATTGTTTCCATTTTGGAATAAGGCTGTAATATAACAAATTGTGGAAAAAGTGAAGCGCTGTGAATACTTTCTGGATGCACAGTAAATAAAGTTGAATGGATTACTTTTATGCTGCCTTTTGTTTTGGACCCCATTGACTTGTATGGACAAAAACACATACATCTTTCAAAATACCTTTCCAGAGAAATGAGAAAAAAATCATATGAGGCATGAGGGTGAGTAAATCATGAGATTATATTTTTATACATTTTGGATAAACTATCCCTTTAAGCACATGACACTAAAAGGAAATTGAAAAGAGGGGCCTGGGTAGCTCAGTGGTAAAAGTTGCTTGCTACCACCCCTGGGGTTTGCTAACGTGGTGAGTTGGGCATGGATGCTGCGGTGGATGGTGTGAATCCTAGACATTGCAGTATGTCTCTGTGGCAAAGCACTCAACAAGCCACGTGATAAGATGCGTGGGTTGACTGGCTCCGATGCGGAGGCAACTGAGACTCGTCCACTGCCACCCGGATTGAGGCGAATAATTACGTGACCACGAGGACTTAAAGCGCACTGGGAATTGAGCATTCCAAATTGGGAAAAAATCCAACAACAAAAAAAAGTGGTGTTTTTTTTATTATTATTAACTCAACCGTGTGTTTAAAATTATTGTACAGATCAAGATGGAGATAGAAAGTTGACTCTTGCTGAATTTATCTCCCTCCCCATGGGAACTGTGGAGAATAAGCAGGCCCAAGATATCGATGATGACTGGGTTCGTGAAAGAAAGAAGGAATTTGAAGAGGTCATTGATGTGAACCATGATACGATTGTAACCATGGATGAGTTGGAGGTTGGTCCTTTTTTTTTTTTTTGTGTTGTTGATGGATCAGAGTTCTTTGGTAGTGTGTCATTAATTTTATATCTGTCTCTTGCTGGTTTACTCTCTCTCACAGGAGTACATGGACCCCATGAATGAGTACAATGCCTTGAACGAAGCCAAGCAGATGATTGCTGTGGCAGATGAGAACCAAAACCATAACCTGGAGCTAGAGGAGATCCTTAAATACAGCGAGTACTTTACTGGCAGCAAACTCATGGACTATGCCCGCAATGTACACGAGGAGTTCTAATCTCCTCAAATCTGTTAAAAATAGTAATATATTTGTATATATTCCTTAAGGCTACACTGAGGGCTATGCAAAGTGTTGCAAGAATTATGTTGCTTTTTGCTTGCTTCCCAGATTGGGATCAAAGAGTGCGTTTGAACTTGCGTTTATAACTTAACAAACCTGCAAGCCAGTTGCAGTACAAATGCATATAGCAGTGCGAGTCTGCTTTTCGTGATGTCACAGGTGTGCTGCTCAAAGGTGTGATTCCCAAATTACAAATGAGCTTACCCCATACATTCCCCTGGAATTAAGTTGTGATGCTTTGTCTCTTTCATTCATTTTGGGAGTGATTATAATTTAAGAGTAATGAATGTAAATGAGAAATTTGGTCAGGGTTTTCCACATAGAGGTGGAATCTAATTAAAAATGTATTAATGTATATAATATAGTTACTTGGAGTGCCATAGTATGTATAGTAAATGTTTTGACAGTTTGGGTGGATTGGGTGTTAAGACTGAGCTTTAACAGGGTTTGTATGATTAGCTTTCTAAGCTGCAACCCCTGTTCTTTCTAAAGATTAAGAAAATGTATTAAGGGTTTTCACAACCCCAAAATTAATAATTTTGTGAACTTGATTGTCTATCACTTCTTTTAGGATCTCATCATTCAAAGCAAACCAGTTAAAGTTTCAAATGCTTAGTAAAGAAATCATATTTTTTTACAGAGTATAGAAAAAGGGGTCTAGATGTGACTTATTGGATTATTTGCACATTAGCTTTTTTTGTCAGTTTGGTGAATTCATAATTGCATATGGCCTGAATATTATTTTATGACTGCAAGTGAAAAATCAAATCATCCTGTTACCTCAGGAATTTCTTTCAGTCACATGCTAATTGCTGGTGATCATTGTTCCTCCATTGAATTTGTCATACACATATTTTTTAAAACTAATCTCAAGGTTTGTTGTGCAAAGACTGTCTTGACTGCAATCATTTTTAAAGCATATTTTAAGTATGCTTTGGTAACTTTGGGAACTTTTGGCTGTTAAAACAATAGCTCCTAATGTGTTCACAATCATCTATGTACAGAACATTGACTGACCATATATTGCCCTCATCCTGTGGAAATTCAAGTGACTTGCTTGAATTTTTTTTTTTTTGGGGGGGGGGGGGCTTTGAAAATTTTTAAGCTTTAAAATGCATCATATTGTTCAGATTTGGTTGTTCATACCATTATTATTAGACATTTTAATGCACCGATCAAGCAATGGATGAAATATACCTCTAAATTTGACACCTCTAAAACTACTTGGGGGTTTATGCTGTGAAGTCTGGCAACCTTTAAATCTTTGTTAACATTTCTGATATGAACTGTGCCAGATTAGAAAGTGAAATTAGGCTGTAATTTAAAAAAAAACGGCTACAACAATCTGTATATAATTTTGCTTCATCAGACCCTTCTGATATAAGGAAGTCAGGAACATAAATATTCTGGACTACTTTATACTATAAAACCAATGTTGAAAGATGGAGATATTTACTTTTATGTCAGGATCATATCCACATAATTAAGTTGTTCTAGAAAATCTGCGACATTGTTTCTTTTTGTGTCTACAAATAAATTTCATTGAAATTGAAAATTAAAAGCTAACAATTTATTCAGGTTTATACTCCTAATATACACCATAATCTACTAGTAGGTAAAAAAAAAAAAAAAACGATATACTGTCAACTTGATACAAAATATTTTCCTGATAATATTGTAATCACTTCTTTTGGAATTAGTAAAATGACAATATACTGTAAGAGACAACTATTTGATTTTGTCAACATCATGTTGTTTATAATATTATGCTTACTATTTTTCACACAAGGTATGAATGGGTGTTTTTACATGAACATGTAGCCTCATTCAAATGTTGAATGTCAGAAGTTTACATACACCTTCGCAAAATACGCTTAAACTTTTTCACAATTACTGACATTAGGTCAATTTGGACCTACTTTATTTTAAGAATGTGAAATGTCAGAATAATAGTTGAGAGAATTATTTATTTTAGCTTTTGTTTCTTTCATCGCATTCCCAGTGGGTCAGAAGTTTACATACACTTTGTTAGTATTTGTTAGCATTGCCTTTAAATTGTTTAACTTGAGTCAAATATTTTTCCAAAAATTAAGATATTTGTCCCCATGTGCACTTGCAAACTGTAGTCTGGCTTTTTTTATGGTGGGTTTGGAGCAGTGGCTTCTTCCTTGCTGAGCATCTTTTCAGGTTATATTGATATGGGACTCGTTTCACTGTGGATATAGATACTTGTCTACCGGTTTCCCCCAGCATCTTCACAAAGTAATTTGCTGTTGTTCTGAGATTGATTTGCACTTTTCGCACCAAACTACGTTCATCTCTAGGAGACAGAATGCATCTCCTTCTTGAGCGGTATGATGGTTGCGTGGTCCCATGGTGTTTATACTTGCATACTATTGTTTGTACAGATGAATGTGGTACCTTCAGGCGTTTGGAAATTGCTCCCAAGGATGAACCAGACTTGTGGGGTCCACAATTTTTTTCTAATGTATTCTTTTGATTTTCCTGTGATGTCAAGCAATGAGGCACTGCGTTCGAAGGTAGGCCTTAAAATACATCCACATCATATTTTAGAATAATAATATTAACATAATATTTTAGGAAGGGTGTCCCTTACAAGACAATCATTTTTTGGAGTCCTTAGCATCAAATAATTTGAAAACAGACATGCTAGATTAAATTTAGTATCCCTTTTATATTTAACAAAATTTAAAAAAAAATTCAGTCAACTCGTGAAACTGCTTATAAAATTAATTAATTTTCAATTCTCTATACAAAAAAGAAATACGTAATGTACCATTAGTTCATCTTATTTTCACTTGCAGAATTGTTTATTGCCACAAGGTGGCAGTCAAGTGCAAAAATTAATAAAGACTGTTGCTAAAATCAGACTATAATGAATATTATATATTAGTTTTGAAAATATATTAATCAAAATCTAGTTTACCTACAGCTATCACTTTTTGTCATCAATTCATGCACAGTAGTCCCTAGCAAAGATTTTTGCAAGCATGACTTATGTAATTTTCAATTTGAATTAATCTATGGATGAATTATTAAAATGAGCAATGTTTTCCTTTCTCTCCAATAAATAAAACAGTCCCAAATGATAGTTCTAGCAGAGACCTACAATAGGGTGTGGCAATGTTGGAGAGCAGACAGACGGGTTTCAAGTACGGTGGTGGTAGATGGAGGCTTTTTTTCACTGTTAGAGACTGTTATGTAAGGAGGGAGAGTCTTCCCACCTCCCATCACTGTTTTTGTTTTTCTCAATGAGCCAGGCTCTCCCTGATGCAGGCCCCTGCGCCTGTCCACTAGGCCCCTTTCTTTCCTGGAAGCAGAGACTGGCAGGGGCCACTAAGGGGCAGGTTTGGGGGAAAGAGAGAATGATTGAGGGAGGGGGTCTCCTTCCCCTTCCCCCTTCCTGCAAATCACATGGCTCCAGACTTGAGCTTCACAGAAACCTCAGATTTGGTCAATCTGGGCACAGCTCTTTTTGAGCATATGCAATACGTGGGTTCAGGTCATTGAGTGCACGGACTGTAAGTCACTGTGGGTGGGAGGTTGTAGGCCGGATTAAGTAGTTTATATCCTGTTCACTGATTATTGATGTAGGCAAAGATTGCAAAGAAAGCTGGTATTTGGAGGATATCTCATGTGTGCAAACACCTTGTGGGTTGTGATAAGTACAATTTTGTGTAGCCTAATGTTTTTTGTCTATACTTACAATTACTATATTTATGACCAGGGTAAAAATGCTTCCAAATGGAAAATAAACCTCAAATATCTGGTGATAATCTATTATCTAACCGATCTTGAGTTTAATCTTGTGATATTGTGATCTTGTGCCAAATAGCATAATACAATATGTATATTATGTATTCATATACATTATTGTTTAATGCTTCAGATCAGTGTGCAACAGTTTAACAGTTTTTTGTTTGCTGGTCTTGAAATGTATACCAGAGATGCTTGTGTGCCAGGGAGCAGGTTCTAATTTCACTCCGCCCTTGTTCAAGGCTCTAATCCAAAAATGTAACCTTATAAAAACACAACAATTAGGCTGCCCTTTTTGGTAAGGGCACGAGCTAGGATTACAGTTTTGGTTTAATGAACTCTTTGGAGCCAGGTACAACTACTCCATGATGGTCCATGATCCATTTACAAGAGGGAGCTACCTATCACAGGATCAGGTTTGAAAGGAACAAGTTGCCAAACAGCCCTAAATTGGTTCTACTATTGGTATATTATCTGTAGCTGTTAACTGATTATAATGTAAATGATGAGAAATGGAATTGGTAATAGAAATGTTTGCACATTTCCATGTGAAAACCCGACAATAATATATTTTTCTATAAATAATATAATTATTTTTCTGCTATTTTTATTCTTATAAATAATTGTATTTTATTAATTATTAATTTTATTATTAATAATTATGACTATTATAATAAAAATATTATTGTTAATAATAATAATATTAATAATAATAATAATATAATTATTATCATGTTTGGACCCATTTTAGCAGATTAAAGTGTAAATTAAGATAAATGGAATTTAATAATGGAAATGTTAATACATTTCCATGTAAAAACTGACAATAATATATTTTCTATAAATAGTAATATAATAACAATAATAATAAATGTTTATTATTTTAATGATTGTTGTTCATATGTTGTACAACATATGTTGTTTTATTAATTATTCATGTTTTTTATTATAATTATTTTTGTCTGGACTAAGCTTGTTTTCCATAACTATTATTTCACTGTTAAATAAGCTCAACAGCTTAACTCAAGTTAAATCAAAATAGAGTTTAATTTACTTCCTCTTTTTATCTCACAGCTTTGACCTCTGTGGAATGCTTAATCAGCAGGACAAACAAGGGTCACTCTCTATAGCAAGAAAGAGGCACTAACATTTCTGTAACACATAAACACTTTCAGATTCTTTACAATGGATAGAGAAAGTACTGTCACAAACCTAAACTTTGTGCTAAAAATAAAAAAAATATATTAAAAAATATATTACAAACATGAATAAAAATTATAAACAGTATGGTTTAGATAGGATACATTTTATCGGCTTTTTTCTGATTCCATGCCTTTTACCTCATGGAGTTGCAAAATAACTTTTTCAAAAGCAGAATATGTTTTGTAACTCTCCTGCTTACACTTATTTTAGTCACATATCTGACATCTGCACAACTTCCACATTTCTAAAACTAGGAATGTAAACACTGGTACCATTCTTGTTTATGTCTTGGTTTTGTGGTATAGAATTGGTCCCATTTGGGAATAGTCAGGAATAGATTTCCAACACAGTAGATCTGGGCAGTACTCAGACTCATAAAACTGAGGTTGCTGTACCTCTCATCACTAATGTTTACCTCAACCACTATTCTCATAACTAAAATAAAAAATAAAATAAACAACATGCGAGGAAGCAGAGCATACATTTTTGTTTGAAAACATGCCCAAATTGGATGCCATTATACAAAATTAATGCTACAGCTGATTAAGCAAATGTTCAACATTAATGGGAATTATTAACTGCAGTAACATGTTTGCAGTAATTAGTTACATTATTTAATTAAATTAACTGGGTTGTATATAATACATTGCAATTAAGGTGTGAAAATGGGTCAAGTAGGACTAGGAGATAAGCAGCATAATGTCATAGGACAGAATATGTATTTCCAACCAGAGACATTTTTTATTTTCATGCAGCTCACTATTACAGTTTTACATTGATGTCTTCTCTGAGCCAAAAGTCTTTCATGGATATCATGAAATATTGTTGTCAAAGCAAACACATATTTATCCAAGTGGTAACATGGTTTGTGAAACTTGATGATTTTGAAGATTTAGAATTGTTTTGAAGTTTAATGGTATTACACCTTCACAGAGATTTTAGTGTTGTCACATACTGTAATAAATGTGCATGCTTGAATAAACATCAAGCTAGCATTATATGCAGTAGCCTAATAAAAATATAGCATTCAAAACTCAATAATAAACCATTTGAATAATAATAATAATAATAATAATAAAGACATGGTTGTTTATGTTATTTATGCATTAATTCATCCGTTCTGATGCTGCTGGACCTTTCTGCAGCCTTTGACACAGAAAACCATCAGATCCTACTTTCCACCCACTCTACTCTTGGCATCAGAGGAACTGTGCTTGACTGGTTGACCTCCTATCTCTCAGATAGGTCCTTCAAGGTAGCCTGGAGAGGTGAGGTATCCAAGCCACATCAGTTACTTACTGGGGTACCTCAGGGATCAGTGCTTGGGCCACTTCTCTTCTCCATATACAACATCACTGGGACCCATCATTCAGTCACATGGTTTCTCTTACCACTGCTACGCTGACGACACACATCTCTAATTGTCTTTTCAGCCCAACGACACCACGGTGACTGCTCGAATCGGTGCCTGTCTGGCAGACATCTTGGCCTGGATGAAGGAACACAACCTGTAACTCAACCCAGCCAAGACCGAACTCCTTGTCTTTCCAGCCAACCTTGCTGTTGAACACAACATCACCATGCAGCTGGGTTCAACTACAGTATCACCTTCCAAAACAGTCAGAAATCTAGGGGTAACCATCGATAACAAGCTAAATTTCACAGACCACATCTCAAAGACTACAAGGTCATGTAGATTTACACTCTACAATATCAGGAAGATAAGACCTTTCCTCTCTGAACATGCCACACAACTGCTTGTTCAGTCACTTGTCATAACTAGACTGGACTACTGTAACGCTCTCTTTGCAGGCCTTCCTGCATCTGTAGATAGACCTCTGCAAATGATCAAGAATACAGCAGCATGTCTGGTCTTTAATGAACCAAAGAGAGCACGTTACACCACTCTTTGTCTCTCTCCACTGGCTGCCGGTCGATGCACGTATTAAATTCAAGGCTCTGATGCTGGCATACAAAACAGTCACTGGGTCTGCTCCAGCATACCTAAAAACATTTATGCAGATCTACACTCCTGCCAGAAGCCTGCGGTCAGCTAAGGAACGTCGCCTTGTTGTACCAACATAAAGAGGCACCAAAACACTTTCCCGGACTCTCAGTTTCAACATACCACGTTGGTTGAATGACCTTCCCAACTCCATCCGTGAAGCTGACTCACTCTCTGTCTTCAAAAAACAAAAAACACATCTTTTCCAAGAGCACTTAACCAGTCACTAAAAAAAATTTAATAATTCTTGTTGCACTTAAATCTGTTTTGAATGCTATTCCAATGCTATTAAAACTTTGTAGTATGGCATTTTTCATACAAATGTCTCCTTAAGATGATTCGCTTATGTTTTCCTCTTTTGTAAGTCGGTTTGGATAAAAGCGTCTGCCAAATGAATAAATGTAAATACATGTAATTGTTTTAATAACTTAAAAAAGTTATTTTCCTTTCATTTAAGATCTGTCAAAAGAATGTGTCGTTGTTGGAATTGTGCAATTATATTTTTAGCTGATATTTTAAAATGAGCAATATTTAATACATTTTTTACAATTACAATTACGATGAGAAGGGAAAAGAGGCAGATTGGGTGTCATATTTTTATTTTTACAACAAAGCTTTTCAAATATTACCAATTCAGCCGCATCCCTCAAATCCTTTGCAATTTCCTCAATTTTTAATTAGCATCCCGACACTGTAATTTAGATTTAATATGACTACTTCTGCAGACTACTGATTTCAACAAAACCAGTACTGGAATCTTTTCAGAGTGGAGCGTGCAATGTACAGAAGAATGATTTAGCTCCTCCCACTTCCTGGAGATCCAATCCGAAACGACCAGCTGTTTCAAGGCGCCCCTCCGAGTCCATCCAGAGCAAAACAATGCACGGATAAACATTAAAATCGTCAATTATCGATCATATTCGATTATTTTCTCATTCGGATTATAAATCCGAGCGAATTGGCCGTATATTTTTGTAAAGTACTACGTTGGATATAGCCCAGTTATGGGGTTGTTTATCTGTAGTAAGGGGAACTTGAAACCGCCCCTTGCCCCATGTCCTCGGTGTTTTTCTTCTTTCTCTTGGATTCTCCATGTTGTCGGAGAAAAAGTGAGGGCTTCACCTAAACAAGAGGGGGCAACGGATAAATATACAATCGATGAAGTAAACTGAGACGCGAAGCCTAGTGAATAGCAGATAAGAGAAAAGAAAACAAAGAGCCATGCCCCTCCCATGTGGAAGAGAATAGAAGGCGGGAATAAATAAATATCAAAATAATTTGTCTCCGTAGGTCCGAGATATTTTTGCGCTGACGGAAATTATTCTTTTCAAGCGTCGCTAGCTATTAATGCCACTAAATGTTTGTCGACTGTTTGTCGCCGAAAAAGGTTGGTTGGACGTTGAGGGCTGTGCGTTTGTTAGATGGAAAGTTCGATCATCACTCAAGTGCAGAGAGAGGATTCTCGGGCGCCTTCAAAAACAGGTAGGCAATGCACTGTTACATATGAAATGGCAGTGTTTCAGCGCTGTGAACACAAACGGAACTCTTTGTTGTCGGATAATCTCTTTTTGGCAAAAGCGCGATGTGAGATTCGAATTTCGAACGCGTTCGATGCTCGCGCAGTACAGTTGGCATTTGCGAAATAGAGCTGATTGACATGTCACATTGTGGAGCGGAATTCGTTTCGCTCTTGAACGTTGACAGTATCTCACATCACAGGATATATACATTTGCCTACATTTTGTTTGTGTGACTTTGTAAGGCTAAATCTCAGGGTAGCTGCTGATCCTTTATTGTATTATTCACACGTTTTGCTGTTTAAAACGTTTACGTAATATAACCGTTTTATAAGGATCTTAGACGACCCCTTGATCACACTGAAATGTTTTTCTTTCTGTATTATGAGATGTTTCCCATGTATTTATTATTCATGCTTACAGTAGATACGATACTGATAGTTTTGACGTTTTAAAACGGGTCACTTATCCCAACAAAGTTCCTTGTCGTTGAAAAAATCTGCTGTTTCCACTTTTGTGACGTTAAACAGGCGGCGTTTCATAACTTGGTTAATGGGTAATTCGAGTGACACATTTTCTTAACATTGTGCCGATTATATTTCCAAAACGCACGTTTGCTACGCTCGCACATCTTATACACTACCTCACTGAAGTAAAACGACGAAAATATCATTTAAGCGTGGAAAACATGGGCCTAATCGAGAGCGCAAGGTGCCGCGGAGGAATGCACAAACACACCCCTCAGCACACGCCCTCCATCCGCCGCACGACGAACAGACGCTACAGTTACACAAATGTAAACCAGAAGGCCTTAATTCAGACGTTTGAACGATAGGGTGTGTTTTTTTTATAGTAAATGCCACAGTGTTCTGCAGAAAATACATAGTAGCCATTTTGTCCCCTTACTTACTGCCTGGCGGACCTGGTGCCTATCCTTTCGACTGTGTGTTGACATGCGATTCGTCCCAGTGTTTATCGTGTATTATATGTTCGCAGTTTTGCGCTTATTATAGACCTGACGTAAATTCTTCGCATATGAAAGCTGTCGTAAAAGTGTGGCCATATGCTATCGATGTTAATAAGGCTGTTATTACAGATGTTTATGACCAATGCATTAGTGAATTACGAGCAGCCATTATGTTTGAAATAGCCAAGAAAAGTATGCAGAAATGTGTGGAACACCCCTTGAACACAGTTGCACATGCTTGCTTGCGTGTCCAATTACCAGACTGTGCCACATGTCTAATATATGTCTTGTATGTGGCCATGACAGCAAAAGACAGAAATATGGCGCTTAGAGAAAAATGCAATGTAAAATGCAATGTAAACAGAGGTCTAATAATGTTTTGCAAGGTTTTGTTATCTATTGCTTTCTGTAGTGTGTTTGATTTACAGTCTTGAGGAGTTCGATCCGTTTAGAATTTAAAAATGTTAAATATCAAAATGTGAAAAGCAAGGATTAAAGTGTATACATTTGTTATTTAGATGAGCGTTATCCATCTCCATGGTTTAGTTGCGCTTGAACTGTGCTGGGTAGTAACGGATTACATGTAATGTGGATTACATAATTAGGTTACAAATATCAAGTACTTGATTTGATTGATACTCTTAATCAGATTACAGTTACTTTTGTATGGATTACGTTATTACATATTAATCAGGGAAAGGCAGTAATTTTTTCATAATTTATTTATTCCTCTAGTTCCTCTTTTTTTCTGTTTTAAATTTGCTACTAGCCACCAGCCATAATTACACTGAAGATGGAGCACTAATCCACACAAAAATGCCGAACCGATGGCATTAGTGCAGTAAAGTTTGTTTTAGTTTCACAAATTGCTTTTGTACTTAAAAAAATGAACATGAATGCACTTTTGCGACAACTTCTGAGACTGTTTTTTTTTTCCTGTAAATTCACCCAAAAAAATAGTCTTATCTATTATTACCACACGTGCATGCCGTTTGCAATGCCAACATTTACGGAGTAAGAACATTTTAAGTGCCTGTTTTTATTACACTCAGAAAAAGACAACTGGTGAGTAAAACAAAAATGTGCAAAAAAGAACAATATCAATTCACATATTTTTATTTATTAAGTAAGCTTTCTTTTTTGCATTTAATCAACATTGTCAAAATGGTTCAAGATTACCCTACTCAAATACATGCGAATGCGTGATGTCAGAAGTAATTAAAAAGCAATCATATTAGATAACTTTGAATGTAATCCTGTACAGTTTAACTACAATTTAAGTTATTAAAAAATTATCTACCCAGCACTGTGCATGAAGCAAGGTGATGAGAAACAATGTTTTAAAATGTATTTTATGAATTCTCATTCTGTGCAATGAGATTGATTGATGATACAATATGTCTAAAACTGATTTTTTGTTCATTTGGTGAACACCAGATCGAAACCATTTTTGTCTGATATAACATTGCCGATGTTATCCCTTTGTTTTCATATCTCTGCGCTTTAGATACTTGAAACACAAGTAAGAATAAAACTTCTCTTAAAGAAAGGTTCTGAAGTTAACTGAAAGGCTTTGGGGACAGGTTTGTATTTACAAGATTCTCCAGCCAGTGGCTTAATTATAGATATCAAGCACATGTTTCCTTAACTGATTCCTTGGAGTCCAGTAGTTACACGGATACATTGAAACTCAAATTCTAGCTTGACATTTATTTAACCTTTTTTTTAGTCTTGACAAAAGTACCAGTACTTTGGTACTAAAATAAAAAAGATGTAGCGATACCAGTGTTTCTGCAGTAACGGTAGAAACCTACTCTATCCGGTACCAGCGTGCAATATGACTGACACACGCTGACACAAATGCTCACAGGCTTATTTTGAATGCGTGCTCTGTTACTCCTTGTACACCAAAATGGACAATTAATCCAGGTGACATGTCCTAGCGTGATTCATTAAACCACTGAAGGCTTCAATCTTAGCGTGGATGAGATGCATACTTTAAATTAATGTATTAATCCAACTGCTCATACTCTGGAAACTCCACAGACACTGAGAATCAATCACGTTGTTTGAGATGACAAAGTAGAGCACTAATCCACAGTGAAGCACGCAACACATGTAAACTATATATTTATATAATTAAATCACAGCAATTGCGCTTTAATCTCAACTCAAATTTGTTAGTAAAGCATTTAAAACAACAGAGTTGACCAAAGAGTTTTACAGTAATTCAATTTAAAATATAGCATTTCAAAATTACCACATACACAAACACCAGTAATCTAAAATACAAACACTCCAAAACTGTGTCCTACATTTCATTTGTCAGACTCAAAGGACAATGTAAAAAGATGAGACTTAGAGCTTAGACAATAGACCTTTTTCACACTGCGGGTATTGGAATACAGAAGTAAACTGTTGCAGGGTAAACTTTGACAGCGATGAATGGGAGATCACAGTAAATATTATTTTCACTTACCCATTTGCTCCAAGACCAAAAGAAAAAATCCACTATTACATTTAAATAACTTTCCAGAAGAGGAAAAAAAAAAAAATGAGTGGTGGATTAAGACGTGAGAAGATGCCAAATGTACTGTCACTCTGTCAGCAGCTGTAATAGAAACCCCCTCTCAGCTGTGGAAATTCAGATTGTAAACTAATTCCAGTGTAATATAACACAGAGCATAATGTTATAAATTTACATGCAATATTTAAAAAATGTATAACATAAAAAAAAAATCTAGATTTACGCTGATAGATAAGGTGGAAATGCATCATCGCAGTCTGTGAAAAAGGTCTATGATCACACTGAGCCATGTTGCAAACTGTTTATCTGTGAACCTTCCGGCAAAAAACACACATCATAATAAAAGCATGATTCAAAATAAAAGCTTGATCCTTGAAATTGAAGAAATTAAATTAAAAAAATTTAAAAATATATATTACAAATGTATAGTAAAATGTAAGATTCTCTATAATAATAATAATAATAACAATAATTCATACATTTATCACAATCAAGACAGCTGTTGGATAAAAGTTTGTCAAACAAAATTCAATGACACTTATTAAAATAGAATTAATTGATTAGACACAATTTTGACGATTAAAATAAACTTTAAAACATGTTCTGGAAAATAATACTAATTATTAAAAATAACTAAACTTATGTGTTCAATAGCACATTGTCATATTAGCATATTTTTGCTGTGGTTTCTAAATTGGTATCGAAACCGTGAAATGTCACTGTTTTCGGTACAGACTACTGAAATTTTGGCACCGTGGCAACACTACCTTCTTTAGATCTTTATTACCTAGGAAACGTCAATCAGATGATGTCACCAAGAGGACCAAACGTTAAAACGTTTGAAAGTTTTTAGCATTTATATTTTTACTTTTATTCAGTGTTGTTCAGAAAATGTATTTTTAAAAAGGATACACACAGTCTCTCATTTGATTAAGTTCGTAATCCCTTACCACTTACACAATTTTGAACAGAACATTTGACGGCCCTTAAAATAACCCATTCCTCCTTTCACACTGCTTAGAATGCTGTGCAATATTGTTCCATCTGCATGTGACAAAGAACGTAGATTTAAATCACGGATAATTTTCCTTCAGTCCTTTTAATAAGCAGGGCTTTATCAGTGAGTGTACAGATGGGCAAATACAGCAGAGTAAATGATGACGAAGGAGGCCATTTTCTCTCATCCTCTCTCCGCTGTACATGCTGCTCGTATGTTACATAAGATAATTCCTATGGCTACATAAGCCCTCAAAGGCACTAAGAGGAAGAAAAAGTACATGAATTGAAAATGAGGATCAACCTCTGCTTACCTTGCCCATCATGATGGTCAGTTCCTTCAGATGAGTAAACAGAATAATAGAAATCATTACTAGTATGCACATTAATCGTTGTTAAAAAAAACAAAAAAAAACAGATACTAATCATTGCATGGCGTACTTTCATATGCAAGAGCTTTTAGGTCTATTTTTTCATATTTGCTTCCTCAAAATCTTAACAGACAAGTCTGGACAAAATCATGTTTCACTTAAATGCAAATATTTGAAAGCAAAGGTATGCAGAAGCCACTAAATATGCAGTGAGACCTAAGCCCTCTGTAATGAAGGGCAAAGCTTGATACAGATGTCATGTTACATAAATACAAAATCATTACATACAAAACCTAGCTCTTATTTCTGTTTCTAGGAGTTGTGTCTGTGGCGTATGCACTTCTATTACTTGTTTCTGCCAGACTCTCCTGTGATGAAATGGCTGGAGTGGTGTGTGTGTGTGTGTGTGTGTGTGTGTGTGTGTGTGTGTGTGTGCTCTGAAGGTACAGCTGAAATGTGTGGGCTTTCCCGCCCTCTGAGATTATATAACATATACCAGCCGTGGCCAGCAGTCTCATTTAAAACAGATTTTCTGTTTCTGTGCAACGTGTGCCATCTCTGGAGAAGGGTGGCTGAGCAGTTGGTCATTCCGATGTTAATATGCACTGCGTTTACTGTTGCAAACAAGTTAAGTCAAGTGGTTTTTATTGTCGTTCAACCATATACAGTTAGTACAGTACACAGTGAAACGAGACAACATTCCTCCAGAACCATGGTGCTACATAAAACAACATAGGACAAACACAGAACCACATGAGACTACACAGACTAAATAACATACCTATATAAAATGCACGTGCAAACGTGTGCAAAAAGTACGGGACAGTACATTAAATTACTAAAAATTAACAGGAAAATCAGGACATTTCATTCCAGTGCTCTGAATTATTTAAAAGTTATGTCAATTGCCAGTCGCATACTTGTTGCAAATGTAACTAGCTAAGTAGCGGGGAATATTGGTTGCATGTGGCACAAGATCTGTCTTCTTATTTAAGAGTAAATTGAGTTGTAAATTGAGGAAATTGAATTCTCAAAAATGTGCATTAATGCACTCTGTGTGAGGTATGACAATAACATGTTTTGTTATTTTTGTTGTCGCTTTGTTGAGCTTTAAATGGGATTGTTTTAGGGCTGCAACAACTAATCAGTAAAGTTCATAATGAAAATTGTCAACAACAAATTTAATTAACGATTAATCGGGTATTTGCACTATACATGGAGAAACTAAGTAAGTGATGTCGCTTTACAGTGGCGAGAAATGCTTCTCCATGGAAACAGCAAATTTGAAAAAAAAGGCAGAGGCTACATGCGTTAACCAAACAGAGTACAATAAAGAAAGGGAGCACAATAAAGAAGCACTTAATAATTTAAACATTTTTACTCCTAAAGAAATCAATTGTAATTTTGAAATATATGATCAAAGTTACTGTGCCTTTAACTATATAATAATTAACTTAAAAAAAATAATTTGTTAATTGGTTAACAGGTAGTTAATTTGAAGTATACAGTAAAAAGTTATAATATATTTAAAAAGAAAATACATGTAATTTTACGGTAAATAATATAAATAATTATGTAAAAAGTATGTTTTTCCTATATAATTAACTGTAAAAATTTAGATTATATATGTTTCTTATTTTTAATATCAGTTATGTTCTTTGGTGTGTTCTGTGTTATATTTGATGTAGTTTAGTTAATGTTTATTGTATTATTTTAATTTCACATGTGTTACCCTGATGGTGTTTGTGTGAGTGACACAGAGCACTGTCTCTACATGTTTACTGGTCATTGCTCCTGGAAGGGTCACTGTTAGTGAACTTCATGTCATCATGTGCCCTTCTGTAATTATTATGGTGATTAACAGTACATTTTAAAGTGAAAAGCAGATTTTTATAGTCTCAGAAGGTTAATTTATCAAGTTTATAATTTAATAATATAAACGGTAATGCACCGTAAAATATACAGGCACCAAAATTACATTCTGTAAAGCCTGAAACGTGGTTACCGCATTTTTCATGGTAAATCTCTGGCATCCAAGGCTTACGGTAATTTACCGTATGGATTTTTTTTTTTTTACAGTTGTATGTTTTGAATGAACCAGATTTAATTTGTATCCAACAAATAATGTAAGTAATAGTATTTTTATGAGACCAGTACCAAAGGAAAATAAGATATAATACAAAATATGTTAAACATTTTTTTTTAAATCTGAGTAATCGAAGAAATAATTAAAAGATTGAGTTATCAAAATAGTTGTTAGCAGCAGCCGTAGATTGTTTTAAAAACCACACACCAGTAACCTTTTTTATAGTATTTAACTCAGTTGATGAAAGTAGATAATGTAAAAATTATATTTTATTGTGTTGCTCTTTAAACAGATCAGGTGAATAATTCCTCACTTCGGAAACCTGGAAGCCGGAACATCTTCAAAAAGCTCATCTGTTGCCTTCGACCTCAAGATGCCCAACTGCCAACATCACCTACCCATGATGCCTTGTTAGCACCCGAGGACAATGGGACCATTGCGAAAGTATTAATATAGTTACCTTTAGTTACCATTGAATCCCTTTTTTATGACACATTCAATTAGTCATTTTTAACTCTTAAAAATTACTAAAGTAAAACATGTTTAATATGTATAACGACTAGCTAAAAAATATATATATCATGATTTATGCATTGCAATTTCATAACAAAGTTCCATTACATTAAATTGAGTAATCTTTATAATATATATATATATATATATATATATATATTGCGTTTTATGAATTTATTTCATTTGTGTGTGTGTGTGTGTGTGTGTAACAGTAGCTACCAAGTTTTGTCTGCCAACTTAATATGGTAACATCTAAATGAACTGGTCAAGAGAATTATCTAATATGATTCAACCAGTATATTTTGGGTTGTACCAACAATAGTCATTTTTAAGGGCCAGATCAGTTAGAAATAGATAACAGCTCTTAGCAATTGTGACGTTTCGCTATTTACAGTGTAAACAAAAGAAAAATGACATTTCTGACTGCAATCAATACATTTCTGATTTATGCATTTCATGTATGATCATTATTTAGCAATAAGAAGACTGAGTAATGCGTTGAGCAGGAAACATTTTCATAGTGAAAAGTGGCTTGGCCAGTTGGCCTCTTGTTCTGCATTTTTGCTACATTGTAAGCAACTGCATTGTCCTGACCAGTGGAACGAACGTGATGAAATCTTTTGTTTGAGGAAATACAAAAGATTACATATAACACCAAAATAATTCCCCTCTTCTGTTTTTGTTTTTCTGAAATCAAATATACAGTGAACAGACAATATATACACAACACAATAATGCTGTGGAAGAATTTTTTTTCTCCAGTCAGAAAGCTGGTACAAGCTCACGTGGTTAGGAAATAATAAAAATATGGTATGTGTGGAAACACTGATACTCATCAGAAGAGTTGTGGTCTCATCTCCAGATTCCAGGGGAGTGTCTTCTGCCAGCAGTGACCTCTAGGGACCAAGGAAAGATCTGTGTGGTTATAGATCTGGATGAAACACTGGTGCATAGCTCCTTTAAGGTATTCCTAGTTGAGCATTAAATATTGCATGAGATTGCATACTCGTTTCAATGGGTCTCTGAAGGAAATTGCTAATAAAATAGATATTTGTCTGTAAAGAAATTAAGTTACATGCAGCAGTTTTATTGAGTAACGACAACGATAGAAAAGTATAATTAATATGCATAATATAAATATTATAAGTTCATAAAATATCCACATTTAACAGCACATTTAAGTTATATAAATATGCATGCATATTATTGCAAACAGGCAGTTCTATCACAACAATGTTTATGTATCCAAATTGTGTTTTTGTAGCCAATAAGCAATGCAGATTTCATTGTGCCTGTGGAGATTGAGGGGACCACACACCAGGTGAGATCTGATAAATGTTTGTATATGTGAGAAGCAGTGGTAATCCCCTGCCAGTGCACTAGTGATTCTTAATGACTTGCACTGTGCCTGAGGAAAGAATGCGGATGTTTTTCACATTGAAAAATGAATGATGAGCACCCTCTGCTGGACTGAGGTGAGAAGAGAGCTTTGGCAATGGATGAGGATTGTGACGTCCTTGTATTCAAGCAATCAAATAAGACATTTGCCAAAAAGCTTAGTGGTTATTGTTTCAATCACAGATAAAAACTAAATACAGTAGTTTTGGAGACTGCTGAAAGAAAGCAGTATGACCTGAATACTAGTGTTTTTAATGTGAGGCGACTGAGCTTGCATCTTTCTTGAAACTTTTTTAGGCCTTTTTGGTTGTCGTCTTTCTAACATTTAATTGGAAACCTGCATTTGGCTTTTGCCTGGTTCAAGTAATCCAGGATAGGTTAGTTCCCACTAGTACGGCCTATTCTTGATTACTTGTTTCAGGATGAGGCTACCAGCGACAGCACTATAAGCACCAGTGTACTACAGAACGTAGTATCAGTGCTGTATTACACAATAACAAAAAAACACTTATGTTCTAGGTGTATGTGTTGAAGAGGCCATATGTGGATGAGTTTCTCCAGAGGATGGGAGAACTGTTTGAATGTGTTCTGTTCACTGCCAGCCTTGCTAAGGTATACATTTTCATATCTATTCAAACTCTGACCAGGGTGGTAGAACATTAAGAAATAAAATAGATACCGCACAAAAAGCTGTTGTTTGTGATTCACCAGCCAAATGGAATTAGCAGGGTTCCCACAGTCATTTATATCCTGGAAATATGATGGAATTTGATGGCCTCGTGAAAAAATTAAATAAATAAAATCATAAAAATACATGTATAGATTTGCATAGCTCTAAAATATTTAATTAGCTAAGTATTGCTTTTGTGAGTGCAGTTGTAGTAAGCATGAGGGACTGGAAAATTGTTGGTAATGTCCTGTAAAAATCATGGAAATTCACTGCTGTGTGAACTCCGTTTTAGTGAATTATGCCCTCATAGTGTTGCTTATACCAGCTTTCAAATGTATGCTCTACTTCTGTATTGATCCAAACTTGCAGATCCATTGCAGTTCTCTTAAGTCCAACCCTCCTTCTCCTCTTATCCTTTTTTTATCCCTCTGGTAGTATGCAGACCCAGTGACTGATCTGCTGGATAAGTGTGGTGTGTTTCGGACGCGGCTGTTTCGTGAATCTTGTGTGTTCTATCAAGGCTGTTATGTTAAAGACCTGAGTCGCCTCGGCCGTGAGCTCCACAAAACTCTGATCCTGGACAACTCCCCAGCCTCCTACATCTTCCACCCTGAGAATGCTGTGGGTTTCATTTTCCTGCTGTCGATTAGCCTTTATTGAACCCTGCCCTTGGCTTCTATATTCACCCTCTTGCAATTTTACAGAAATGTAATGTTTCATGCATTGTGTACAGTATTGGGAATTTTACATAATATATACAGTGGGGCTCAAATGTGCATATTGAAAATCTGGGACTGAGAATCTAATTCAAACTTGGAAACAAAGTTTAACTATTTAAAAAAAAAATTGAAAACAAGAAATGTCATGACGTAAAATTATGTCATTAAAGCAAAAGAGTGACATACCAAATATTAAAGGAATATTTCTGGTTCAATACAATTGACAGCATCTATGGCATAATGTTGATTGCCACAAAAAATAATTTCAAGGTGTCCCTCCTTTTCTCTTTAAAAAAAAAAAAAAAAAAGAGGCAAAACTTGCGGTTACAGCGAGACACCTACAACGGAAGTGATTGGAGCTAGTTTCAAAATAATAGCCACAAGATGTAAACAGTACGCATGTCAACATTACACATTGTATACCAAGCTTCTCTGTGTAAAGTTATATTTTACATCGTTGTTGCAATGATTACGTAATGCTGTTAACCCTGTAATCCCAGTAAACAATGATTTAAACAACTCCACAGCTCAAATAATAACCAACTTTTTACCGAAGAATTAATAAAAGTGCTTTTATAAAATTGTAAGCTTTACATTTCTGCTTTAAACCCTCCAAAAATGGGCCCCATTTACTTCTATTGTAAGTGGGAGGGTTTTGTTGTAATCAACATTTTGCCACAAATGTTGTCAACAGAGCTTAACTGGTATTGGATGCAGAATAATGTTTTCACACAAGTGGTTATGGCTGATAATATAATTAGTAATGAGAACAAACTATATATAATCTGAAAAATGTAATAGAAACCTTTTCACAAGTGGACACTGTATGTAACAATGTAATATTGCCTGCCCCCCCCCATTATATAAAGTAGTTTACAATTTGTATCCTTAATACACTCATATAATGAGTTATATTTTTATTATTACATGCATTTTGTTTGAAATGCAAAATTTTAGAGGTATGTAAAAACCTCTGTCTTTTACAGGTTCCTGTAATGTCCTGGTTTGATGATTCAGATGACACTGAGCTGCTGCACCTCATCCCAGTATTTGAAGAGTTGAGTCAGGCTGATGATGTCTATAGCAGACTAGAACAACTCAGGGGTCCATAATCCCTACACTTACAGACCACAGCAAACCTCGATCTTGCATTGCACTGACTACAAATCACATGCAAGCGGCTCATGTGACAGTAGGCTCCGCCCTCTGACCTGAAAACAAACAAGAAAGCTTTAAATTCTACTGACCATAAAGAACTGTGCAGTACTACTACTTCGATGATATTTTGGTCAGAGGCCAACTGTCTCGGTCATAGAGCTTGCCTAATGCTAAACCACTTTACACATTTTGTATTTTTTTCAGCATTTTATACATTTGTAATGCCATCTTTTGGGAGATTAAAATAGATGCTGTTGAAAAAGACAATACATAGGGTATAATCAAGTCATTGGCAAACAGTGCAGCTGAAGTCAATGTATTATGCTATACAACTGCACAATGTGTAAGCACAATGTACTTTCAGGCCAGTGTCTATGCAAGCTTACCTGAACACATGTTCATTTACATCAATTCATTTTCATACTTTCAATATTTAAAGGAAACCTGGTGTTTCTAATGTATTCTGGATAAAAATTGTGAAATGGCCAAAATGGTAGAAATTTTATATTAATTATCCAACGTGCATTTTTTTTATACATGCTAATGTGACACCATGGACTCATACAGTCATGTTTTTGATAACAGTCCTATTACTTTACAAAGACATTAGTCAGCAGAGTAAATAGCTGTGGTGCATTAACATGGCCTTTAATGAAATACCTGTTTTGAACACGGTTTCATGTTAATTACAACCACACTCTGTTGATTTAATTTAACACTTTCTATATGTATCTTTAAGTGACCTTATCTCTGCTTTAAGTGTACTTGATAAAAGAGGTCGTTGTGATACGTGAGGGGTAGAATTAACCTCATAGAATGAACCAAAGAGATTTATCTTATTCAGTTCATGTCTAACTCTCTGAGGGTTTACATCATGCTGTATTTATTGCAGACAACTACGAATACTGTCCATCTTATGTGTATATTTGGTTAAACTTGAATTAAAATCTTCATACGAAACCATTTCTTATCATCTCTGCCATAGACCAGATGCTCCACCTCTTTATTACAATCTTGTTTTCATTGTAGTATAATCACTCAAAATGGCAGAGGTTTTTATATATATATATATATATATATATATATATATATATATATATATATATATATATATATATATATATATATATATATATATATATATATATATATATAAACACAACAGTGTTCAAATGGTGGTCTCTTGCCTTTGTGTTCAAAAATGGACATGCCTTGAATAAGGTTTGTGTTATGAAATATTTTTTTACTTTTGTATTGCTGACAATAAAAATTTGTCCTGTACAACATTAGTATGAAATTATTCCTGTATTTCTCCATGTTCCATTAAAGTAAATTCCAACCTTTTTTTTTTTCTTTTGCATCTCGACCAGCCTGACCTCAACCAACGGCTTGACTTTTTTGGTAAAAAGATTAATACCTGTGAATAATTGTTAATATTTTTTAAATAATCAGGAAACTCAACACAAAACAAGCATTCAGATTCTTTGCCCTAACAGACTTATAAAACAATCACACACCACAGAACCACATCTCTTGCAAAAGTATTTCTCCCTTCAGATGACTAAATTCACATTTACCACTGGGGGCACCAGAATCGTTCTCAACAAAACTACAGGAAGAAAAAAAATATGTCACTTATTCTAACAAATAACTAAAAAAAAACAAATAAACCACAAAAATAAATTCTTAAAAGATTTTATTGAGTTATCGCATGAGTAATGCAATTGCTAAGAAAGGAGATTATAACAACAAATTTATGGCTTTTGCAGGACAGAGTGGAAAAACAAAAAAATCAGATAGCACCTTACAGTATACTGTATAAACATTTTACAGATATATTAACAACTTCATAAATTCTTTTGTAAACATACCAAACTAATATAAAATATTCCTGAAAATTACAACAAAGTAAATAACAAAGTTTATAACAGCATGCAAAATATGGATCTAACATAGTAACACAAACCACCTCAAAAAATAAAATAAATGGTTTTGTGACAAACAGTGTCATGCTTATTAGATGGAGCTACAAAGTAATTTGTCTCTACACAAAATGGTACATTTCACATGGGCCTGGAAAGACTGCTGGATGACAGTATGCATGTTTGGGAATGTTTCTGATTAGTCTTTTGCTATGGTTGATTTATTAAAAATAGGTCAGCACATATTAGAAAAGATTTGGGCTGTGCTACTAACCTATGGCTTTTGTGCAACCACTTGAAAATGCAAGAATGTTTTTTTTTTGCCTTTAATCCATTTCGCAGGATTAGCATAATCAAAAACATACATTGCAACACCTGGACTTGAAATGCAACAAAACGTTTTATGTCGAAGAAATATGGGTATGTGGAAAACTTGAGCATTTCCCTCCCAATGAAAATCCCTTCGGCTGAGTTATCAACTTCATTAAACCTGACCCAGAGTAAGATACTAACAGCTGTGAAAAGATGTGTAAGGCAGAGTCAGCAATATTGCATCAACAAAAATAGTAAATGAATGAATTATCAGCCTTCTATTCGATGGGAATGGTTTGAAAATTATTTGCATATTTTTGTTGTCCATTCAGCCGTGGTCAAACTTGGAAAGTTGTTGTAAATTTAAATTGTGTTACAATGTCAGTGATTGTAGGAATGGTGATCCAATAACACAGTTCCGAATTAGGTCGAGTTCACAAGTCACAAGTTATTGTTTTTTTAAATCATTGCTTAAAAAAAAATTATATACACAAACAAGCCATGGCCAAATTTGGGGAACAAACTAACCTATAGACACCAAGAGAGACAAACACACAAAATCAGGCACAGAACATGTTTTAAAAGAACTGAAAAGGAGTAACCAATAAAATGTGGTCTTTTCTTACCACAATATTATAGAAAATAAATAAATAAATGTAAATAACAATTCACTGTGGAACACTGTAGTTCTGTCTCACATGGATAGCACTTAAGATGCTGCTACAAGATTTTTATCTTTAAACGTAATGAATCAAACAAAGCTCTATGCATGAAGTTTTACACAAATGCGTTGTTTTTTCTTTTTTTTTCTTATCATGAAATATGCATATTAAATTAACTGAAAATCACATATATTAACATTCACTTTCCAATAACTTTACACAAATGTTCCCAAAGAATGTGCACTGATGTTGCATGAGAATACCAGAACATTCGGTGAGTTTAAAAACTGGAAGACTGTTGCAATGGACTCAGAGCTTTCGTCTTTGAAGTTACTTGAAGAGGTGGTTAACCCAAAAATGGCCATCATGTGTTCCATACCTGTATGACTTACTTTCTTTCATGGAACACCAAAGGAGATGTTAGGAAAAAAAATATTTTCAGTCGCCATTCACTTTAACTGCATTTTTTCTCTTGATACAATGACAGTGAATGGTGACTGAGGCTGAAAGAAAAGTCATATCAGTTCAGAACATAAAGGTGAGGAAATTATGACAGAATTCTAATTTTTGGGCAAACCATCCCTTTAACAATAACATGAAGTTCAGCGTCACTACTTGGCTACCACTTGAGAAATAACAGAGAACACGAATGAGGTGACTGAGTTGTTATAATGGTTTAAAAATGACATCACCAAAAACACTGTAATAGTCCTCCTTCCATCCATCAGGATAACTGAGATACAAACATGGGTATCTTGTGTACAGGGGTAACATTTTGTGTTGGTTTCTTTCGGGTCAAAAAAATGGGTTATCCGCAAGTTTCCACCTTTGAAAATGTCTGAAGCTTAAGAAGTATCACGAGAATCAGGGTTACAAAAAAGGTTGGTACCTGGTTATCGTTCAGTCCTGCCTTCTAAAACAATTTCAGCCTTGGCTACCACAGGAGGACAGGCTGTCGTAGAGAGAATCGCTCAGAGATTCGGGGGTTTCGAGGACTTGGGGATGGCTTGGAGATAGGCCATCGTCAGGTCTCTCTCTCACCAACTCTAGACCAGTGTCCCTCACCATCTCTGGGTTAGTAGGAATACGGCTTTTGCCTCGACGTGCCTGACCAGGTTGAGGAAGACTTCTTGGGTCGCCTTCGCGGTTGGCCATGGAATCACTAGTCTTGTTGTGCTGCAGATAAAACGCAGCCAAAATGCATTGTAGCACAGTTGGAAAGTACACAAAGCATTATTTCCATAAAACCATTTTGATAAAACAGAATAGAACATTGATTGCATTGTCTTGTTGGGTGATACTAGGATAGGCATTAGTGATGCTCACCCTCTTAAAAGAACTCTTATGACTGATTGGCTCCACTCCATCTCCGACACCAAGATAAACCTCAGATGTCTCTGCAGATGCTTTGAGGTTAGGGAAAGTCCAGTTCTTTGTGGGGCCTAATTTCATAGGTGCTCCACAAATATCAGTGTCTGAAAATACAAACCTTAGTATAAGCCAATGAGAAAGAAATACCTACATCAAGTTGAAAATCAGGATTCAAATCCAATTTAAAATGTGGAAACAAAGACACATTATGTTGGAAAATTAAGATAAAAATAGGATGTGGTTTTAAACTATTAAAATCACTGATCAAAAAAGCTAATTTGTGGCATTAACCAGGTTAACTCCTTTTTACAATAGGTCAAATTTTCTTCCTTTCATTCAAGCACACAAGGTGATTTTTGGAAAACTCTCAAATCTTGTCTAATAACATGGATCGACAGGTTTTGCACAAACTTATAGAGTCCATGTTAGCTCGAAGCAAAAGGGGAACATATGAAATATGAAATTCACATTCATTTTTCAATTAAACTTTTCAATCCATTATTATGTCGATAAAATTCTGTAGTTTGTAATGTGAAAAATTCTAAATAGAAGCATTTTCAATAGTGCTCTAGACTTTTGAGCCCCACTGTATATGCTTTCTATTAATGTACAATCATTCTGTCTTCAAAAATCCTATAACTGCATAATCTTAAGTGACTGCTAAGAGTTTTCAGACATCTATGCTCCAAATACAGCAAAGCAGTGCAATATTCTACAAGCTCCCTCCAAATTCAACATGATGAAAGAATAAAGCCATTCTCTGTCATGGCATATTTCCCATATTGGTTTGGCATGGCCATTTACAATAATACTCTATGACCAAGTTCTATTAACAAAAAAGCATTGTATTGAACGTAATATTGAAGTCATACCATCATGAACAATGTTTGCAATCTGGCTGGATGGAATCTTGGTTTCCAATGTGCTGGTGCGATGGTCCATATCCTGACTACCCATATAATCTTCTTCTAAAGATGACAGTTCTCTCTCCAAAGTCCAGCCCTTGTGGGAACTCTTCATTCCTGAGCCATGTTTTCCATGGAGAAGAGGAGGGTCACACTCCCCATGGGCTTTCCCTTTGGGAATGCTTTTGCAACCAACATTTGCGCTGTAGTCAGGAAGAGGGAAAGTGCCGATGCCACTGTCAAGGGTGTGTGTAGATATTCCTGAGCAAGTAAGAGAGGGTATTGAAAAAGTAGAAGGAAGTTTAAAGTAATAACGAGTACTGGTATATACTATATTATATATAAAAGATTTTGACATTACTAGCATCATGCTTAACTGTTGGCATATGGTTCTTTTGATGGTAGGCAGTGTTTGGTTTTGGCCAAACAGCAGTTTTAATTGTGACCAAAGAAATCTATTTCTCAATTACTTATACAATCGATTCTAATTTCTACCTACAGTATTTGATTGAAACAATGTCATAGAAGTAATTTATTTTTAATTGTTTTTTAACACCTCTTGCATGATCTCCCCTAAACCAACACATAACTGGTAAATATGTTTGTCAAATAAAAAGAATGGTGCTGAAAAAAAAATATTTGTTATAAACTATAAAACAAACAATTGCACAAAGGTCATCACCAAGGAATATGATGCAAAAGATAGACATGCACATCACACTATTGAAAATCATTAAACTATTGAAATCTGTTTGCCATGCAGCTGTTGTCGAGAATGAGTCACATTGAGTCACCGAAATGGAAAAAAAACAAAAAAACACCACACACCTAGATAATTATCATCAGGACTATACAACCAGGTTTAAACCCGTTTTCTGTGACTACATGCTAACCAATCAGAATTCTTGTCTCCGGAAACATTGACAGGATTGTAATCATGCTTTACCTGCGAAGTGTTCATGATGAATCGTCTCAGCCAGGTTTTCATCAGACGTAACATCTTTATTCAAAGTAGAAATCTGTAAAATATGAAGGGTCAAATAAAAATGAAAATTCAACCTCCCCTTGACTTCTTTTTAACTAAAAATGTGCATGATATCCATTCAGTTCAATTGGTGATGATTACAACTTATGATTTCACCTTTTCCATGTCGTCATTGCTTCTTGTCTGACTAGGAATGACTGTGCTCTGATGACTGAATACAGGTCTGGATTTACAGTCAAATGAGAGGCGTCGATGTGCCATACTGATACCTGCGTCCTTCCCATCAACCCTTATGAAAGAATAACAACAAAAGTAATTTGAAAAGTACTTTTCGTTGCTTTTTACACTTTATTACATTGCAATATCTCACATTTTAAACTGTTCATTTTAATGTGATGACAAATATAAAAAAAATTAGAGAACAAATTCCTACATTTGTAGGAACGTTCTTTTTAGGTTATGTTTAATGCTTGTATATTTTATGACCATAAACTAACATTCCCAGAACATTCTGGGAACCAAAAATATTTTAGTTTAGATACACTTTTGTACTAACCGGTTTAGCAGTTGTTGCATGAAGTTGTCAGATGGCACTCCTCTGTACATTACAGACAGCTGCCCTTGGGCTTGGTCCATCACTACCTCACAAGAATGTCCTTTTCCTTGGCGATCCAAAGCCACTCCATTCACATAAGCCCGTTCTTCTTCAAGAGCTTTATGTAAGCCCTCAGCTTTCTCAATTAGCATAGAAATGTTCAAGCTCTCACTCTCTGTTTTCTTAGCAGTGCCCTTGGAGTCCTTGCCAACCGAAGATATATTGAGTTTCCATTCTCTCTTGTCATCTTTCATTTTTGATGCTTCTGGTTTTCGGCTAAGAGCTGGAAGCTTGCTTTTTCTCAGGCCAAACCAGTTGGCAATACCATTGGAAGCCTTCTGCTTGACCTCGACAATTTGACCTTTATCTTGCTCTTGCAGTTTCAGCATATTCTCCTCAATGCCCTTCATAACCTTCTGCTCAATAGAGGACTGAGGGCTGGGAGCAGAGTGCCTCTTTTCTTCTACAGATTCTACCGGCCTTGGTGGTGGAGGAGGAAGGCTCTCTCCATAAGACGTTTTCTTCTTATTGGCCCTGAGATGGCTCCTGTCCTCAGATTTTGACATGTACCTCTGGAACTCCTGAGTAGGTTTCCCATCTCGGTTCATAGATGGTGGCACAGTTTTCGTTGGTGATTTGAGTGGGATTTTGTTGGGGCTGCTACTGTGGGAGCCAGAAACATTTTTTACATTATATGAAAGGCTGTGGGGTGTTGTACTTTTAGCATAGCTGCGTAAAGCTTGTGCTGCTTCTAAATTAGCAGACGGTGGATGCATCTTGGATTTTGGACTCTCTTGCTTTGCTAAGAATGTTCTAGAAGATTCATGTTCAAGTTTCGAGACTAACGAGCTAGAGGGCAGTGACCTGACTGCTTGGTCAGCATGCTGAAAGGATCCTTGTTTGGAGATAGCACCATCAAGATGACCTGAATGGTAGGGTTTATCATCTGTGGATTCTGTATTTTTTGGAAGCCTATATTCTCCTAACCTACAATCAGAATTTCTGTCAGCCATTTTGCTTTTATCATTGGTCTGTGCTGGTATACATGCAGGGGACTGAATTTCTTTTTTCTCTGCAAGTGGAGGACAAGCTGTCGTTTCCTCTGGGTTCCTCAGCTTGCCAAGTGCAGCCAGTCGCTCTTTAAATGAATGGCTTGATTCACCTGAATGTCTTCCAATCCCTGATTTTCTAGGAACAGGTGGCGGATCATCCCTTTTAAAAGGTGACTGTGTGCTCTGTGGATCATTAACTGTTACTTCATTCTTCTCTTGGCTTCTGGACCTTGTGCCGATCCCGCTCTGAACCTTCTGCGATGATGACTGACTAGGCAGACTGCGATGATTGACTTGCTTATGCCAAACTGGACTCTCCGAGCTGTCCTCCTGGTCTGAAGAATCAGACTCTGGCGAGATATCTTTCTGCTTGAGACTTGCTGGCCACTCAATACCACATTTTTGCTGCTTTCCTTTCACCCCTTCTTTACTGGGACTGGCACTGCAAAGAGATGAGCTCACTTCCACAAGCAACTGGGATACATCGGTGACACACGTCTTTGAGAGATCAGAGACATTTTCATAGTGTGGTATTTTCTGAGGGGTCTTCTGAATGGGAGAACATTGCGTAGGTTTGGCTACACGACTTGTTTTAGGTATTCCACAACTAAGCTCCTTTGTCAGCTGTGTGGGGACATCATCAGGCTGGGGTGGAGAAGTTGGAGCGGAGTGTGACTCTGATTTAGAGGCAGGCAACTGTCTTTGCCTCTCGGTTGTGGTGGCTTTTCTTGTTGCGACAGGGGACTGTTGCACCTCATAGTTGTTGCTCCGGCAAGGAATTTTTGAACTACGTGTCAACTGAGGACTGAGACGAGGTGGATTTGGTACTGTGGTATGTTCTCCAATAGTGGGTATCTTAAGGAATTTGAGAAGTTTGGAGGGGGAGGCCTTGACCTCTCTAAGGCAGGAAACTTGATTGGGGCTCACTGCAACTTTAGATCTATTGGACTGAGGGTCAGGTGGGGTGCTGTCTTTCACAGGGACAGAGATATCATCCAATACTTTTGAGGCAGTGTGATTCTCATTTGGCAAAAATAAGAGACCTTTGTGAACTAGTTCATTGCTTTCCATATCAAAGTGTGCATTGTCTTCGAGTCCAAGAGTTGGCAGCTTTGAGGTGGCTGTGCTGGCTTGATAGACACAGTCAGAGTCTTCTTTCACTGCAAACTCTTCACTACCACTTCCTTTCTCAAGTCTCTGTGGCACCACAATGTTTAAGTGCTTTAAGTCAGAGTCCAGTAGGGTAACATCAATTGTGCCATCATCACAAATTGTCTCATTGCAGGAGCTGTCACTTGACCTGTTTGATTGTGACTCGAGCAGAACATCTGACAACCAATTCTTGTCTCTTGTTTCTACGGACATATGATCAGGAACTCCTCTGGTCTGATCTCTTTCCGAGAATGATAATCTGGAGTATGACTCTGAGACTTCTAATGGGTGGGGATCATTGGGTGGGTCCACTAAAAGAATAGACACATCAGCAGATGTTCTATTTACAAACAGTTCACTTGTACCTATGGCAGGCTTCACAAGGCTCTGCAAGTCCATGTTCTCCTGGATATCGGGCCGAGCCAAATTGAGGTTATCAATAGTAATGGAGTTTGAAGTGCAACAATTGTGGCTACTCTTGGCTAAACTGACGGAATCTTTATTGGACAGCATCAGGCATGTGCTACAACTACCACACTTTACATTGCTGTGCTCTCCTCCATTCAAATGCTGATGTGTGCAAACATCTGGACAGGAATGGGAACAATGTGCTTTGGGTGCATTGCACCTGGATGAATTGTCTCTGCAGGCTAATACAGCCTCCTTGGAGGCAAGAGCCTGGCTGTAATCACAGATTGAGGGAATGGCAGAGGAACGATGGTACCGAAGTGGATCCGTTTCTTCAAGCTTGCGGAGGACCTCCAATATGTGTGCTTTCTTTTTCAAGAATGGGGACATGGCCTCCATTGAGGTGGATGAGCCCTGGGTGTCAGGTATGCAATTTTGTGCACACTCACTGTTTCCCTAATGAGCAGAATCATAAATATAAGGAAAAGTTGCTTTGACTGATCTCATACATATTAGATATAACAAAGACCATTGCCAAGCATATGTTCTTTGTTAATGGCACCTACCTTGGCCTGCGGAATCCTCTGAGTCTCAATCAGTTTGGTAGATTCACTGTGTTGCAGCTCACCCATGTGTTCCAAACAGGGACCTGGCTGCTGAGATAAGATACATTAGGTAAGCTTTAAGCTTCTTATTATATTAATCAGTAGATTATGTAAAACACAATGCATAACAAGCATAAATATATAATTGGGTTTCAAAAGTCTGAGTCCTCTAGTGAAAATGCTTCTAATTTGCATTTTTCTCTTTTATATTTAATACAAATTATATTAGTCTCAATACAATTTGGGGAAGAGTTGAATTGAAAAAATTACATTTACCATTTTCATTTCTGCTTTAGCTTTACTAACAGCATTCACTCGAGTTGGCATGGTTTTTGTGCAAATCCTGGTGACCCATGTTATTTAACATGATCTCAGCATGTTCCAAAAAGCATCTTTTGTGCTTCAATGGAAGCAAGAAAATCTGACCTGATTTTACACAGGAGTTAACATGGTAAATGTCAAAAAATTCCTTATTTGATTAGTGACCTAGAAATAGTGCAGAATCTAAAATTCTTTGTTTTCATGTTACATCATAAAGCTTCTTTTAGTTTACATTTTTCAAAATCCAAAAACTTTATTTACAGGTTTTGATTTTGAATCCCAGATTTTCAGAGTGCTTTTGAACCCCACTGTACGTGTATAACATGGGTATTTGTTTTCTGTCTTTTACACAAATTAATTTTAGTCACATAAAAAATGTCTTTCCAGTAGGGCTGCACGATATATCGCTTCAGCATCGACATCGCGATGTGCGCATCCGCAATAGACACATCACAGAACGTGCGATGTAGTAAGATAAACATATAGTCTACAATATTTTTTTTCCAATAGGAAAAGTAGCATTATATCTGTCGGATATTACGTAATTTACCTCGATGTATGGGTTCATAGATACACTGTTTATATTGTACGTTCATTGCTGCACGTTGTAGATGCGCAGGCTCTGCTTGCGTGTGATGAAATGATGAGCGAGGAACAGGCAAAAAGAAATGGAGGATTTGGTTGCAAAATGAAATGCATTGTCAGTTATATGGAAATATTTTTTCTACAGAAAGGATGATGTTGACCAAAAACAGGTACTTTGCAGAGATCGTCTTGCAATTGTTGCCACAACATGAGGAAACACGACCAATTTGTTTGATCATTTAAGTCAGCACCACAAATCTCTGTATGTCGAGTGCAAAGCCAGATCTAAATGCCGTCCAAAGCAAAAAACTATTTCAGATGCCGTTGCCAGTGTTACACCATACGAGAAAGGCTCCAAACGGCCGAGAACAATCACAGATTCAGTAACATTTCACCTTGAGAAAGACATGGTATCAATTAACACATTTACCAAAGAGGGTTTTAAAAACATGATCTGTCGCTTGACAAGCGGTATGTAATACACATACATTCTTTTATAAACATTTTATTTTATGTTGTATTTTTGTAAACCACTCAGTGTTGGTGTATAGCTGCACTTTTCCCCCCCAAAGGGTTTAAATTAAAAGATATAAAAGAATAAAAAGATTATTGTTTACATTTCTTAAAAAAAAAAAAAAAAAAAAGGAAAAGCAGTTGTAATCTAATTTGTAATATAATAAAATGTTAAATTACTTATTTTGTCATTCACATTAATGCCTTATTGTGATAATGAAACTTCCTTAGTGTAATGCTCTGTTTTAACCTGGTTGGAGTACAGAGATAAAGCCTCCTGTAATCTCCCGGATCCCTTCTAGACACCACACTTCATTCACAAATGAGCCCCTTTATTTTAGGGTAAGAAACATGCATTATTAATATCATAACACGTTAGATCATGGACTTTAGGGTGAATTGATAGAGGAGTATTACATGAATACAATGGAACCATGGTGAATTAAACCATGTATAATAAACTACCCAAAATAAGTCAAAAAGGATTCTTTTTTTAATTAAAATTTTCCATGAAGATGCAGTTCCCTACAAAATCACCCCAATCATTCTAGAATAATTAATTATTCTCAAATAGAGCTATTCAAGTCATCTGGCGGAGTCATCCTGTATTTTTTTCATATCGCAATATATATCGCAGAAAAACAAAATATCGCAATGTCAGTTTTTTCCAATATCGTGCAGCCCTACTTTCCAGGCAGCCCGGTAAAATTAAACAGGAAGGTGTTAATTGAGCCATTTTCTTCCATTTATTAACAAATCTAATAGGACATCCCTGTGGAGTTTTAAGAATGTTTTGTGAAAAACAGCACATTTAAACTACAACATAACTGGCGTAGTGCATTTTTCCTTCACATATTCCAGCATTTAATCACCTACCTGCTGATGTGCACATGATTGACTGTGTAATTTCTCCTGCAAAAGTTCACACAGTGTTCTGTTCTGCCTTTCCAAATCAAACACACGCATTTTCAGCTTAATGCATTCCTCTCGGAGATCCTAAAAAAAAAGGATGTACATTCATTAGAAACATATAAAACAGTGATTGGCACAATACCTGACACTATACAATAACCACTTACATAATGTACCAAAATACATAACCACTACATAAAAATTCAAATGCGTTACATACACATGCAACAATACACCAGTACATACATTTTTATTTTAAAAAGTGAGGCCTTTATCACTGTGTTTCAGATACAGTATATAAAGTATAGTGTTTTCACCTTTTGATTGAGTAAAGCTTGGACAACATGGTTGGCCACCTAAAAACAAACACAAGCATTAAAAACAAGTATTAATCAACTGACATAAACCATAAACTCTAAGGTGTTTTTTTCAGCATGGTGCAAGACGACCATTGCAAATCTCTATGGCTAGATAAATGTGTGGTAAGGAACAATATTCATTCTGCCAAGTTCCAAGCACACTCAGGGCGAAGTGCTTTTTCATCGTTCACTCAGAGCCGAAAAGAAGTTTGAAATAGCTGAACAACGACATACAGTTTTTGTGAACATTCAGACAACCGCCACGATGCTGGGGAAGGCATTTACAAATACATTGAAATATTGACACTCAAGACTACATGTGAAATATCAACTATTACTGTGATTGACTTTATGCCTAATTCTATGTAGTAAAAGAAAAAGATCAGTAAAAGAAGCGGTTTACCCACTCTGTGTTAATTAAATGTTATTTATGCAGTATATAAATGTGTAATTTGTAATGTTTACCATGTGCATTTATGGCGCTAAATGCTAACAAGCTATATACTGCCATAATATGCACCGACTACACTGTTATTGTAATTTATGATGACACAGATACTACTGCAAAGATGTGTGTATAAAAGTGCTCAAGGATTGAATACAGACAAAAGAATAATAATAGGCATATCTTACATGTGCATATGTGTGATTTTCGCTGCAGACGGCCCATGAGTAAAGCACAGAGGTGGGAGCAAGTCACACATGTTCAAGTCACAAGCAAGTCTCAAGTCTTAACCATCAAGTCCCGAGTGCAGTGCAGACATATCAAGCAAGTCAAGTCAATGACTCACATTAAGCAAGTCAAGTCCTGATGAGTTTCAAGTCAAGACAAGCCACAGAACTAAAATAAATAGAGGTTAATTTTTTAAATAAAAAAAAAAAAATGTCTTGCTCTAAAAGATGAACTTGTATACATATCTTTACATAATTTTTTTTTATATGAATTGTATAACAGTAATGTCTCTCTCTCTCTCTCTCTCTCTCTCTCTATATATATATATATATATATATATATATATATATATATATATATATATATATACACATATACACACATATACACACATATATCTTATACCTTATTATCCAAATAGTTTAGATTTTTAGAATTAACCAGTTAAAATGTATAACACCGTGTGTATGCAGTGTAAAAATGCACTGATCTAACAAAAGCGGCAGACGGGCTGAATGAAAATGCAAATTTGCTCTGTGACAGTAGGTGCCGCTTATGGAACAGCAGAAATATAACGGTTACCCTGGTAACGCCTGTGCACAAAGTAAAATACATTATTAGGTATTATTTAGAGGCAAGATGAAAAAGAAAATGCGATACGTATCTTAAGAAATGTTTCTTAAGACAGTCAGTTCCCTTCAGAGATACATGTATATAAAATAGTCATAAAGGTATTGCATTCAAGGGCTTTAATTAAAGTCATCATAAGTCATAATCACTTGGAGAGCACTTGGATTTCGTCACGAGTCATTCTGTATATTTTGTACTACATGTCACATTTTAAATAAAATGTTGTGACTGCAAATCTGCCTGTTATGTTTTTAGGAAAAGGCACACACATTTAGAGGCAATGTCGGGTCATTTCAAACTTGTCGCACTACAAAACATGAGATTAATCGTGAATCATTTTAATTTACTGACAACCCTCAAACATTTGAAAAGTAATTATACATATTAATCTTTCTGGATAATGAAATGATAACGAAGTGATTTAATTAACTTTCCTTGTGATTTTTTAAATGTCTGCAGAAATTCAAGGTTGCGGTGGTTGTATCAGATATTTTTGTGTTGCATATTGTACATCTGGCAAATCTTTTTTTTATTCACACAGTCCAATTCGAAATCTTTATTTCCAAAGGAGATTATTTTGGGAACTTGACAATCATCTGTCATTTTGGCACGTTGTGAGTGCAGCGTTAACTGCGCAGATGCAGATCAGTGGTGCTGGCAATGGGCTTACATTTTTGTATATTAATTAATTGGTCGCAATATTTTTTTAAACGTATTTCATTACAGTTTATAATAAGTTATTGAAAATAATAATAATAAAAAACATTCAAGTCATTGTCGAGTCATGCAGTTCAACTCAAGAGTCACTGGTTCTCAAGTCAAAGTCAAGTCATTTTCTTCCTTTAGTCAAGCAAGTCACAAGTCCTTAAACTTGCGACGCAAGTCAGACTCGAGTCAAGTCATGTAACTCAAGTCTCCCACCTCTGGTAAAGCAGCATATCAAACAGAGTGAATGGGCCCTAAAGAGTATTTTAGTACATTTGGTTCCTAATGTAGACTAATTAAAGCATAAAATCTCATGACATGTTCATGGAAAATGTCTCTTCGCAAATGAACATACAGATATAGGTAAGTCTCCACCAGCTTGCTAATAACTCTGCACACCGGTGTGTTCATGTTGAATGATCTTAACTGCCAGAACAGGAATTAGCTGTTGGCCTCCAAGTAGGTTGAGCTCCAGGTTACACCTACTAATGATCCAATGGACCAATGGAAGTAAGAATGTGTTTAGAAGCCAATAAGAAGTTTTCCTGACATTTCACTCTGGCAAGCTATTACGAACCACCAAAACGATCTCAAAAACACCTTCTGGCCAAATTTAGTTCTAATGACCTCATACCCATTCGTTCTTCAATTTCATAGGAAGTGTGCAGGGGCCTTGACTAAGAACTCACCTCGTCCAGACATCGCTCATAAGCTTCTCTCTGACTTTCATTTGCCAGGGACAGGGCAGAGTTCTCAGCCTATACAAAAAAATATTTTTTTTTCTTATAATGAATCAAGAATGAAAAAACAACAATTTATACAAATATACTCTTTGTGAAAGTGTATTGCACACTTACTTGAAGTTCTTTCACTCGCTCCAGAAGCTCACTGCTACTCTCTTCCTCTAGATAGGACTCAAGATCTCCCTCCTCGGACTCAAAGTCCTCATCCACTCTATTTTGGGCCTCTTCTGACATGTCTCTACCTAACAAGAAGAGGAAGACAGAAATTAATTTAGAAAAACATTTCAGTAAATGCCAGTCTTAAAGGTGAAGTGTACTTTCTGTGCCACTCCAAATGTAACTCCAAAATTAGTTTTTAAACAGGATTCCTGGAACACTCCGCCTATCTGCCATAGGTAAGAAGAACATAGTCCCACTCAAACACACTCCACTGGTTGTGCCAAAATTGCTGTGTCAGGCTGGATGGGCTGCTCTAAACAAACAGAGGAATATAGCTCCAAACAGCCACAGTGTTTAAACTTTTCAGAGAAATCAACCTACAAATTGCTTATTTATAGCTCTCTCTCTGTGCATTTATCTGGGACCAGATAATATATTTTAACATAAAAAAGTAAACAACTGGTTAAACAAGCTGGTTAAATCCAGCTTTCCAAACACTACTTTGTAACTGAAGAGTTGTTAGAGAACAGACAGGCTAATGGTATATCTTTGAGACAACTGAGAGTGCAGAAGTAAGGCTACTGTCCCTGGGAAGCCACATATTCACATTAATAGTGTCGGAGCGGATTAGACAGAAGAGGCCTGAAAAGAACTCTGGAGGATTCCAGAAATCATGCAGACTACTTATGACCTACTGACTTACTGACCGCAGCGCAGAATCTGTTCCTCATGGCCTGCATTCAAACCAAGAGGACAAGGCAGCGTGTGTTCAAAGACATGTGATCTAGTGTACATTTCAGAATATGGAAAAGTCTGGGGTATTCCGATGTTAAATAAATGAAATATGACAACTTTCCCAATCACTATGCAAGAGTTTTGAGTAATAGCTTAATGTAAAGTTGATGTACATTTGCGTATGTTTTAATAAAGGGTTTTTAAATGTACTACTCAAGCTACTATTTGATCTTGGCAGTGCGATACTGTAGCTATTGTTGACTTTTGTAAGACAAATTGCTTATGTTCCTCATTTGTAATTCACTTTGTATTAAAGCCTCTTCTGAATTACTAAATGTAAAATGTACCATAAAAAAAACATTATGAAAACATTATTATTTCTACAACATAACAATGAACAGAGGTTCTTCATTGCATCCCAAAGGGGATAGTCTCTCAATTGTGTAGATCCAAATAAAAAAAATTCTTTATCCCAGCATAACTCCGGAAGCTTTCATCCACCCATTCCCACCACCGCAATATACCATATATTTGACCTTCAATAAGAATGCCGGATGTTGTCAGTGGATATACTATCATTACAAAATTGAATCACAAAATCAATACACATATTCATAGGACTCATTCATAATTGATCCTCTAACCATTCTCTGTGCTCATTTATGTGGGAAGCCCATCTATAGACGTCCGAGTCTTTGTGAGTGAATAGCTTAAGCCATTTTAAAATTTTACATATAAAAAAAATTCAGCACTGATACACCCCAATTTAATAATTAAATCCTTTAAAAGAGAATGCTATGCATTCATTTGAATAAATCATACGTCTCCGTTACATAGCACAAAATAAATAAAAAATTAAAAAGATGTTCTATTCTGGAATAAATTCAAAGTTAAAGTTTTTTGTCCTGTTCTTGATTGCTGGCAAAATACCTATAAAGTATAGCAGCCAAAAACTCACTGATAAATTAATATGGTAACAATCCAAAGCCTTGGGCACAAAAGTATAAATAGAATTTTCACTTTGCTTAAATATCATGTTTATATGATAGCCCTCTTTAGAATGAATATAGCCACAGGATGAGAACTAACAGGTATTCCAGGTTAGAACTCTTGTTTCTTGTCTCAAACAAAATACCAAAAAACAGTTTCAGTGTACCATGATCAATTTGTCATCTGCCTAAGCCATACACGTAAAAAACAAATTGCTCACCTCTATAATTATGCATAAGTGATGACATGTTGGTAAAACACATCACAGCATTTGAAATACTTCTGGATTAGCAAGAAGCGTTTTATGTATTTGTTCCATTGTTACTATGTTGTTAATGTTTGACCATTTCTGAACTCTGGTGGCCAAGGCTGGGCACTCTCAAGAGATGTGATATACCACCAGCCTTGATCATCTTTCCTTTTCATCTATGAATCACTGGCAAGCAATGAAAAATTAATGGATGAGTAAGCTGATTCTGGTGAAACAGAGCATCAAGAGCCTATTTTGAAGTCTTTAAGATATCACTGTCAGTGGAAAGATGACTGCTAGCAATGATTTAAAGTGTTACGCTTTATGATAAATTCACCTTTACTGCTACTGTACATAGTACAGTTTGTACCATTTACAGGTGTAATGCCTTTGAAGTCTTCCGAAAGCATTACAAATATGCCACATTCTTCAAGTGATGTTTTGACCAACCAAAGCTGACACTGTATTAACTACTAATATTTTTTGACAAAATAACAATGTACCTGTTACAAATTAATCACTTTTCGTAATTCCTGAGAAAGAAAAATGTTCTCCTGCCAGTGGTTCAGAAACTGGTTTTGCTTCAGTCCCCTGATTATACATCAAGTGGCGACACAACACTGTATCAAAATTGCTCAATGTACAAAATTGAATTTTAATCGTTTCATGCTGTTGGACTCATTACGATCTGTACAAATCAATGTCATTAGCAAGTGAAACTGTATTTAATGCAGTCTGGGTTGTATTCTCTTTACCTTGCATAGATTTGCTTATGGTTTTCAAGAATGACGGGATGTCACGCAACCTGTGCATGTTGGCATCTGCCCAATTTCTACCAAGTGACAAATGGAATTGTGCCAAAATACCATACATTTCAATTAGACGCATGACCTTTGATGTCAACGACAAAAGAAAAGCATTTTATTATTGGGATTTATCATTATTTTTTCTCTGCAGTCAATGACCGTAATATACTATGAGTCGGACCCATTTTTGAGTTGCCACTCACCAGTTGAAAGCCAATGCACTAGAGAATCTCAACACCACTAATGCCTAGTGGACACTGCATGACTCAAGCTAGTCTCCTTTGAAGTTTGGAGTTGGCGACTGCTCTGCAACAAGAAGACTTAGATCTCAAAACGAACAGCCTTATTGTGTGCGCACTCCTGCGACATGTGGAGACTAGTCCCAGACACTACGACACTTGCGACATGCGGAGACTAGTCTCAGACGCTACAACACTTTTTTAAACGGCTTGATATCTAGACATTTGTCTTCAGGTGAGCACTGTCCCGACAAGTGAGAGACCGTTATGATCCAAAAGCATTGAATATAGAAAGAATGCAAGAGAAGGGCAAGATATTAGGAATACAAAAAAATATTTAGAAAAGAAAAATAAACATTTGTAAAAATCTTTATTGTTTAAAAACATTTTTTTTATTGCTAATTAGCGCAAAGAAGCGTAAAAATGGGTATGAGCCGTTCATTCATAATTGTTGAAAAAGGAGAGCAATTTATTGGGTAGCAGAAGACAAAAATCATTATAAAATAAAACCACCCACATCTCCCTATTGGCTATTTTTATTATTTTTAGCTGTTTTTTATATTTTTTCCCCTTGCAAATGGTGCCAATAAATGCAAAAAAAAGCGAGAGTCGTTCATTCATGTTTGTTGACATCTTATCGAGTTTGTGAATTAATTATATTACCTTAATTTTAAGATGCATTTTGGGTGATCCGTTTGAAACAGGACAATACTAAAGGCAGCTGTAACAGCCAGTTATGTGCAGATTTAAAGGTAAATAAGTATATGGTCTGAAAATTTTTAAAAGTGAATGCATGAACACATGCACAATACATGCTACACCACTTGCCCTTACAAAAATCGAGAGTTCATGGCAAATTTGCCACTGAAAATTTTCACATACAAATGAGCTTTGCGGCAAAGTGTCCATTGTTGCCAAAGGCTTGCCAGAAGTTCACCACTACCGGTGAAGAGCTGCAAACTTCTAGCGAACACTTGCGACAAGCTCCTTTGCATGTGAAATTAGCGAGCTGCAAATTTACAGCAAGTTTGCATCTAGTTTACATTTTTTGTAAAGGGAGATGGCACCTAATGACCTGAACAAGAAGTGTTAGTATGAGGTTTAAAAAAAAATAATTCTCTCTCTGGTGCCACCAGGATGAAGAATGGAAAATTGCTATTAGTCACATCACTAACAACACCCGTTTATGAAATGACAGCTCAGAATTCAAATAATGACTGACATTCTACGGTTATGTGCCTCTGCCGAGAACAGATGTCCTGAAGGCCAGTGGCCTCATCTACAGTGCATAATTGAAGTACTACACTCTCACTCAGTAAAACCGGGCTAATCCCCACTACTCTTGTAAGGACCTAAGAAGATTAGCATCAGTTTGCATTTGACCCTAAACTTCAGGTTTGTTTTCTATGCAGACCAAATAAAGATTGTTAAATTGCACTTTGCTGCACACGTGTGACAATCCACCAAGGTTTTTAATGGGATCTTTAGTGGATTCAATTATCATTAAACTGGATCATTAAATATTACCTGGGACAAATAATTGCATTGCATTCATGCTGGTCTATGACTTCCACTTAGTAGATCACCAATTTGAAGCACCTACTGACTTTTAAAGAATATCATAATATTTGTGTAAAAGTATTTTATTCTAAGCTTAACATGCAGGCAACTAAGTAAGCTATTTAATTTTCTGGAAAACTGTAAACCCTGTATCCCTGAGCCGCTATAAAATTCCTTTATTTTTTCCATTTGATGGTGATAGTGGTCAGAAATGTTTCTTCTTCAAAGATTAAGACGGTAATTTATTCTATGTTTTGTCCTATCCAAGCTCAATATACAGAGACAACTATAAGACTGCGGTTCACACCAAATGCTTTTTTGCATCTGTCTGCACTGGTTTATAATTGTTTTTCTAAATAAACATGCGCTAATTTTTTGACCATTGCACCAAACCTCCTTGTATTCTTCAGACACCTGTGTTTCGTGTTATTTGTGGGACTGTCTAGTTTGTTTGTTTTTTTAAATGGAAGCACTTATTCTCTGAGCAGCTACAAGTCAGCCATTTGTACTTTAATTTCCCCAATAATGTGAACATTTTGGGTCTGTGGTGCTATCAAAACATTGGCTACGTTCACATGCATAACAATATTGTGATTATTGCAAAAAGCAGAGTATGGAGTACACTGAAGAAATATATAAACGCAACATGTAAAGTGTTGGTCCCATGTTTCATGAGCTGAAATGAAAGATCCCAGAAATTTTCCATATGCACAAAAAGAATATTTCTCTCATAATTTGTGCACAAATTAGTTTACATCCCTGTTAGTGAGCATTTCTCCTTTGCCAAGGTAATCCATCCATCTGACAGGTGTGGCATATCAAGAAGCTGATTAAACAGCATGATCATTACACAAGCGCTCTTTGTGCTGGGGACAATAAAAGGCCACTAAAAAAATTAGCAGTTTTGTCTCACAACACAATGCCACAGATGTCTCAGGTTTTGAGAATAACCCGTTTTATATTTTAGAATTTGGCAGTACATCAATTCGGCCTCACAACCGCAGACCACGTGTAACCACACCAGCCCAGGACCACCACATCCGGCTTCTTCACCTGCGGGTTCATCTGAGACCAGCCACTCGACAGCTAATGAAACTGTGGGTTTGCACAACCAAAGAATTTCTGCACAAACTGTCAGAAACCATCTCAGGGAAGCTCGTCTGTGTGCTCGTCGTCCTCACCAGGGTCTTGACCTGACTGCAGTTCGGCATCGTAACCAACTTCAGTGGCAAATGCTCACCTTTGATGACCACTGACACACTGGAAAAGTGCGCTCTTCATGGATGAATCCCGGTTTCAACTGTACTGGGCAGATGTCAGAGAGCGTGTGTCCATTGTCGTGCCATTCGTCCGCCGCCATCACCTCATGTTTCAGCATGATAATGCACGACCCCATGTCACAAGGATCTGTACACAATTACAGGAAGCTGAAAATGTCCCAGTTCTTCCATGGCCTGCATACTCACCATACATCACACCCATTGAACATGTTTGGGATGCTCTGGATCGAAGTGTACGACAGCGTGTTCCTGTTCCTGCCAATATTCAGCAACTTCGCACAGCCATTGAAGAGGAGTGGGACAACATTCCACAGGCCACAATCAACAGCCTGATCAACTCTATAAGGAGATGTGTCGCGCTGCATGAGGCAAATGGTGGTAACACCAGATACTGACTGGTTTTCTGATCCATGCCTCTACCTTCTTTTTTTTTTCCCAGATTAGGTATTCCCAGTCAGGTGAAATCCATAGATTAGGGCATAACTGTAACTCAGTAAAATCTTTGAAATTGTTGCATGTTGCGTTTATATTTTTGTTCAGTGTAAATTAAGATTTTTACATGACTTGGGCAAACCTCTTCATTTTATCATGTGGCTCGTCGTGCATGACACCGCAGAGACTCTGCATGTGGAGGCTCATGTTAATCTCCGCAATCCACGCACAATTTACCATGCACCCCATTGAGAATCACTAATCGAGACCATGAGGAGGTCACCCATGTGACTCTACCCTCCATAGCAACCGGGCCAATTTGGTTGCTTAAAAGATCTGACTGGAGTCACTCAGCACACCCAGGATTCGAACTTGCGACTCCAGGGGTGTTAGTCAGAGTCAATACTCTCTGAACTACCCACGCACACAGTTTGTGAGTCTTACATAAGTGTAAGCGGTACATAAGAATCAGAATACATGCACTGGATGCTGTGTCTTGCTGGCGAGGACAAACTTGTTTGGAAAACGTGTTTTCCTTAATTGTGCAAAGGATTGTCAGTGATTTAAGGTCGCAAAGGATCCACTTGATGTATCCACCAAAATAACCTGGACGAAGGCTGCGGAACGAGGCTGCCTTCTTAGTGTCCTCATAGTTAAGATGGCCTTTGACCGTGCTTGATGACTTGGCAGCCAAGATTTTAACGGATAAGCATACCATTAAAAAAATATTAGTAGTAGTTTAGAGACATTGAATTGGTGACCATACTAATTTAAAACAATATGAATTTAATATACTTAAATGTAATCAGTGACAGTGTACAAGCAGATGTTTCTAACATAATAAGCGATTGTCAAAATAATCAGTAGTTGAAGCACTAAATCGCAATATTCTGTTTACACGAGCTACAGTTTAATCCCAGTTTTGCCTTAAATCGCATAATAACCACATTATGAGGGTAGGCCTATATGTAAATGTAACCATTGTTCCACTTACACATCTGGGACCATTATTTCTCAGACAAATATTCAATTTTGTTTGGTGGGGGGAATAAATAGATCTACGGTGGTTACAAGCCTGATGTATATACTATTTTTATGTGGAGCCGATTACAGTGGCAAGCAAAAACAGAGGCAAATGAGTACCAATACCAATGCCAACAGGATTCTTGGCAGCCTCAACCACAATGCTACCCCCCTAATCTGTGGATATGCTGTATAGTAAACATAGCAATAAAGCACTGTGCCATAACCTAAACAGGGCTCCAAACTAATTTGTCTATAAAGCAGTACATTTATTGAGGCTAAGCTTCTGAGACTACTGCTAGTGTTGTCTATTGGAATACAGAGGACTGCAAAGACCTATATTCTCCCATACTTCTGAGTCACTGACTTGGTATGATGCCCAGATTAGAGAAGTCTACAGAATGTGACTAAGACTAGAAATCAAAGCTTCGCTATGCAGTCGAGACTCAAAAACATGGCAGAGTCAGACAACAGAGGCCACTGCCCCTTTGCTGGATATATCAAATACACAACAACCTCCCTTATCAATGTTCAGGAAACAGACTGGGCAAATGTTTTAGAGGAGACGTCACACAGAGTCAATTGGTTTAAAAGAGATACCTCCTGGAGAATGATGTAGTTGTTTAAGTTTTGAAATTACACAGGGTGCAAAATTGATTTGTATAAAATGGATAGATCAAACTCTAAATTCTAATTGGATGAGCTGTATTCAAAAGCCATTCAAAAATTACTATAAATTCATACCTGTGACTGCACATGCTATATTAGTACGCAATCGCAAATAGCCAACAGCTAACTTGTCAAAAAAATTAAATGTTCAAAGAACTATTAATAGGAAATTGAATGGTTTATTGAACATTTGTGTATTCATCACAGTTGCCGCCATTTTGTATTGTGCCTAAGAACACCCCTTACCATGGTAAATTCATTGTATCACACAACATCTGGACATCAGGGCATCATGACCAAGAGAAAAGGCCTAATGACTTTCACATGACTTCTAATAAATGTCTGTAATTTAAATAATTACGCTTATTATAGAGATAGCTATAGGGATTGCTGAAAAATAAAAGCATTTTAATCAGGGTAATGGACAAATATGAACTGACATTTTCAAGCCGGCAGCCAATCCAGTTCCAGACAATTCTCGACAAACATTGTTCCATTGTGTGCTATTTTTCAAAGACATTTAGTTGGCTTTATTTCGCTGGTCTTTTTGCATCTGTGTGCACAAATCCATGTTTCTTTCACAAGCTTCACTGGTTTCAGTCACTGATAAACCATGAATGAAGGAATTAATAAATGTCCAACATGGTTACGCTGCTCATTTTCTTTTCTTTTTGGTGGAGAACCTCATCCAGTTAAGAATGATATCTTGAATAATGCAAATAAGGAATTAGAACAGACTGAAGATAAAAAAGGGGAACTGGATGCTGGGGGAGGCCCTGAATGGCTTGGAGGGGTGGAATAAAGCCAGTGTGAAGGCAATCAAACACAAGTAGGGCTCTCTGGGATCCCAAAATGTGCTGGGAGCTCCACCTCCATCCCCCACACTTGAGGAGTTATTAAGCAGCAGCCAATCCCCATCAGCAGAGACAGTCTGATTATTCACACCCTGCACAATGGGCACAGTGCCCTTAGACACCTTCATAACCCAATTATTGATCTTTTCCTATGATTAACGAGCTGATAAAATGATAAATCATGCTTAAAGAGAAAATAGGCTCTATTTAAATGCACTGAATAATTGAGTTAAAACGAATAAAACAGATGATGCCGCATTCTAAGGAAAAGTAAACAAACATACAGACCTTCTATCAAGTCCCTAAGGGCATTATTTTTTCCCTTTGATGTAAAATTATTCCAGGGACTGTCTCTAAAGTATGCAAGGCAGCTTCTATTCCTTAATGGGCATGGCATTAAATATATAAAATCTTTAATAATGCAGGTTTATGCAGCATAAGTTAAGATTTCTATTTCAAGTTATTATGTACTTAAAGAGATAATTTCATCTACTAGCTCAGACTGTACCATCAGTGTCACTCTGACAGCAAGGCCCTACATTTTCCTTGACTCTCTAGTCCTCCATTTTGCTCAAAACATGAAAGGTAAGCCATGTTACTCTGTAGCTTGCAGCAAAGTTAGCATGCAACCATCTGCAGACTCATGCATTATTGTTGTTCCTTTTGCAATAGTGAATCTATGTGGGCTATGCTTAGATGAAATATATTATCTCCATTTCTTGGCCCTAACTGCAGCATGAGCAATAAAAACACCTGGAAAGAAGACTAAGCAAGCAAAAGCCTTTGCTTAGTCAAGGATCATTTAGACTCTAAAGACTAACTTGGGCATCAAATGAAGTCTAATCTAATTCAATTCCTTACAGCTGGCTTTGAGTTAAATAAGGTAATCACTCACACCCAAACAATGAATCCCTCAGACATTACACTGAAAGGCATAAGCCATGTTGTCTCTGATTCAATTCAAACAGACCTGTTTTTATTAACACTTAAACATGCAACTTCTTCACTAATGAAATCTGAGACTTCAGTCTATTTAAAAATGACATCAGCCCCAGGAAAACTTCATTGAATCATGCTATGCTGGTTTAAGCAATGTGTTTGGATAGCATACAAGTATAATAATCAGTGACCTACCTTAAGTCGATGTCTGAGAGATCCTGCCTGGCCAGTTTTAAAACATGTGTTGTATTATTGCACCATAGTAATGGAACATAAGTATAGATAAGATTAAAATGCTACAAATTCTGTAGATTCCTGCAAAACTGTCTGCCAAGGAATAATTGCATACTTATAATACTAAGCCAGTCACGAAAGATACTACTGACAAAGTGCTTGCTAAAACAAGTCAATGAAAAATAACAAGAAATGTACAGACAGGAATCAGCAATAGCTATAAAAAAAAGAGCATTGTGAACAGCTAAGCATAAAATTACCTTTAATTCCAGTCAGAGCATCCCAGGCATTTTTGTGCAACCCATGCAAGTCAAATGCGAGACACTGGAGCAGGATCCAAAAAATGCCACAAAGAAACCCTCACGAAAACAGTGTATTTTCAGCAATCGTCCATCCTTTGCGAACATAGAAATCTTTCTCCCTTTACTCAGGAGCTGGAGTGGCTGTCCTTAGGCAACTGTAAGGAAACTGTCTATGCTGACTGCAGTGGCCTCCATGTCCTCCCATTGTTCAAGGGAGTGTGAGGCAGGCATCCTACACCACTAGACCCAGCCTACTACAACAGCTGTGGGCCAGCCCCCCACCTCTCTCTGCTGAGTGTCTCTCCCTCCTCCAACGGCTGCAGCTAAACATTAACCCTACAACTGCTGGAGAGGCCATAAAAAAGAGGGGGTTATATTTCAAAAGGGACAACATCACCCCAAACAAAGATGAGGACAGAGAAGGATATCCGAACAAGCACATGGGGAAAAAAAAAAAAATGGAGCTACCCGTGTAACTCAGCTCCTCTCAAGTAGCAGGAGCTTCTTTTCTAAGAGGATTGGACTACTTAATTAGACTTGCACTGATTGGATTGCAACGGCAGATACCATGGCAGTCAATATAGCTGACCAAATAACTTCCCTGGAAAAAACAGCAAGACGAAGATGTAAGCTGCAAACTAGAGACCTATTTATACTTATGCTGCATTCACATTGAATCGGGAAAACCTTATTCTACTTATTCTACACAGTCAATGTTCAGAACACCAAAATGGATACATGTACTGATAAATATTTTAGCACTAAATTAATTTGCCATAAAGAAAGTGCAGCAGTTAACGTTACCTATAATATAATGGCATTTCAAACAGAAATATGCTTAAACTACCTTTAACTATTGAGGCTGCTACCATATTGCATGACATCATGACTGTCAAGTCATAGTTTTCAGTTTCCAACTTGTAATTATGAGTTCTAAGACGACGTGAACAGTTTTGCAATGGAATCTCATAATTATGTTAATACTGACATGGTGCAAATGCACTATTAGTCACTTCTTGAATCTTGATCAACCGGATTGCTATCAATTAGGTACTGTAACGCCAGAACATGTAATGCCAGAAACATCATCAGAGGTGAGCTTCCCACCCTCCAGGACATCTATAATAGGCGGCGTGTGAAAAAAGCTCGGAGGATCATCAGAGACTCCAGCCACCCGAGTCATGTTCTGCTCTCACTGCTTTCCATCAGGCAGGCGGTATCAGGACCCGCACCACCCGACTACATGACAGCTTCTTCCCACAAGCAATAAGTCTTTTGAACACTTGATCTCTCACGATCAACAATCAGCACTGCACTTTATTAATCTATTATCTCACACTGGACTGTCAAATATATTCTCCCCAATTCAACTAGTGTATATATATTTTTATATACCCTTATCTAGTGTATGTGTATTCTGTATATTGTATATTAGTACTATGTTGTGTAATTATGTGTACATTTGATATGTAATTTGTTGTGTAATTATGTGTACATTTGTTATGTAAATTGTGTTGTGCAAATATGTTGTTTATTGTAATTGGTATATGTCTCGTCACTGTCATGACTGCAATGTTGCTCGGAACTGCACACAAGACTTTCACCTACTGTTGCACTCGTGTACAGAGTAGTGTGACAATAAAGTGATTTGATTTGAATGTACATATCATTTACACTTGGCCACATAAATGTGTGTTTGCAAACCGATTCGCAAAATCCGATTTTCTATTTCCACGCTATATGCAAAAATATAGGAGTTCACTTTCATGATGATGCCAATGCATTTACACTTGGCCAAGTAGTGTCTTGTATGTTTCTCAAACATTAGGTCTTTTGAGAGCTTTAATTGCTATCAGTCTCAAACGCATCTTGGAATTTACACTTGGTCTTTTCATGATCAGATTAGCCATCCGATACATAAAAATGTATTAAGTGTAAATTCCCTTTGAAATTCCAAATACACACTTAATCTGCTTCTATGGTACTGTCAGTCACTAAACTGTGCTGGCCACACTAAACATTTGATGCAGTTTCTGACTCTCGCCAGTCCAGAAGTTCATTTCTCTATCACAGTCCATTCCTGCCCAAATAAAAGACCATTCCTTTGCCAGTAGGACAGTAAAATTCTTGTAAGCACTAAAATCTTATCTAAATTCCATCCATTATGGCTACAGGGCTGGTCTATGGAGGCCAAATGGGAAAAAAAAACAAAAAAAAAAACACTTTGACCCTGACTGTGAATGCTCACAGATAACTTGCCAGACACTAATTCATATTTGCATGCCTATAGGTGGAATTCCACCTCAACTGTTAGCTTCTTCACACCTGACAAACAAATTGGATGAAATGACCCAAATGCAGGGCGGCACGGTGGTGCAGTGGTTAGCACTGTCGCCTCACAGCAAGAAGGTCATGGGTTCAAACCCCGGTTGCCCCGGCCTTTCTGTGTGGAGTTTGCATGTTCTCCCCGTGTCTGCGTGGGTTCTCTCCGGGTGCTCCGGCTTCCTCCCACCATCCAAAGACATGCAGGCTAGGTTAATTGGTGTCTCCAAAATTGCCCTAGGTGTGGATGTGAGTATGAGTGTGTGTCTGTATATGTGTGGCCCTGCGATGGACTGGCGACCTGTCCAGGGTGTACCCCGCCTTTCGCCCAATGTTAGCTGGGATAGGCTCCAGCCCCCCGTGACCCTGTACAGGATAAGCGGTTGAAGATGAATGAATGAATGAATGAATGACCCAAATGCAAGGGGGTCACATGTTGTCTTGGAGTCAACAGTCTAGTTTATATATATATATTATATATATATATATATATATATATATATATATATATATATATATACACACACTACCGTTCAAAAGTTTGGGGTCACCCAAACAATTTTGTGTTTTCCTGAAAAGTCACACTTATTCACCACCATACGTTGTGAAATGAATAGAAAATAGAGTCAAGACATTGACAAGGTTAGAAATAATGATTTGTATTTGAAATAAGATTTTTTTTACATCAAACTTTGCTTTCGTCAATGAATCCTCCATTTGCAGCAATTACAGCATTGCAGACCTTTGGCATTCTAGCTGTTAATTTGTTGAGGTAATCTGGAGAAATTGCACCCCACGCTTCCAGAAGCAGCTCCCACAAGTTGGATTGGTTGGATGGGCACTTCTTGCGTACCATACGGTCAAGCTGCTCCCACAACAGCTCAATGGGGTTCAGATCTGGTGACTACGCTGGCCACTCCATTACCGATAGAATACCAGCTGCCTGCTTCTGCTCTAAATAGTTCTTGCACAATTTGGAGGTGTGTTTAGGGTCATTGTCCTGTTGTAGGATGAAATTGGCTCCAATCAAGCGCTGTCCACTGGGTATGGCATGGCGTTGCAAAATGGAGTGATAGCCTTCCTTATTCAGAATCCCTTTTACCCTGTACAAATCTCCCACCTTACCAGCACCAAAGCAACCCCAGACCATTATATTACCTCCACCATGCTTAACAGATGGCGTCAGGCATTCTTCCAGCATCTTTTCATTTGTTCTGCGTCTCACAAACGTTCTTCTTTGTGATCCAAACACCTCAAACTTGGATTCATCTGTCCACAACACTTTTTTCCAGTCTTCCTCTGTCCAATGTCTGTGTTCTTTTGCCCATCTTAATCTTTTTCTTTTATTGGCCAGTCTCAGATATGGCTTTTTCTTTGCCACTCTGCCCTGAAGCCCAGAATCCCGCAGCCGCCTCTTCACTGTACATGTTGACACTGGTGTTTTGCGGGTACTATTTAATGAAGATGCCAGTTGGGGACCTGTGAGGCGTCTGTTTCTCAAACTAGAGACTCTAATGTACTTATCTTCTTGCTCAGTTGTGCAACGCGGCCTCCCACTTCTTTTTCTACTCTGGTTAGAGCCTGTTTGTGCTGTCCTCTGAAGGGAGTAGTACACACCGTTGTAGGAAATCTTCAATTTCTTAGCAATGTCTCGCATGGAATAGCCTTCATTTCTAAGGACAAGAATAGACTGTCGAGTTTCAGATGAAAGTTCTCTTTTTCTGGCCATTTTGAGCGTTTAATTGACCCCACAAATGTGATGCTCCAGAAACTCAATCTGCTCAAAGGAAGGTCAGTTTTGTAGCTTCTGTAATGACCTAAACTGTTTTCAGATGTGTGAACATGATTGCACAAGGGTTTTCTAATCATCAATTAGCCTTCTGAGCCAATGAGCAAACACATTGTACCATTAGAACACTGGAGTGATAGTTGCTGGAAATGGGCCTCTGTACACCTATGTACATATTGCACCAAAAACCAGACATTTGCAGCTAGAATAGTCATTTACCACATTAGCAATGTATAGAGTGTATTTCTTCAAAGTTAAGACTAGTTTAAAGTTGTCTTCATTGAAAAGTACAGTGCTTTTCCTTCAAAAATAAGGACATTTCAATGTGACCCCAAACTTTTGAACGGTAGTGTATATATATAAAATTCAAACTGACAGAGATTGGCTTCTCCAGGTATGCCCAAATTTTTAAATGCAAGATCTACTTTTTCTTTAACTATTTCAACACAATCCACTCATTTTAGTTTAGAACTCAAATATGGGAAAACAGGCCATGGAAATGAAATATTAATCTTTTTAGAAACAATGTCTGCCCAATAGTCTTGTTTATTGAGGATAAGTTATGTGGTTAAACTACTTTATAGAGATGTAAAAGCAATTTTATTTGTTTGTTGTTGTTTTTTTTTTTAACTGTCACTTGCAAGCAAAACAGAATACAATATTCACAGTAATTGTGCGAGATCGATTCTTTCACTCTCGTGTTGAGCTGCAGCAATTGCGGGCATTGTTGCGCTTGTGCTACACACTGCAGATCGCAAAAGCTGGTTGTTTGCCATGTACCATGTAAAATGCCCTTAAGCATCTGGATATTCAGTTCCTTAGTGAGAATTTTTTTTTAAATAATTTCACATGCAGAGATAGCCATTTCTCCCTCCGGTAAGCCAGTTAAGTTTTATTGCATCTGGCCACACAGAAGCGCAGCTGTGGCTGTGACGGCCATTGAGCTTTGACTGACAGCATCCAGACCTGCAGTTTTATTCAGTAAATAATGTTCTCTGGATTCCTATATGGAGTTTTACCTGTAATAATGGCCATAAACTATATAAACGATCAATTATTTATCAGAAGTGGGGCATTGCAATCTAATTTATAAACAATCATCACAAAATCTAATTTACATGAGGAGAAAGATCGCATTACATTCAAATGGTAATTAATTTAAACAGAATAGAACTCAACCAATAATATTACTGAAAATAACCTTGTTAGATCATCTGGATTCAGTCAGATTTATTGAACAGAATGCGTTTGTGCATCTTAACTGCGTGTGTAACTTTAATCAGTTCTGAAGGACATCTTTTTCGTGACATTATTTTCGGTTGCTTCATAACAGCCTACATTGTAAAACAGTTGTGTAGATAAATAACTTTAGATTGCATTTCAATATATTTTTTGCTGAGTTCAGCGTGTCCCACGAGACGCTGAAGGGCTTATCTTCTCTCGCGCATGCAGATGAGCTTACTGTGTGTGTTTCTGGCGGGTCGTGAAAACTGGATGTCATCTTTTCAAGTGCTGTTGCATTGCTGAAGTGATGCTTTTTAGGTCTTGCATTGTTTTTCAAATCTAAAGTGAAGCGCTGTCACACAACTGAACCTCTTGTCATTATGTGTTCGCACCTTCATCCGTCTAATTCATCACTTCCGCCTAATTTTCGCTTTGTCGATTCTGCAATTTCGTAATTAAGGAATTTATTTAAATTGAGCAATCTAATTATATCGAGTAATTGTGAAAGCCCTAAAGTAAAATAAAAATATACTCACAAGCTAGAAAACACTTAAAAACAAGAAAATTAAAACTAACAGTCATTAGTTAAACCTAACAAAAACTAAAAATAGAATAGGACAAATTGAAAATTTAATTATGGTAAATGATAAAAATAATAATAATAATATATTTAAAATGAAATTACCCTGTATTTTAATAAAATTACAGGAATTTAGAGCAAAATCTTCTTATTGGAGGTTGTCATTGCTTTAGCGTTGCCAATGTGTTACCAATTCACTACTCAGCAATGACATGCAAACTGGAGCTCACTTGAAAGCGTTTGTAAGCCCAAGGTGCCAAGTGACATTAACATGCTTGTAACAAATCTGCTGAACTACATCTCCTTCAACACAGATGGACATCTGACCCAATTACAAAATCTCAAAAAGGAAGTAATGCACAATTATATTTCCAAAGTTGTTGATTCAAGCTGACTGGGCAATATCTGGTAAATGTTGCATAACTACATCAAATTTGATAGAGCAGATTATGAAAACTTGGATTCAGTGTGGGAGAGGGTGAAAAACCTGAGAATGCTTTTGAGATTTCCTGGGTAACTAAGGGGGCTTTCACACTGGCAGATAGTCCGAAACAGAGCACGGTTCGCATGAGAATCTGGTAATGTAAAAGCTGTTTTGCGGACCGGGGAGTGGACCACAGTACCAGATCAGAGGTTACCTGTAGGAGGTCGCAAAGTTGCAAAGGAAATGTGGTGTGGTTTGCATGAATGAGAAAGCAATCTGTACACTGGTCCACACATGTTTAGGAAGTAAAATGACTACACATGTTTTTTTTTCCTGAATAAACATTATGACATCAGCTGCACAACAACAAAAATGCTTCATGAATGACAGGGGAACATTGTAGGACACATAAGAGATGCACATATATAAGAGGCACCTCATGATTGAGCGTGCAGCCAGCTGTGTCCTCAAAAAAATATTTTCTAACATCAGATATTGGTGTCTTCTCCTGGACATGTACAACTACTGAATTACGCAAGTGTCCCTCACTCTGGTGTGCATAACGACACCAAATTAATAAAAAAATACACACGACTACTGTGACCAGCATTGTGTTCTCCATCATGTGCATGTTTGTGATGATGCAAGTTGGTGACGGAAAATCACAGAGGTTCGACAGAAACGATGGGGGTGCCGGGAACAATCGTGCTCGGATTCAGACCACAGCAAATGTGCATTGTGAAAACAACCTAAATTATGCCATAGTGCTCAACATGAAAAAGGCTACTTTGGAAAATGTCCTGCAGTGTGACATGATACTCCATATCAAATCAAATCACTTTATTGTCACACTACCATGTACACAAGTGCAACAGTAGGCGAAAGTCTTGTGTGCAGTTCGAGCAACATATCAGTCATGACAGTGACAAGACATATACCAATTACAATAAACAACATATTTACACAACACAATTTAGAATTTACATATCAAATGTACATATACTTACACAACACAATCCTATTATACAATGTACAGTAAACAATACACACAATATATTCACCATATAGTGCTATTGTAACTGCAATTCACAAATTCAAAAATTTAAACTCATAGACATACAATATTTTACCTAAAATCTTAATGTTGATAGAAAAAAGTAATCTATGCTCACAAAAAAAAAAATTAGAAAAGAACATCCTAAAGAAACCTTGAGAGAGACATTTGAAAATGTTGGTTGAGTTCTTGTATGCCAGCAGCTGGTCAATGACAAATAATATGGGTGACTCAAGATTAAAGAAATAAATCAGGCTCATGGCAAAAAAGCCCCCACTGAGAGTGAGACAGCTTAATGGGCGGTAATGTCCTGAACTCTATGTGAGGTGGAGGGGCTGATCCACCTTTTAGAAAAGTGACACTAGTATGGGGGGGGGGAAAGGGAGGGGCAGCACACCACTGTGCTAAACTGACCCATCTCCTGTTTTATTCCTCATGGGGAGGACAGAGTGTGTCTTCTATACAAGAACAACAATTATGAAGTAAAAAAATGTACTTTTTTTTTTTTCCCAAATAAACTCTGCATTACATCACAGTTATCTAACAGCATTTATCCTACTCATTGCATGAGGAAGCTCACATCAATTCAAGGATCTGTGTGAACACCAATTCTGTAGTCTCCAAATACACCATGCAAATATGAACAGCAAAAACACTACACTGTTATAAAAAAGCTTGACAAAGAAAATTTGACTTGGAGGTCACAAACACACGTAAATGGTTTGTCTACCAGACAAGGACATCTGGTAAAGCCTACATGGAATAATCTTATAGCCATGGTTACCACCTTGACTAAATCTCACACCGACTACTGTATTGGCTACACACACAAAGAAGGGAGAGATAAAAATCCGATCAAGTTCCTCCATTGATAAACAATGAAACGAGCCACACAAAATAAACAGCTCTGTATAGTAAAACAGTGGGCCCTACGCTTGGTTTAAAGAATGGCATGTGAGTTGTGCTGGCTGAGCTGGTGTCCCCATGCCGGCACTGCTGTAAAGTGCAGTGAAGCCTGGATTTCAGCAGACTGAACATGGACACAGCCACTAAACATCTGGACACCAGGCGTTGTGGCTAAAAGCAAATGCCCTCCAGCACTTTCCAGCTGGGCCAATCCAGCCACCGCCATATGAGCTCCCAACCTAGCCTCTTTTGTTCTGCTCCATGTGGCATCAGTCCACTTAGAAATGCAAGAAATCACATTTAAGCCATATTAATGTGTTCTACGGATATGCTGCAAACGTGCAGTTCCCTTCCATCCTCTGGTTAATCCTCTGCATCTGTCTGGACTATACAAATGTATGAAGTCTGCCACCCAAAAAGGCTACCATGATAACGGACTGCCACCAGTTCTTATATACCAGATTGATAGTGCGAGTGTTTTAAAAGACATGACCCTTGAGCAGGGTGGGTTGCATATTTAACATAAACATAACATTCATCAGCTTTGGTAAGCCTCTCAGGGGAATAGTTAGGCATAAATTACAGGCTAAAGGTCACAGGATCCCTAACCACCAACACTTTCATTTCAAGAGAAAAAAGGAGGCAAATGAAAGCACATGAATCCATTTTTCCTCCCTTTCAAACAGGGTGGTGGTGTGGCTTTTCAAAGGGGACCCTGACTGTAGCCTCTTTGTGCCCGAGCAAAGAGACCCCTGCCATATCAAATGTATAGCGCTTTACAAATGCTCCACTCTAAACCATTCATGATGAGGTTTGTTTGACTCTCATTGCTGCCTAACCAAATTGTGGACATTTATCCCCTCTCTCCCCAAACAGGATGTGCCATTGACCTGGTTTGCTTGAATTGATTAAGGCCACATTCCAAAGCATATTTCTGTAGAGTAAAAGTATGAATTGAATGTTTGTTGCAGCTGAAGACTGGTGCACTGTGAGAAACCAAAGCAAATAATTGCTTCAAGTTTTTCTGCAGTGGGAATGTGAAGCAAAATAAATCCACATATTTTGCAATGGTGCATTTCTCTCACTTGGTCTCCACTGATAGGTTCACTAAGCTTCTAAGTGTTCAATGCCAAAAAATACTGTTCAAGGGCAAAGCATACAGGAAGGTAATAGGAATGTAAGAGAGACCAACCCCCTATAATAACATATACATGAATAATATATACATTATATATATATATATATATATATATATATATATATATATATATATATATATATATATATATACACTTGGTGACTTGACACAGCATCTTAGGGTGCTTTCACACTTGGTTCGATTGCTTGAACCGAACCAGAATTAATTTCCTTCCCCTGCCTCCGCTGTTCTTTGTTCACATCATATTTTTTGGGTCCAAACAGGGGTCTGATTATGTCATCAATGTGAGTACAAGTGGCAGCTGTTTACCACTGTAACTAGGCAACAACTTGAGGATACATCAGCTTTGCTGAGCTATTAAAGTATTCATCTATTTGGATTTACCACCAAAACTTTGCATGCACAAAATGACAATTATGTCTGTCTGCCATGGATGCATTGAATGGGCAATGATGTAAAATATATTAGCGTGTGTCTGCTGTGAGCCCGCGGATGCATTGCAATAGATGTGAAGAATGTGAGCTGCTCTATGAAGGTGATTTATTTGGCAGGTATGAGAAATTAATGAAACCATAATCATTGTGATCAGGAGCCTGAAAGGTGCAAATTATCCATCATAAATAGCGGGTCACTTCCACAATTTGGTACGACTGTGTTCACAATTAGCAACGAATCACACCAGAGTTCACATGAACTGTACCCCAGACCACCTTTTCAAGCAGACTTGGATACGGTTCGTGGGTGCGCACCCGAGTTCGGAAAACAGCGTTCACACCATCCAAACGAACTGAACTCTGACGTCAATCGAACTCGGGAGTGCACCACAAGTGCTAGTGTGAAAGCACTCTTAGAAACAAGTCATTCATGGCGTGAGATGCTGAAAAACAGTGAAATGCAACAGCTAAAGAGGTCTATAAGACACGGATGTACAAAGACTAACAATTAAAAAATAGAGCAGACGGAATACAATAACTTGCTCTGTGTGAATGGCTCACAAGTCCATATTAGGCCTGGACAGACCAACAAATATTGCAAAATGCATTGCTGTGGATTGTATGCCAGTGACTGGTTCCATGTCATGGCAATAAAACAAAAAATATTTTGACTTCTACAGCCACCTTTAGTACTGCTGTCATCTGCCACAATAAAGTAATAATGTAAATTTAAATGTAATTGCCTTCATTTTTGGTCTTTTCTCAGCAAATATTGATGTAGATGATTGTGATTTATTTGATAAATCGGCATATGATGAAATTAATTGGATTACAATTTTTAACATTTAAGCCTATATAATGGATGTGGCTAAGCCCACAGTATGCCTGTATGGGTAGCAAACCCCAAAAATGAAACAAAGACTGGAGGAGGGGAACACTGGAAGAGTAATTGCTATTGCCCAAATTTCTGCAGTGTTTGTGAAAACAGTGGTAATGTCTTGGGGATGTGGCAGCCCACTCCCCTGCTGTGCATTTGGCATATCTTTCCAGCATCCCAGAGCAATTGATGAGTTTTCTACATGCTTATATGATCCCCCCAATCCATAACCATGGTAACTGTTTGCCAGGGAACGGGTGGGGGTGTGGGGTGCCAGCAGGGGAAACTGATAACAGACTTGGCCGACCTAACACAGCATGGGTAAAATGAAAGCATGTGTGTCTGGAAGGAGTTTAAAGATGCTTTGTGCTAAAAGTGACCCATTAGTACACTTTTCAGCCTTTTATGTTGACAAAAAAGATGCTGCTGTAATGATGCCTTCTATTTTCTCTCAGTAATGCAAGACTTCTGATCCCCAATCAGGCTGTCTGGTAATACTGAGGCTCTTGTAGAACAGAGCCAAACAGGCACTGCCAAAGGTCCAATTTCATGCCTCAGCCCTAATTGTCCAGAGAAAAATGTCTAGATGACCGAACGCAGTGTGGGGATGAGGTGCCATTCACACAGGACACTCTCTTGAATCCATTTGTGCTGTTTTGAAATTGTAATTGTATGTGAACATGACCATTGCAGTGGTCAGAAATATCTGACCACTGCAATGTGTCTCACTGTTTTTCAGCGTCTCGCGAAATGAGCACCATAATTTTATGACACTGTCAAGTTAATATAGTTCAGCTTTTAGAAACTGAACTATTGTTTCGAGACAGCTGCATTTTGCATCATTTCGTTGAACTTTTTTCAACGCAAGAGCAACTTAATGAAGGCTTCACTTTCCTAATTTCTTTTTTCCAGTAAACATTGAAATATAGAACTATTTTCTCAGCAACTCACAAAATCACCGCCATGTTTTCACAACATCATGTCAAGTTCATGACCGATCCAACTAAAAACTTGCCTAGAAACAAGAACATGTCTTTTGTTTCATATTTAAGGAAGGGTTCACTACCCTACTTTTATCTTGTCATTCCTTAACGCTTTGCAGAATACGACTGCAGAGAAACAATCGAGAGACTAGCATTAAAGCAGTGGTGAAATATGAAAGATATCAGAAAATTACCTCCAAAGCTATTTTTTGAAACATTTTCATCTGTCTCAATAATATAATATTTATTGCATTATGCATTATCTTAATTTTCTCATAAAATATTTAAATATTAAATAGCTTTTCAAGAATCTCATGAACACAGTGCTGCATTTTCACAACATGTGTCAAGTTAACAACAGTTTTGTCTCAAAACACCTGTGTTGTGTTACATTCCATTGTGCTTCGTCTAGCTTAAAAAAGCACCATTCCTGAAACTGCACAACAACACGGCCAGATAACTGTTTCAAATTTAAATTTAAGGAAGGGTCCACTTCCCTACTTTCAGTGGTTGTTGCTTAAAGCTGTGCAGAATCAACTGCAGACAAACAATCAAGATACAATCCTTTCAGTAACAAACATTAAAGCAGGGGGCAATATATCGGTCCTAAATTTTCCAACAGCATTCTGTGTGATTTCATGCCTTTATCAAATGTTTCACAGGTGTTTGTTTGTATGCGGCTCATGTGCAATTGTGATAGCAGTTGATCGGCGTCTCTGCCTTGTACTAGGATCAGGTGGCCAGCACAATCTCCCCTAAATTTTCTGGGCTCCAGTCCATGAAATAACATCATGATCTTCAACCTGGAAAAACAATGAATGGCACTGTTCACCAGCTACAACATAGCAGAGTAACGACTTTGGGCCATGTGGGAGTTGTAATGTGTTTAAATACATTTCAGTGCAGTGACTGATGGTATCATTTTAAAATACACATACATGGAAATAACAGTACTTGTGTGGCTGCTTTGGCACAGCGTAGCCAGAAATTGCAACTACAGTGGAACTCCAGTGCAGTCAGTTTGCTACATTGATTAGTTCAGTGTTGTTCATCTCTGTACAAGTCATTAGAAAACTTGTACAGTATATTTTGTGTAATTGATAAGGTGAATGTGGTACCAAACACTACAATTTCACATAGAAGCAGCAGGTCAAGAATTTCAACAAACTTTTCAGAAACAAACAAAAAACAAAATACAAAACATTTGCACCGGTAAGTGTTTTGGCGAAAGAAATGGGACTGTAATCGCAAGGCACAGTGAAGAAGACCAACTAGAATATCTGCCTCACACAAAGTGCCTGGGGCACTCTAGTTTATGTGTGTGTTCTTTCTATGCAAGGATACACCCATATTGGCATGTTCAAAATCTGTTTTAAAGCAACAACAAAAAATTATAAATCAACAGCAGCAACAACAACACCACACACAATCACTGTTTAGACATGGTTACAAAAATAGATAACCTGCCCCAACACAAACCATTTTCAAAATTTTGCACATCTCATTAGAGAATTCTCCAAGGAAAACCAGCATAAACATTTTGAATTCCTAACTAAGTGTTTAGGAATCTGCAATAATGTGATCTTGCCTGTCATCTGACTCTCATTAAGGACAATGCATGTCCCCCGGGGTATGCAAAAAGATCAAAAGCTATGGCAAGATAATGTTTTGTCCATGGGAGTAGTTCACAAAATTACCACATAACCATGACTATCAGTAAACTGGGAGCAAGGCCCCCCTGCTGCCTATAATGTCCTTTGTGGCCATTTGGTTTACAGAGCAATTGGGAGTTTATCTTGCTTTCAATTGCTGTCAGCTATTTTGGGTACATTATTTATTTCATGCAGTGTGCAATTGGTATGTTTGGACATCAACGTCCTAAATGCACTCTGTATGAATATCTCTACTGCACTGTCTTTAAAAATGAAATCCAGCGGAATTGTAGGCTGTAAACTAGCCTTAACATGGTTTTGTAAATGTGAAAAGCATCTGCGAAATATTAAAGGGGAGGAGCTGGGGGGCATGCTTTTACCCTCAATTACTCGTGAATTAGTAGCTGTTTTAGGGTCTCATGCAGAATATATTGTGCCAAAATTAGCTATTTTACAATGCACTCTGCGTCATCACCAAGTAAGCACAAACGTTGGGGGTTGTCAATGTGAGACTATAAACAGGCTACACGTTTACTATGCTTTTTGCTTTAGAAAGAGAAAGGGCTATACCACTCATCACTATGTAAAGGCTAAGGACAAGGTCGGATTATTTTTTTTATTTTTTTTTAACGCACTGTCCTAAACGTTAAGATAAAACAGGTACAACTGGCAAAATATACCCTTTCAAAACCACTCGATTGTGCAGAACTCGTGATTTAAAGAGCCATTGTATCCGAGTATCTAGGCAAAGCAGGATATCACAAGCATCCTCGGTCTAACACCACCACCGGTGTCCCAGATAGCCGGATGGCTAATGCCCCACATTTCCATTTTCCATCTTACATCTCGCATTTCGGCATTTAAAAACACCACATCCCGCTATGTGCATAGTATGTCACATTTTTCAAAATCGACATAATTTCGACACTTTAACACCGAACATGATAGCTGGAGAAAGGGGGATATTTACCTCGCGCGATCCTTGTGTTGCTTCGGACGGTGTGAAAAATCCCCGATAAATTTTGCTAAGAAATACCCTTGACTGTGTTTTTAAATTCGCTGCGTGTGGACATTTTTATCTGTTTTCCCAGCCGCTGCTTAGATGTTTTATCGTCGTCTCTTCCCATCCGTCTCCCTTCCCGTGTTTAGGTTAAAGCACTCGGCAGGAAAAGTGATGTCATGGCTTGAAATTGTGTTGCCCGCCCCACTTTGAGTAAAATGGCCTATCTTTACTGTTTGTGCTCCACGTAGCATTTACAAAAGCCTGGTTTTCTTTATGGCTTTGCCTTACACATTTATCTTACGTGGACATTTTATTTGCTAGCCCATCAGTAATGATTTCATAAATAATGATGACTTAGTACTAACCAGCGAATCAACTAACTAACGAACGATTCAATGTGTGGCAAATATTTTGCATTTGTATCTCTTTAAATGCCATAAATGTATGTAGAATTTAAGGACTAGTTCACCCAAAAATTAAAATGCTCTCATTTACTGACCCACAGTCCATCCCAGATGTGTGACTTACTTTCTTCTGTAGAACACAAACTAAGATTTCTACAAGGAAATCTCGGCTCTGTTCGCCCATTCAATGCATGTGAATGGTAAACCGAACTTTGAAGCTTCAAAATGCACATTAAATGAATCCATACGATTCTAGTGGTAATGGTTGAATACATATTCATTCATTCATCTTCAACCGCTTATCCTATACAGGGTCACGGGGGGCTGGAGCCTATCCCAGCTAACATTGGGCGAAAGGCAGGGTACACCCTGGACAGGTCGCCAGTCCATCGCAGGGCCACACATATACAGACACACACTCATACTCACATCCACACCTAGGGCAATTTTTTGGAGACACCAATTAACCTAGCCTGCATGTCTTTGGATGGTGGGAGGAAGCCGGAGCACCCGGAGAGAACCCACGCAGACACGGGGAGAACATGCAAACTCCACACAGAAAGGCCGGGGCAACCGGGGTTTGAACCCATGACCTTCTTGCTGTGAGGCAACAGTGCTAACCACTGCACCACCGTGCCGCCCTTGAATACATATTTTCAGAAGCTAATTGATTGGTCTGTTTATCACCCACACCTATTTTTAAGTCCTTTTTTATAATAACCTTTCCTCCCTGCCCAATAGGTGGCAACATGCACAAAGAATGCGAGTTGCCAAAAACAAAAGGTGAAAGTGAAATGGAGATTTATAGTAAAGGACATAAATATTGATCTGTTTCTAATCCACACCTATCATAGTACTTCTGAATACATGGATTCAACAACTTGAGTCATATGGATTACTTTTATGCTGCCTTTACGTGCTTTTTGGACGTTCAAAGATCTGGTCACCGTTCACTTGCATAGTTTGTCCCTAAATAGCCAAGGCATTCTTCTAAAAATCTTTGTGTTCATCAGAAGAAAGTCACACATCTGAGATTACATGAGGGTGAGTTTTTATTTTTGGACACTCAAACCCTTTAAGATTTAAATGAGATCTAGCTTTGTTTTAGATTTGCACTTCTTATTTGTAACTGGAAAATGTTCAACAACAAGGAAATAATTTATTGTCCTAGAGGAGCTCCATACATAGTGTGTAGTTCTAAATAACATGAGCAAGAAACAATGTAAAGGTTTATTTTAGTAAACAAATCCCAGTATGGGTAATGCATATAATGCGAAATCAAACTTGGGGAAAAAAATGTTAACGGGGCTAAGAGACTTTTTGCCGCTTGATGAAATTGCAATGAAATACCATCCTCATCTGCACTGAAACCATGCAAATTTCTATAAGTCTCACAAGAGAGAAGAAAAAAAAATTGGGGCAGGGTATCAGAACATTCAGTTATCTAGTCATTAACTATACAAGACATTTATGCATAGTGATATTTTGTGAAATAAGAGAGTTTTGTTTACATGTTTTTGGAAACATGGCTTGCAGGCAAAGATACTCAAACAGTTTGAAATATCAGCAGTACAGCAGCTGAAAAAATCAGGTCACAAGGTGCTCAGGATATAAGGCATCAGTTGTTTTCATGTCAGAGTCCTGTGATAAATTTGTGTGGCAATGGCTTCTTCAACTGCTTCAATTATTTCAGATTCAATCTGTAAAAAGACAAGATATGTCTGGTGCTTAAGTGCTCACAAGGGGTGTTAAAGCAACAAAAGACAGGGGTGACCACATACTACATGCTCACTAGTGTGCAGAAAGTTCCATATGGGACAGTTACTATACCTGGTCATCCACAGACACCTCATCTCACTTTGATAGCTCTGCATCTTGGGCAGAGGCATCAAGTTCACCCTGCTCTGCCTCTGTCAGAATGTCCATGGGTGCCTCTGCAATCTCTCTGATGGTTTGGTCCTCTAGAGCAAGTGCTGTGTTAAATAGCAAGGGAGATTTGGGACACTGCAAACCCTCATCTTCAATGTCAAGATCCTACACATGACAACACTTGTCAGCAGTTCGAATGACATCACTGACTGTAATTTTAAAATGAATGAGGAGTTCACATACAAGCAGCAAGATAACATTTATGCATTTCCTGGGAAATTCCCATCATGCAAATCTAGAACAAAGGCTCTTGTTTGATCGGAGGTTCATCCTGCATTATACTGTCATGACATTCAAGCCTCAGTATCTCAATTAATTTTAATTTTTTCAAATTAAGGTCCACATAGTTGAAATAAGACAACATGTTGTTCTAGGGTAGTAACAATTCTAAAACAAAATGTTTTGGCGAAATGGTGCATACAAAAGGACTATTAAAATGAGAAATATCCTTGTCTCTCATCCTCAAATTCCATCATCAAGATGTCGGTGATCATAGTAACCAGCACAAAAAATCCAGCAATATTGTTACTGTGTATAGACTTAGTTTTCGAAAGCAAGCACTGTGAACAAGTAATGGAAAGGCACATAAATGGAGTAGTAGCGTAATAGGTTAATAAGACATTTCCAAAAATAAGATTAAATGAGAGGCTTTACTGTGGGCACACAGAAACATCAGACACTCAAAATTAAAGATAGATCACTGTTGAACATTCAGATTAATTTGTTTTTCATTCATGTGAGGCTACAGGGAAGTATGTGATTTACACAGTATGTGTGAGCAGCTCTGTTTGCAGGCATGTAGATACTTGATTGATACCTCCACATGATACCGCCACTATCTGGAGAGGGTGCAAGGTGTTTTGATGAACAAATTTGATGTAAGTGTTAAATTGCAAGAAGTTAATTATACTGATAATGTGAAACTTATAGGGAAAGTAGTGACAGGTGCAGAGGGCAACGGGGCTTCTCTGACTGTCCCATGTGCACAGACCGATCACATGGAACATCTTTCAGGCCCTGGGGGGGGCACAAAAGGAGATGTTAGGGCCTCAGTCGCCATTCACTTCCATTGCATCTTTCCACAAAATGATAATGAACTGTAACTGTGGCTGTTATTCTAGCCAACATCTCCCTTTGTGCTCCACAGAAACAAGCAAGTAATACAGGTTTGGAACATGAAGATGAGTAAATGACAGAATTCTCATGACTGGGTGCACTATGCCTTTAATACTGAATTTATAAGAACAAGAAAGGCTTCCTAAGAAATGTTTCTTCTAACTGAATTGACTTGATCCATTATATAAAATTGGCCCGGTTAAAGAAACTACTTAAAATAAATACTTCAGTTTGCTGGCCTTCATTCAGGGCTCTTTAAAATGGAAAGGTGTAAAATAAAAGTAAATAAAAAATACTTTTCAGAATCAGAATCAGCTTTATTGCCAAGTATGCTTACACATACAAGGAAGTTGTCTTGGTGACAGGAGCTTCCAGTGTACAAAAATACAAAAACAAAACAAAAACAGCAGCAAGACATAGATAATAAAAAATAAAAAAATTATATATATATATATATATATATATATATATATATATATATATACACGTTCGTACATACACACAGCCACACACCTTCATATATACACACACATATGTTTTAGAAGGAATTCAAAATTCTTTCTACATTTACAAATAGAAGGTATTCCATTGTCTATACATAAAGGTTCTGGTTGAAATAAAAAAAAAAAAATGGAAACTGTTATTAGGTTTACTTTATTACATTATTTACACTTTTGAAAATGTCTAGATTTCCTTTAAAAGGATAGTTCACCCAAAAATGAAAATTCTCCCATCATTTACTCACGCTCATACCATTCCAGATATGTATGACTTTCTTCTGCCGCATGAATGTTTTTAGAAGAACACCTCTGCTTTGTTGGCTTTCACAATGAAGTAAATGGTGACCAGAAGTCAGCATAAAAGTAATCCATATGACTCCAGTGGTTAAATCCATGTCTTCAGAAAAGATATGATAGGTGTTGGTGAGAAACAGATAAATATAAAAAACAAATTTTTTACTATCAATCTCCACTAGGGATGTTCTGATAATGATACTGGTATCCAGTGTTGGGGGTGATACGTTAATCAGATTTTTATTTATTTTTTCTAATAACGAGTAAAGTACCACTTTACTTTTACTTTACAATTATTTTAGACCATAATATCAGAGTTACTTTTTAAATAAAGTAACTTGTTGCTTTTGTACACCTCTACTTTCCCTGTATTGCGAGAAATCATAAGTAAAAATGTGCAAAGTTCGGGGAGGGGACGTAGTGCATGATTGGCATTGTAGTTCTATAGAGTGTGAGGCCAGAGACTATTTAGCAGAGAAGAGTCACTTCTATTTAAATAAATGGGAGAAATTGGAACATCCAAACAAGAAGCTCTAGCACCCAACAGTCAATGGATGTAGAAAGGAAGTCCCAGCTTGCAAGTAAAATAGACAATCACCTTTTAGATGCAGACATCACCTGTCAATCCACTCGCTAATGCACATTAGCTATACAAGCCAGGAAAATTGCGCATTTTAGCATAATATGAGATCTACAATTGGTTGCGTGAAACGTGATTGATTCATGTTAATACACACTGCATACATTAAAAATAATAAAAATAATAAAAATAAAAATCAGTAAATGCGTTTAGGCAGAGGGGTTATAAGACTAGTCTTCCACTGGCTACAACATGATACACTGTGTGAAATACTTGCTCAATTCAGAGATTTATGCAGCCGAAATGCTTCGTGTTACAGCTCCACCTATCTGGGAGAATGGCAAGAGAAAAGCTGACTGTGGATCAGTGGCTTCGAGCAACGTTATACATCGATTGTGTACGCAGAGAAAATACCTTATTTTCTAAAAAGATTCTACATTTTTGTTTTATAATATACAAGTAGTTTGATTCATGACACAAACTGTTTTTATGACATTTTGGTTGCAAAAGGATTCCATTAAAGTTGCATCAACATACGCCTTTGAAGTTATATACGATCAACCAGTGACGTCAAACACAACAACTCAAAACAAGCGTTCACTGAGAAAAATATTATTTTATTATCGGAAACATTCCTTGAACATTTAGGCTTGCGTTCATCACTGAATTTTATTCTGACTTTTGAAAAACATCAAGTTGACTCTGAAATTGTCGATGGGCACAACACACAATGACATATATGATGCTGGCTCAAGTGTTGGACTTTGCTGCTTTAGGTAAGGCAATGGTTATTATTCATTATTCATATTAGCTGTTGTACAATAGCTAGCATGACCTGCAATGTTTCTTGTTTGCAATGCATGGTGTATTTGTATGGAATGCACAGCATAGCAGAAGAGAAAGTGGCTGCGAGAAAAAAAGTAATGCAAAACTAACGCAAAAGTAATGTAATGCTTACTTTCCATAAAAATTAACGTTTTAATTAAGTTATTTTAAGGAGTAACGCAATATTCTAACGAGTTACTTCTAAAAGTGACGTTACCCAACACTGTTAATATCGGAATCGTTTCTGATACAGCACCCGTGTACTCATACTAGTAAAAATAGCAATACCAAAACCCAATACCTTTTAAAGCTCCTCCTTGGCTCTTACAGGGAAACCACCATCATGAGCATCACTTGCTCTGTTTGCAGCAGATGACAGTGAACATAGTGCAAATTCACTTTGTAGTGTGAGGCACATACTTACTTAAATAGCAGCCTTTTGCAGTATCATAATCACTTTGAGTCATGTAGCATGACCACAAACACTTCAAAATTATAGCGAAATAAATAAAAAAAAGACAGACAGAAATATCTCTACTGTAAAGTTATGTAATGTTCACTGTATTACTACAACTGCTACCACCATTACTAATTGTATTATATTTAAGCAATATCTCACATATGTGATGTTATGCATCACTTTATTTGACAAAATATAACTCCAATGTTGTATTTTGGACTGTGCTGTATAAAAACTTAATTTGATAAAAATGCAACATTATGTTGAAAATTGTTATATTTTAATTTCATACAAGTTAACGAATTAAATTATTTAAACACCATTTTGATGAAAAACTGATATGGCGTTCAAAAAAAAAAGGTATCTTACTCTGAATCGGCAAGTACCAAAAATGAAGTAACGGTATTCTTACTCAAAAAAAGAAAATGGTATCGAGAAAACTCCACCTTTGACCAGCCCCAAGTGAGTAGGTGGCTGAATGTGAAAGTCACTTCCACACCAGAATGTGGCAGTGAAAGTGTAGATTTACAGTAAAAAATGGGCTTAAAGGGATCGGTTTTTGACCCACACCTATCATATTACTTCTAAAGACATGGATTTAACCACTGGAGTCTTTTGGATTACTTTTATGCTGCCTTTGTCATTATTGGACTTTCAAAGGTTTTGTCACAATTTACTTGCATTGTATGGACATTCAGAGCTGAAATGTTCTTCTAAAAATCTTTGTGTTCAGCAAAAGAAAACGTTATACACATCTATGATGGTATGAGGGTGAGGGAATGAGAGAATTAAAATTTTTGGCTGAACTATCTCTGTAAGTGAACTATTCCTTCCAGGGTTCGTACAGATTTTTAAGAGTGAAATTAAAGCACTTTTCAAGATACCATAAATCATCATTTTCAAAGCACCTTGAAGCTTTAAATAGTATCCAATTCTAAATGTTACCTGCAAAAATGCAATGATAAAAACAGCATGCTCTGTGATTTCAAACATTGCCCTGTGCCAACTCTAAAAAAATATTAGAATGAAAGTTGAAGGAAAGTTTCAACAATTCTTTTAAACCCACAGACAGCCAGAAGTATTCATGCAAAATTACATATTGATTTGATACATATATCAAATTTTAAAGAAATATTTAATAATTGCCACACGTGCCAATAAGTGCAAACATCCACTGAAGTTTTTTTTTTTTTGCACACTATGACGTGTAGGATTACCTTGTTTATTTCTCCTCTTCCAGCCAGCTGTCATTGAAATGGCAATACTGACTTGATTGTGTCAATCTACCACAATGGAGAGACGTGCAGTACTTCCATGTGCGCGTGACATCAAAGCAAATGAGAAAGTTGCAAAGCGGCACTCCTGTGCCCCCACGCTGACGAGACACCACAAACACAACGACGATTGGATAATATTTATTTCAAATTTTCAATAATTATATAACAGTCAACAAGTCAAGGAAAAGAGCAAGCAAGGAACATACAAAACTCAAGCATATTTCAATCCTTGAAAACCTAACTATGAAAATCAAGCACGTGGTCTTCACGGTCACCGTCTACGCTTTCTGCTTCACTGTCAGGGTCTCCTCTCCACATCTGATCCAAAACAACTGGCTCCTGTTCCTCTTCACCCCAACTGTCGTCATCTATACAGAGAAATGCATGCAGGCATTCATCAGCATAAAAACTAGATAAGAGTTAGATCATTAGAGAATGGCACAATTTTACAGATCCTTTGTTTGAAGGCTTTTATATAAAAAAGTCTCCAATCTTAAAATAAAATTAAAATTTACAAATAATTGTACTCATCCTCACACCATGTATATGACTTTCTTCTGCTGAACACAAAAAAAGACTTTTTTGAAAAACATCTCAGCTCTAATCAATGCAAGTGAAGAGCAATCAGAACTTTAAAACACAAAAAAGCATATAAAGGTAGCATAAAATTACCCATGAGAATCCAGTGGTTTAATCCCTGCATCAAGTTATATGATAAGTTTGGTTGAGAAACAAATCAATATTTAAGTCCTTTTTTTTCCTACAAATCTCCACTTTCACATTCTTCTTTTGTTTTTCCTCATTCACATTCTTCATGCACAATGCCTCCTACTGGGCAGGGACAATTTAAAGTAAAAAAGACTTAAATATTATCATATTGCTTCTGAAGGCATGACTTAACCCACTGGAGTCATAGTGATTACTTTTATGCTTACAATATGCTAAAAATCTTCATACATGTTCTGCAGAAGAAAGAAAGTCATTCACATCTGGGATGGCATGAGGGTGAGTAAATGAGAATTTTTTTTATTTTTGGGTGAACTATTCCTTTAAGTCTGTTTATCATATCTCAGGGACAACCAAACTGGAGCCGTTCACATTTAATTTCATGCATGTACCTATCAGTTGACACGTTTTATTTTATTCTTCACAGCCAAACTTTAAAACGATTTCTCAATGGTTATGAGGTTAATAACGTGCCTGGTTAATAAACAGTACACGCAAAGCCAGTTGAAGCTCGCCTAGTATGTATCTAGCTTCACTACGTCCCTCTTGACTGTAAACTCCAGATTCTGGCCGATGGTAGCCACTGAGGTGAGACAGCAGTTCTTCAGATGATGGTCCCGATGAGGCTTTTGAGCTAGAAAATTACCCTATGGAATGAAATACAGTACCATTGGTCTAGGGATGGGCATTTTGGTCATTTTGTCTACTCGAGTATTCGTCCAGTACTCAAGGAGGTATTACATGTTCATAACTGTATATATATATTATAACATATCTGACAAACGTCTATGGATGCTGCATTGCGTCTTGTTGTTCCGGTGCATCGTCTATTTGTTATTATAGGCTGTTTTAAAATAGTATGTTACAAAATGTACAAAAGATTGCATAATCAAAATATAATGCATCATATTTTGTCATTATGTGAAGATTCGCTGCCCAACTCTGAAAGAATGTGCACAACGCAGGTCTGTCTGGTCTTCGTTCAGATTACCGTAGTAATCTTAGTAAGTGCGCACCACTTTTTTTTTTAGTGAGTGTCTGAACCGTCGATTTTCAAATAACAGGAGATGCCATAACCACACAGCGTTTTAATGTGTGTGTTAAGTTGAAGTTCAGTTTTGGAGATGTTGCATTGTGTTCAATTTAACTGCGCTCTGTCAAGCTGTTTGAAACACGCGCCTGGTGTGTATGTGTCCCCAAATGTTCGTTCTTGTGAGGAAAGCCGCAATGCTCTGTATTGTTGCAGCGATTCATGAAACATACCATTCACCTCGGACAGTCTGAATTTCCACCTTTCAACTGTGGAAAGTGCAACTGAATGACACTTTATATCTGATATCTAACTTGGAAACTCATGCGGAAATCTTCATTCATTTTGTCGATATGCAGGTGTGTGTTAAGTCATGCAGGGCACGGAGGTTTAGTCAGTGACAATCATTCACTTTTATTAAATAATTTCTATTAACGAGTCAAAGTTCGTACATTAAATGCTAATAAAGCGTGTTAAGGAAATGTTTTGCAGAGACAGGTTTTCAAAACATGGTTAATTACACTTTTTTTTTTTACACTAATTACACTTTTTTCCTCTTTGTTTTGATTATTGTAACAATAGCATTGTCTTCTTAAATGATCCAACCCATTTTAGGTGAGAACAGATCAAAATATAAATAATTTTACCCATGTAAGTCTGGACATCAGCAGTATCCTTGGCAATCATGATTTCAAGCTCAATTACACTTCCCAGTGCTACCTGGTGATCAGTGCACATGTTAAGCACTAGGAAGTGTAATAGAGCTTGAAATCATGATCTGTTCTCACTCAACACCATTTAGATCACGTCAGAAGTCATAGATTAAACCAGTGGAGCCATACGGTTTACTTTTATGCTGCCTTTGGAGCTTCAAAGTTTTGGTCACCATTCACTTGCATTGTATGGATCTACAGTGCTGTGAAAAAGTATTCACCCCTTCCAGATTTCTCCTATTTTACATACTAAATCTTTTTAGTTCTTCAACCGAGATATAACAAAGGCAACCAGAGTAAACACAAAATACATTTTATTTTATTTTTTTTATTGAAGCACAAACGTTATCCAACACCTTGTATCACCCATGAGAAAAACAAACTACCCCCTTAAACTTAATAGCTGGTTGTGCCACCATTAGCAGCAACAACTGCAACCAAACACTTCCAATAACTGGAGATCAGTCTTTCATAATGCTGTGGTGGAATTTTGACCCACTCTTCTTTGCAGGACTGCTTTAGTTCAGCCACACTGGAGTGTTTGAGCATGAACTGCCCATTTAAGGTCCTGCCACAGCATTTCAATCGGGTTCAAGTCAGGACTTTGACTAGGGAACTCCAAAACGTAAATTTAGCTTCTGTTGAGCCATTCAGAGGTGGACTTACTCCTATGCTTTGGATCATTGTCTTGCTGCATAATCCAGTTGCACTTGAGCTTCAACTAATGGACTGACAACCAGATGTTCTCCTTTACGATTTTCTGGTAGAGAGCAGAATTCATGTTTCCCTAAATTATTGCAAGTCGTCCTGGCCCTGAAGCAGCAAAGCATCCCCACACCATCCCACTACAACCACCATGCTTGACCATAGGTATGATGTTAATTTTGTGGAATTCTGTGTTTGAGTTACGCCAGATGTAACGGGACCACTGTCTTGCAGTTCCACTTCTGACTTATCAGTCCACAGAACATTCTTTTAAAGTGTTTGAGGAGCATCAAGGTGTGTTGTGGCAAAATTCAGATGAGCATTAATGTTCTTCTGTGTTAGCAGTGGTTTTTGCCTCACCACTCTTCCATGGATGACATTTTTGGCCAGTGTCTTTCTGATAGAGGAGTAATGAACAGTCACCTTTATTGACATGAGAGAAGCCTGCAGTTTCTTTGATGTTGTCCTTGGCTTTTTGTGACTTCCTGGATGAGTTGTCTCTGTGCTCTTGGAGGAATTTTGGAAGAAAGGCCACTTCTGGGAAGGTTCACTTCTGTGCCACATTTTCTCTATTTGCAGATAATGGCTCTCACTGTGGTTCTTTGGTGTCCCAAATCCTTTGAAATAGCTCTGTAACCCTTCCTAGACTTATGTATTTCAATCGCATTTTCCCTCATCATTTCTGGAATTCCTTTCAACCTTGGCATAGTGTACTGTGTGAGACCTTTTAGCCAACTCCATGCTGCTGATAAGGTTCTATTTAGGTGTTGATTTGATTGAACAGGGCTGGCAGTAATCAGGCCTGGGTGTGTCTAGTTTCAGTTGAAACCCATTATGAATTAATCTTCATAGATTTGGGGATTTCGTAGGGGCAAATACTTTTTCACATAGGCCGAGTTGGTATTGGAGAACTTTTTGCTTCAATAAATAACATTTAAAAACTGTATTTTGTGTTTACTCAGACTGCCTTTGTTTTATGTTAGATTTTGTTTTAAGTTTTGAAAATTTTGTATGAGATATGCACAAAACCAGAAGAAATCAGAATGAGGGCAAATACTTGTCTGTGTTCTGCAGAAGAGAAAAGGTCATACACATCTGGGATAGCATAGAGGGTGAGTAAATTAGAAATTAAATTTTTGGGTGAACTATTAGGCCTACTATAAAGAGGGTGCACTTAATTCCCATTGCTATGTGCTTGCAAGAGAAGTAAAAAACAAAACAAACAATCTCGCGGAAGCTGCACACAAATGTATTATGCCCACTTATTAAAAGCCAAATATGCGCTGTTTATGTTGATATAGATTCTTAACGTTATATAACGATTAAAGGTGGTCATCCTACAGTATTCGTTCAGATCACTAAGAGCGGACAACCCTTTAAATAAATAGTATACACGCAAATTCTAAATGTAACATAACAACGACTCGTGGTTATCACGAACAGTAATCTTCCACAGAAAGCGCCACAATACTGCTGTTCAGACATCTTTGAATTGGGAGGGCAAAATAGGCTCCGCCTGATTTATACGGTCACTAAGCAACAACCGATATAATTAATATACATGAGCCATTTAGTGGAAGGCCATTTTAAACGTTGTATTCGGGCATTTCCGCGAGCAAAACTCCGATTAAGTGATAGTTTTATGAACGTTTGGCTGAGGTCTCCCAGCATATCCTCCCGCGGTGTACGCCAATCTCAAAAAGCTGCAGCAAGCGCCGTCATCCATTTTAGCGCCCTCCTACATTCACGTTGATTGGACCACAGCCTCGTAAGTCACCATCTGATTTGAGGCCAATAGCTATTGATTGACATACTACTGGCCACTACATTTCGTTGCCAGGAAATATTTGTAACAAGTGAGACTACAAAATAAAATTCATCCTACATTAATCGCTCAGATTAACGTACATGGCTTTAGACATTTAATATAAATAAACATAAAGAGAAGAAAACAATCTCTATTCAAGTAAATAATTTAATAAAAAAATTGAAGTGCAGGAGATCTTCATTTATAATGTCATGCTTTGTTTTGTGACAGAGGTTTAGCTTGTCCATAGAGCTGCCATGACTTGTACATCCTTCTCAATTTCTTCAGATTTGGTTTAGGAGGATCCTGTGGGAATATTACATGTAACTTTATCAACATACACGTTCAAGTATTTTCATATAGTGCAATATTCTCCACGGAAAGGAGGTTTTGTCTTGTGATATGAACATATAATGATATGCAGTGGGGGCCGGTCAGTGACAGAAATTAACTTTTATAGTAAGGGGCAATATTTTCCCACTGAATTTGATTTTTGACTCTATATGAGGGCAAAATTGTTCTTTTCTAACCTTTTAAAACAAACTCTCTCAACCATTTGACAAATTTGTGAATTTAATCAATTCACTAATAATATAAAAAAAAATTCAGATTTACACATTTCAATTTCATAACAAAATTCCATCAGAAATTAGTAATATTTAACAAAACATACTAAATATTTAAAGGTTTTTTTTATATAATTAAACTTTGATTAAAACGGCATAACTTAATTTGATGAAACTGAAATGCGTAAATCTAAAATGCTAATAAATTCTTATGATAGACTATTTGTTTTACCATAAGAATTAAATCAACATCAACCAATATTTTATACCATAACATGTATAACAAGGGCTGAATTTTATGCACTACTGTATATCAGATGCTATAACTGAAAAACAGAATAAATTATTATGAGGAAATTTTTTGCCCCTACATTTTGCCATTTTTGCCACCAGCCCAAGATTTAGAAATGCTGTATAAGTATGTTGATTGTTAGTTTATGTTAAATAATGTTAATAATTGGAACTTTATTGTAAAGTGTTACCAAATGTTTATAATGGGACAAAGATCAATGGAGTAGCTTTAAAGTTGAAACGTACATGTTGATCTTCTAGGTGGTGAAGATCTGCCAGAGGGACAATGGAAGGTCTTCCATGGGCACACTGAAAGGGAAGCTGACACGAGGAGAGCGAGCTCACCAGACTACAACACTCCTCTTTACTCAATATGTGATTGAACTTAATCGCTCCTATTTCAAAACAAACCAATGGCAATATTAAAAACATATTCAACTGTTTCATTTACTCAGATATACAAAAATGTTTATTGTGCCTTCTTTAGTATTGAAAATGTAACAGTTTTCTTAGTGTTCCTTATAACAGTTTATACATGGAATATATAGAAGTAGAAATCTTGTGGCTTCATAATACTAACCATGACACGCTTGTGAGGCGAGCACATTGTGAACCGTTAAAGGCAACGTTCCTCTCACTCTTCCTGTTGAGTGCAGAAGCTGCAGACATGTATCAAAAGAATGAGGCCTATCACAAACAAATCCTTCAAGCTCCAAAACCATACTAACACCTAACAAATCAAATATGAACATCATGGTTCACCTCAATGTGTTCTCGCAGGTAGTCCTACAGAATAAAACAAAGTTTAAGAAGAGGTAAACACACTTAGGTTTGTAAAGTGAGTTTAAATCAGTTAAAATAATTAAAAATTGAGTCTGACCTCTGCAATTGTTTTAATTACCGACCGCCTTCCACGGCGAAGCTCTATGCTTTCTTTCTCTGTGAAACACTTGGGAAGTCTCTCCAATGACACATTCAATGATTCGCTCTTTGGGAAGCTTACGTCTAAAGCGATATCCCTCAAAAATGCCTGACAAGACCTACAAGAACAAAATAGATATTCAAGAAACCATTTATTCAGGGAAGCGGTAGGTTCACAATTTTAGAGGAATAAGGAATGTTGACTCAGACAGCAGCTGCACTGACCTCAGAAGTCTCATTTCCTCCTCTGTTACACTAATCTCCAAGGGTGGAGATACACTTGAGGAACACAGCCTCTTTTTTCCAGGTGTGTCTGGGTCATCCTCAAAGGAGTCTACATCAGACAATCAGCAGTGTGGGAAACACTAAATTGAATCAATATTCGGCTCTTTTGAAGTTGATGTGTATTACTGTAATGTAACTGGTATTTTTTTTTATACATGACTTTTATGGAAGGTATTTTGTCACAACTCCTAGATGTGAAGTTTATTTATAGTTTCACATTTCTAAACTTTATATTTGCTACTGGATCAGGTTACTGTATTTACCTGTTACCAACCCTTCCAGTCGAACTCTTTCATGGGCAGCATGTTGATCAACCAACACAAGAAGATTTCCTGCAGGGGAAGGCAATGACACATTTTCAGAACAATGTCACACAATTCAATGTAATGATTTTCAGCCCAAGAATAACAGGATACCTTCATTTTCACTGCTTTCCGAGGTGTCTTCTTCCGTTGTGTTAATCAAACAAGCAATAAACTTCTTGTCCACTTGATTGATGACCTGAGGCAAAAACAACATTACTTAGTACAGCAAGATTAATTTCCACCACAGAAAAGAAGACCTTGTTTTGTGACATAGTTAGTTTAAGTGACATACACATTCCTCAATCCACTGAAAGAATGGAGGGTAAGACTTACTCTCATTGTGTGGATCATATTCTTGGTAAACCGGTAGGGGAAAAGAATGTTGTGGATTTTTACAGCAAGGCCCTCTGCTTGACCGCTGGTCACATCCACAGCTACCTGTTCAGAATGAATTGGAAAATAGCATACATGTTCTCATTAGGGATGGGCATTATCGAGTAATTTTGTAGGCGAGTACTCTAACCCACAAAAACCGAGTAATCTATTATTCGTAAATGAAAATATAAGTTAAACTTAACAATTACGGAAATTAAATGTATATTTTGTTTTATTCACAGATGTTACTAAGAATGGTTTCAAAATAAGCTAAAATCAACAAAGTATGTTTTTTACACATACCGCAATAATAAAAATGATAAATATTAATAGTTAAAAACATTTGCACTTACCCAGAGCTTACATACATTCAACAAGCACTTTATTAGAATACCTCTAGACCTACATATTTATGCATTTATTTAATCAGCCAATCATGTGGCAGCAATGCAAAGCATAAAATCATTCAGATACAGGTCAGGAGTTTCAGTTAATCTTCACAACAACCATCAAAATTGGGTAAAGAAAGTGATCACAGTGATTTTGACCGTGGCATGATTGTTGGTGCCAAACGGGCTGGTTTGAGTATTTCTGTAACTGCTGATCTCCTGGGATTTTCACATGCAACAGTCTCTAGAATTTACTCAGAATGGTGCCAAAAACAAAAAAACATCTAGTGAGCAGCATTTCTGCAGACGGAAATGCCTGTTGAGCTGACAGAAAGGCTATGGTTACTCAGATAACGCCTCTGTACAATAGTAGTGAGCAGAATAGCATCTCAGAATGCAGAACGCGTCAAACCTTGAGGCGAATGGAAGACCACATCAGGATCCACTTCTGTCAGCCAAGAACAGAAAGATGAGGCTCAACTGGCCAGTTGAAGACTGGAAAACTAAGCCTGGTCTGATTAATCTCCATTTTTACTGAGGCACACAGATGTTAGGGTCAAAATTTGGGGCAATAGCGTGAATCCATGGACTCAACCTGCCTTGTGTCAACAGTCCAGGCTGGTGGTGGCGGTGTAATAGTGTGCAGAAGGTTTTCTTGGCACACTTTGAGCCCGTTAATACCAATCAATCATTGTTTGAATGCCACAGACTATTTGAGTATTGTTGCTGACAATGTGCATCCCTTCATGACCACAATTTACCCATCTTCTGATGGCTGCTTCCAGCATTATAATGCACCATGTCACAAAGCAAAACTCAAACTGATTTCATGAACATGACAATGAGTTCACTGTGCTTCAGTGGCCTTCCCAGATCTGAATCCAATAGAACACCTTTGGGATGTGGTAGAATGGGAGATTTGCAGCATGAATGTGCAACTGACAAATCTGCAGAAACTGTGTGATGCAATCATGTCAACATGGACTAGAATCTCAACGGAAAGTTTTCAACATCATGTGGGATCCATACCATGAAGAATTAAGGATGTTTTGAGAGCAAAGGGAGGTCCTACCCAGATTAGTATAGTGTTCCTAATAAAATGCTCCTTGAATGTAGAAACCAAAACTGACGGGCATTAGGGCAATATACTGTTTATAAACTCTAAGTCTACATAAAGGCTATCACATTTTTATAATTTGTGAAACATTTTATTATTTCACAAAATAAATGTTCGATATTCAAGTAGTTTTTAATAGTCAACTAGCTGGTGCCAAACGAGTACTTGATAAATTGTACACATCCCTAATTCTCATAAAATGAAAATTTTAAGATGTGTTTGAGTGAACTAAAAAACTGTAGTCTTTTTACCTCTGGTGGTCGTATGAACACTGGGTTAATCCATTCAGAGAACAAAGTCGACAGTGAATTGGGACCCTGGACATCCTCTTAAAAAAAGTGAGTACAGAAAGAAAATTAGTTAACCGGCTCCAAAAAGAAAACTCAAACCTGTCCTGATTTCAGTCTATAGCTATACCTCGGCTTTCTGTCTCTGAGAAAAGAACTCTTTCTGCTCTGGGTTTGGGCAGAAAGGGAAGTACAATATCTGTCTGAAAAGGATAACACCTGTACTCAAATCCTATGAGCAAAGAAAAGTAGATTTTGATGTTGATTATTGTAAAATGAGATTCATAAGTTTAGAAGAACCTAAGAAAAAGAGTAAGAATGTCCATGAATTATTACAAACCTCCTCACTGAATTCTTCCTACCTGTTTTTGAAACAACACTGACCGCCATGTTGGTAACATCTGTGGTACACGCAATTTGATTCTCCTCCACTGGAGAATTATATTTGCTGAGCCCTGTAACTTGGTTGATATAAACCAGCTTTCCTAATGAACTATCATAATGAGCCAGCCAATTGCTGAATGTTGGGATCACTTTATCATTTTTATGGCTTTCATTTGTAGTCTGACCTTCAATTCCAGTGTTGTGTGACACAGGATCATGCTGAGGAGTTAAACCAGGTTCATCACCAAAGCTCAAACTTCCCCAAGAGGAAGTCATATTTTTGTTGAGGTTTGTGTCTTCTGAAGTGGAAGCAAGTATTTGTGTGTCCTCAATCACATCAAAGTGTTGAAGGTCTTTAGAAGGGTCACTCAAAACTGAATCAAACAAAACATTATTGTCTCGATCCACACTAAGTGTATTCCGATAATGTCCAAAGGGAGTTTTTTCCAATTCATTGAATATGGGATCAACACTGGACATCTCTCTGAAATGTGAGTCAACTTGCGCAGCTGGGCTAGACAAGTTTGCGCTAATAAGCAAATCAGAATCTCTGCTTACCTCGTGGGATTGTTCATGTTGGGGTATTTTTAATGCTACTTTGTCACGTTTTAAATGGGAACATTTGGCAGCCAATGCTATTTTGTCTCCCTTGTTCCATGGTGAGGACTCTGGTTGTAAAACACTAGTTGTTGTTTGTTTTTTCTCAGCATTCTTTCCAAACAACCTTTTGAACTTGTCAAGAGAGCCGGTTTCAAAGGACAAAGTTAATTTACGGCATGGTGTCATTCTAACAGTCTTTGAACTGGTGCCATAAAAACTGTGGCAACCGTGCAAGTCTCTTTCAGTGTAATTTAATGGCAAATTTCTCTTTGGTGGATTAACTTTGTTTGGCAAACTAAATTTTTGCAAACTATCCTGTTCCCCTTTTTCATCCAGTATTGAAATTTGGCTCTTGCTTCCTGAAACTTTGTTGTTGTTAACACTAACTGGTGAGTCATTATTATTCATATTAGGATAGTTTGCATTTTTTTGGCATTCCAGTATGTCATCGCCTTTGCAATTGTTATTCAATTCTGTAGCAGTTGATAAAGTGATCTGTTCAGGAAAATCACCACCCTTAATAGCTTCCTCTGAATAACTTGTAGTGTTAGATGACACCTGCTCCAGCATTTGAACATCACCACATGCTTCCAAATCATTGGCATTATCCTTGTTCTCAGTCAGTGCTTCAAACCCCTCATGTGTTGTACTGCTTGTATCCTCAACATTGTTCTTGAGGTTTCGTACTGCTGCAAGGGTCTTCACCTTTCTCCCTGGACTACTTGTTGGATTATCAAAAACACTGCCCAAATGATTAGTGTCATTCATGGAAAACTCTGTCACCAAGTTTTCCTTAATGAGGAATGATTTTACCCCTTCCTCAATGCAGATGAAAACATTATCCCAGTCTTTGAACTCTATAAGGGACTTGGCGGGTTCTAGGCATATGTCATACTCAGAGTAGTGACATTTGATGTTTAACACATAGACTCCATGTAGATCAGTTCCACCCCTTTGTTTAGGGCTTGATGTTAAAGGAGACAAATTCGGACTGTTATTTTGTCTAGCAGCACTGCTCACTCTCTTCAAGATGCAGTTGAGCATTTTATGAATGCGTGTCTTATGAAGAAGCCTCCCATTTACAAACAGGAATTGCAAGCTGTTGTTGTAATGGCCCTCACGGCCAATATGGCCAGTCATTTCAAACTGCTCATGAGTATAACTGACCTCTCCAAGCTTTTGAGCTCGACTCAACCCATGAATCTGAACAAACCTGTAATAGCTACTACTTGTTTTGGAGAGCTGCACCATCATGTGTGCCGAGTTATCCTTTTTCACAGTAAATGACACAGATGGCTGCATTAGCGATATGGCTTCCACTCTCTGACGGATTCGCTCAGTTTCTAAAACGTGGTCCATTCTCTTTCTTCTTACTGGCATGGTGTGGAAGAGGTTGTAGACGGACACGGTTGTCCCCGCAGATGGACGAACAGTCTGTGCTTCACAAACGTCCAATCCCATTCCTTCATTGAAGGCTTTAACATGTGTTTCCACAGACAGCTTAGTCCTAGAGGATATTTCTACCATTTCAGCCAGGGACACAATACTGGAAATTGCTTCCCCTCTGAACCCATAAAAGCGGAGATTCTCCAAATCCTCCAGTGTGCTACATTTGCTTGTGTTGTACCGGATTCCTACTTTCTCCATGTCCTCTTGGCACATTCCTGAGCCATTGTCTATCACCTGCACCTTGCAGGCCTCTATGTCTATTTTGACAGCTACACATGTTGCTCCAGCATCAATGCTATTCAGTATCAGCTCTTCCACACACTGCTGCAAGGAGAAAATGGCAACGCCAGAGCGCAGCTGTGCTTGAACTTCTTTGGGCAAACTCTTGATCATTCTGAAAAATATAAAGGTTAAAGTACTTTATTGTACAACAATGAAAAGTGCTAAATGAAATGTTAAAACATCTCTTTTTGTCTTCTTCGTAACAAAGAAAGTCCTACGGGTTTGGAATAACATGAAGGTAATTATGCGTTATTAATTTTTTATTTTTTTTTGTGAACAATTGCTTTAAGCAGACGAGTAAATACAGACACACATGCACGAAAGACTAGTTAGCATTCAAAATTATAATTGAATTAGATTTAATAGTTTTAATAAGCGTATATACCTTTTGGCGGGGTTTAAGATGTCATGTGTGACTGAATGAAAAGACGCAAATGAAGAAACAGGAACATAGTTTAAATTTCAAAACTAACCGCCAGCTGTGTGACTGTTGCCATGTACACAAATAAAGTAGCCGGTATGGTTGGTAACCCTCATAGCCGTGTCCCGTGATGTTAAAATTCAGTACGTTTACAATGACTGTGCCCCTTCTGTGACCACTTCTAAATTAAATAAATAACATTTGTTACATATGTCCATCGATAATTCATGTAGACTAGTGTGGCACAAACTACTAAAAACAACAACAACATAGACCGCAACGGAAATGACGCTAAACGTAAGTAGTGTGAAGTAAGAGACCGTAGGGGACTAATATTGCGGATGTGCGTCGTTAACAAAAGTCTCCACAGAATACATAAAGCGGCATTCATTTGAAATTAATAGAAAAATAGAGGAAAATGTAAGATACGCCTGTTTTTGAAAGTTGACAAAATAATCGTATTTTTTTTATACGTTTTAACATTAAATTAATGTTCAGTGCTAATTTCGATACATGCTAAAAAGTATTTCTTATATTTCATCAGTAATTAACAGAGGATATCCTAAAAATAATAAGTTTAAATTAATCCCTATTATGGTAAGTGCTCAGTAAAGTGCACTTTATGATTACATGTATGTTATATCAATTTGCATCGATATAAATAAACATAACTGTGTCTTATGCACAATCAACTCATGCGTGGGCCTTCATTTCATGTATTTTACCATGTTCCTAGTTTGGGTTTAACACGCTGAAGAATACTTTGAAGAAGCATGAGTCTTTGTCATAGAAATATTACATGAATTAGTCTTTTCTGTCATATCTGTGCCTTTTTCATAGTTGGTGAATAGAAAGAAGAACCTTACAAAGTCCTACAGGTGCTAGTGGAAAAAAAAAAAAACAGGGGAAGTTGAAGGACTGTCAAACAACTTAAGTGCAGGTTTAATGTTATAATTATTATACAGGAATTTATATATATATATATATATATATATATATATATATATATATATATATATATATATATATATATATATATATATATTAGGCTATTTTTAAGATTTATACATTTAGATTTCATTAAAAAATTCTGATTCAAAATTCAGCAACATGAAACTTTTTTTTTTTTTTTAATTTACACACACATACACTATAACATAAAATAAAATAAATAAATTCCAAAGGCAGTAGATATATTTGACAGCATGTTTTCAGTTTAAAACTGATTTCATCAGAGGTCCGTCTTATAGCCAAAACTACAGACTCCACAAATCTCAAAAACAAAGTGCAACTTTATTTGGAAAAACTGAATTAGTGATAAAAGTTCATTGTAAAGTCTTATAACTACTGTCTATTTCTTTCGTATTGCTTGTGTAGTAGCCTTTCCATGTCTTTAATTAGATGCTGAAGCCACCTCATAATCAGCCATACATCAATCAAACGTCATAAATTACATTTTGGATTATGAGATCTTAAAGCTTAATTCTTTATTTTATTTGTTTTGTGCGTGCAAAGAAAACGCAGTTGCAAAAATATTCAAAGCAATCTAATACTAATATCCTTCTCATTTTCAGTCTCTGTCGTTTTATTGAAAGAGAGAGAGAATGAGTGAGTAAATGAGAGAGAGAGAGAGAGAGAGAGAGAGAGAGAGAGAGAGAGAGAGAGAGAGTTTGATGGTGGTCAGCAGTAAATCTTAACTCTTGCTGCTCTCCAGGGTGCTGAAACGCGTTGCTGTTGAATGTGGAGGGCATCGTGGTATGTTTTAGGTGACCTTCATCGACAAAGATGGGTCGTCAGTAAGTTACCTTAAATGCATCATTGTGCAATCGTTAAAACAAAACAAAAAAGCAGCAAGTTTTGCATTAAAAGCTTATTGAAAACATAAAAGTCACTGATAGGTCTACTTCTTAAAATCGCGTTCACTTTAAAGCTTCTGCAGTAGAACGCAACAGAATGAATTTGGTTACGTTTTGTTCAAGAAAAAATTGATCATCGTCAGTCTGTACCACTGCTCGCGTTCATCAAGCTGAAGTGCATCAAGTGAGTTCTTGAATCACTGTCACGCGGGCAACAGACAGAGAGAACAATATGGCTTAAAAGCTTGAATTCCTGCCAAGTTGGTGCTTTGAATCTTAGGTCAAGGTCCTTTTACATGTGTTAGTTAAAGGGCAGAGCATCAGAAAACACGAGGTGGGATACAGTGGCTGAACAATCGTATGGGCTCAATGAAATGGCGCAATAGGAACTGCAGAGCGCGTGAGGGGGCGCGATGGATTGTGAAAAACTATATAGCCCACGGTCCTTGAAGGATGCCTGTCCTACATAATGTAAAAGCATTTCATTAATTGAAAAGGATCGGGGAAAAGTGAATTAGTCAGACCCCCCCCCCCCCACCCCCCTCCTCCTCTCCCTCCTCCCCAAACCCCCACCAATACTCACATACGCTCACGCGCGATCGGTAGAATAGCTTCCGTGGTCGAAGGTATGAGAATGTGATGGCAGATGCTGCATTAACCAAAATGGATATAAAGAAAGAAGGATCTTAGAATCCTTCTTTATTAACAAAAAAAACAGTGCTGGCATCACAGGAGATATAAAGCTGGCTGCTTAAACACGCCGCGCGACAAAAAAATGACGCCTTGACGACGACACGAATCTGTGGACTATTAAATAACACATGAATGAGACTGGAACATTTCTGCTCAGCCGGAAGACGTTCAGAACCAACTGTCCTCGGCCTTGCTCGTTTTCCCAAGACGTTTTCAACAGTGTTGGAGCGCAAAAGAAGAGAGAGAGCATCAGTAATCAGACTAGGACACTCTCCTCAGCACCCTCCCACGACGATACTGAACAGCACGGCTGAGGCGGATTCAATTGCAGCATTGGCGGAACGTATCGCTGGATGTGGGAGAAGACCGTGCGTGTAGGCTAATAGGGATAGTGAGATCTGGCCATCCCAACCCGTATGCACCTTCAGAACATTTCCCAATCTGGCGAGTTTAGGACTGAGAGGCAGGTGTAGTGGCGAGGGCGCATCCATGAGCCCGCGACGGCATGTTTTTAGTTTAACCGGCTTTGTTGAAAAGACTGGGTGAAGAGGAAAAGGCGAGTTCGGAAGTTTTGATGCATATGATCACAACCACCATGATTTTTATGATCCTCGGTGCTTCAGTTGTAATGGTAAGCTAATTAGGCTGCCTATGCACATCATCATTTAGGTTTCAAATATTTAATTTAGTCATTTTTGAAAGTGAAATCGGGGAAAAGGAGAAAGTACAGAATTGGAGTACGTGGTCCATTTTAAACCCTAACTAAGACAGCACAAGCACACTTGTTTATTGGCTGATATGGAAAAGTATCAATGTGTATTTTCCCCTGCAGTGGTCACAGTACCAGGTCATGTAGCGGTTGCTGATTGCCAATACTGCTTGTCATGTCCCGGTTGACTCGAATGGTTCTTTGCAGGCGATAGCGTGTTTAATGGACATGAATGCACTCCTGGACCGCTTTCACAACTACATCTTACCGCATTTACGAGGGGAAGACCGCGTTTGTCATTGCAACTGTGGAAGGTAAAAAAACAAATGTTAATAATTCATAGAATTTGTATCACGAGAGAGAAAATGAAACGTTGTGATCCCGCTTATTGTATCTATTACTAGCAGCTCTTAGGCCTGAACCATCCTCTAAACACCAAAAGACCGTCTTTTCCATTTTATCTGATTTATACATTCGTTTATTGTCACATTATTTAGCCTTTACATATACGTGGGTTTGGGTCATAATTTTGGGTGTAATTCGACATAAGTAAGAGAATTCTCCTTGATTTTCCTGCTTGTGTGTTTTTTCTTTCTGCGTATCAAGGTGTGCTTTTTCTCCAAGCACAGCCAGAGAGATGTTGTTCTTTTGGGTGCGTGTCTTGCCCATACAATTACACAACGTTTATGATTTTAACTTCATTGTTAAAGAAACCTGTTGTGTGATTTTAATACTAGAACTGCGCTGAGTTAAATGCAGTTTTGTGATCTTGTTTTAGCACCAAAAATCATGGGCTTAGTCCATGGAAATATGTTAAGGTAACACTTTAATGTTCCATTTGTTAACCAACATTACTTTTACAGCATATATAAATCTTGGTTTATGTTCATTTCAACATATGCTAATACATTTTTACATTTTAAAAGTTGTAAATGTTAACATTAATGCATTATGAACCAACAACAATTATCAATTGCATTTTTATAAACATTAACCTAGATCAATAAATGCTGAAAAATATATTGTTCTTTGTTAGTTCACGATACCTAATGCGTTAACTAATGTTAACAAATAGAACCTAATTTTAAAGTGCTGCCAATGCTTATTAATTTGAAGTGGCCTTTATATAGACAGAATATTCTTTACAAATAGATAGCCTACTAAAGTACCTCGAGTTTTGCTTTAATGTTTTGTTTTTTAGGCTAGTGCCAATATTTGAGTTTGCCTTTTTGTTGGTTTTTATTTACACAACAGTGTTGACTCTGTTCAAGCAAACAGATGGCTAAATCTGAATACTTTAGTAATTTATGTAAGGACATAACTTCTAGATTAGGGTACTAAATTAGGTAAAATTCAAATTGTTCTCAGTTATAAGGAGTGCGTGTTTTTCAATGCTAAATGTTGATGGAAATCAGTTGTGTATAATTTCTTAACAGACGGTACCATGGTGATTTCATTTAGGTATATAGACCTGTATCATTTCTCTTTCCAAACATAGAGTGTATTCTGTGTCAAATATCAGGACCAAGAGCATTCTAAATAGGTCACTGAACTGTGGTCAGCGAAACCCAACTTAATTTATTTGTTTGCCACTATACATGAAACTTAAAGGCAATTTATAAACAGTCATATTGTCACTGTTTTATATATATATGTGTGTGTGTGTGTGTGTTTTTGTTTATCATTGCTATACATACACATCATATAATTCACATCTCACACTCTATATTCATATCATCATATAGTAAGTGTTAATCCTACACATGCAGGAATCTGTAAAATGTTTTTATTTCTGTTAATGTCTGTCTGCCTAAAAATATCTTATGCCCAACAAACTTGAGCTGTACTTTTATTTTCTTCTATCAAGTGTGACGCATTGCCCTTATTACTTCCATATCACTGCGGTACTATTGTTCATAAGGAATTATGCTTGTTATGCCTAAATACAGATTAACACCTTCCAGTTATCTATAGACTGTGGTGTAATATCTTGTACAGTTTCCATAATCCCAAATGGTTTTTCTGTACTTCTTCTGAATCGGAAGAGATTAATAGTTTGAAATTAGGTTTTCAACTCTTCCATGTGTTACACGGAACACAAAATATTGATTTATTAACCCAGTTAGGGCTATAGGTTGTCATCAAGATTCTTTAGACAGCAGCGCAAAAAAGGGTGATCATCGTATTACAAAGCTGTACAATTCAGTTAACTAGTTAATAATTTAATTAAAAATATTATATACAATCATTTTTAAATTTCAAACCAGATGAAAAGTTAACACTTATCTAAAACACTGCAGATAATTCTACAGAATTATGTCTAATGGAATTTGAAACTGTAAAATCACATTACAATAGATCTCCATAAAAATCTCAGAGCAATGTGACTCATTGCATTATTTGAAAATTAAAAAAATAGCAGAATTCGTAACAGCTGTGTTCCAAGCATGCAATGCATTTGTGTTCCAAGAAAGCAACCCAGCTTGGTTGAGCTCAGCCGGATCCAAATACGCTCACATGCAGTTTAGTACCAGTACAGAAACGTTGAATTTTCCACCCTGCTGAGAGAGTTATTCTCTTATTCGCTTCTTCCCTGTCTTCTCTTTTTATGGTTTGTGTAATTTACATAATATGTTCTAATTGTCTCTCTCCCCATCTATTGTTTTTTTTCTTTCTTTTGTATTTTCATTCTTTCATATTAAAGCTTTATTTATTTTTTGCTCCTTTTTTGCTAAATGTAGAACTGTTTTCTAAAAAGCATTTTCCCCTCCTTGTCTTAGGCATCATGTTCACTATGTAATTCCATATGATGGAGACCATTCACTCGTGGACTCATCAGAGAATTACTTTGTAAGTGACAGTGTGACCAAACAGGAGATGGACCTCATGCTGGGGCTGTTGCTGGGGTTCTGTATCAGCTGGCTGTTGTTGTGGCTGGATGGAGCTTTGCACTGTGCTGTGAGGGCCTGGAGAGCCAGTCGCTATTATGGTGAGTGGCAAGAAAATTGTAACCAAGAATACAGAGAGAACATAGACATAGATAAATGTAAGGGCCTAAGGATATGCTTATAGGAATCCTGAAGGCCAAGATCTGACAAATGAAACTGAAAAATTATATAGTTACAGAGTGTTCATGCATTTTTAAACAGTTTTTCTCCCCAAAGTGACATTTCATTCAATATTATGAAGAAAAATGACTACATGAATGCTTTTTGTATTTGTTGCCATTATATTTCATTTTACATGATGTATTTGAGGTCGAAAGACATTGAGTGTTTTTTTTTTCTTGCTCAATAAATGCCATGTTTTATGTGCAAAACTACTATGTAGTCAGATACTAAAAAGACACTGTGTCTTTTTTTTGTAATAAAAATGTTTTATTGATTCAAAAATACACAACAGAGAAAAACACATCACGTACATATCAAATCAACATTTAACATTTAACCCCACCCTAACCCCCAATGAACACCCATGTGGTCACAATTAAACTAGACTTCTCTCTCCCCATCCCCACCCTGAGAGTCCCCCCAAAATGCTGAATAATTACCCATTTCCTGAAAAACAAGTCCCCAAATAGCCTGCTATTTGCCACCTCCTCGAATGTTGCCACCCTCCCCATCTCCGCACACAACTCCAGAAATGAAGGCGCTCTGTCAGACTTCCAACCCTTTAAAATAATTTGTCTGCCAATCATGATACTGGTCAGAACCCAATTTTTTATATGTTTATCCCCCAAATTTATGAAGGCCCCATCACTCAAAATACAAAGTCTGGGGCAAAGTAAATTTGAGTGTCCAAAACGTCACACAACCAAAATTCTTGGATCTTAACAAACCCCCAAAAGACATGGGTTGTGTCTCCAAATTCTGATTGGCATCGCCAGCAGGTGGGTGTGTCTTTAAGACCAAGCCTATACAATCTAGAGGGGGTCTAATAGAATCAATGTAAAATCTTGAACTACAGAAGGCAAACCCTTGCATCTCTAGATGCAAACTTGAAATTTTTTAGAATCCTAGCCCACACTCCTTCCTCCAACACCAAATTTAAATCTTTCTCCCATTATCTTTTGAGAGAAGTTGAAGCTCTTTCCAAATTGAATTCCAAAATTCAACTACCTGCTACAATCTCTCCCTACAGATGTCCCACTCTAAGCAATTTGATAGCATACCAAAGTCCTTCATTTGAAAAGGAAAGCATCCTAAATAGCATTTTAATAAGTTACATAGGCTGACTGACAAAGGTGGGCTAGGCCTACCCAAGATTTTGATTTATTATTATGCATTCGATCACTTCCACCTGAAAGAGCCCCTCCCTGGATTAGCAAGGAGTAATACACAATAATACACTGATGCCTCACGACCATTTCCAATAGCAGTAATCATGTCTCACAGAGTATCTGCCACTTAAATCAGAGATTTAGATCAGAAACAAATTTGCTGGGAATAAAATGCCCAAATACTTAATCCCCTATTTGAGCCACTGAAAGGCACCCGGCTGAAAAGCCGTTACTGGGCAGTATGCTGTCAGGGCTAAAGCTTCGGATTTAGACCAGTTGTCTCTGCATCCCAAGAATTTAGAAAAGGAATTAATAATTCAATGGAGGCAAGGCATAGATCTAATGTAGTCAGTGATGAATAATAGAATATCATTCTACCATATAATGGGAGATCTAATTGTTCCACAAAGTTTCTGTCTTGATCAGTAGACGAACATGTGGAACTACAGAGATCAAGATAGAATTCTTTAAAAGCATGACTAACATCAATGGCTGAGGTAAATATTTCACCACCATCTGCTTTATATATCTAGCCACAAGCTTCCCTGCTTTGTCCCCCGAATCAAAATATGACTGTCTTGCCCTGAATAGCCAAAACTCCACCTTCTGTGACAAAATAGTTTTATATCTGTATTTCAATCGGGGGAATTCTCTGAGGCCATCAGAAGACATTTGGCTTTGAGATGTTTATTTATCAATGTAATGACTCCCCTGCTCTTACTTGAGCAAGCACTAAAGAAAACATGTCCACCCCATATCTTCCCAAATTTTTCAGCTTCCTGTGGGGAAAGATGCGCTTCTTGAAGAAACACTATATCATATTTCAAAAGAAAAGAAATAACCTTCCTTCTTTTTATGGGGAATTGTTTGAGCCCTGTCTCCCTCAGCGGATCTCCGAACCGGAACTCTGTGAGCTCGTTCAATTTCCAGTTTATGGCCTGTTATGTCGAGCAGACTCAGGAATTGCTCGTCTAGGAATATCACCATATCTCGTCCTTCGTCATTCTCAGGAATTCCAACAATGCAGATGTTGTTTCGCTGATTACGATTCTCAAGGTCTTCAATTTTTTTCCCAAACATGTTGCAAGTCTAACTTGGTTGCTAGTGGATTAGCTGCTAATTCCCTCTCCAATGACTCCAGATAATTGATACATTCCTCGACGTCCCCCATTCTTGTAACCAACCCAGAGAATTTAGTCTCCATGACACTGATCGATATTACAGCAATATAAATGCTACTTTATAAGAGAATGCTTTTAGTTTGAGTATGTACACAGTGTTCCTTGGATGGACTTTCGATGATTTTTCGGATTAATGGAATAGTTCACCCAAAATTGAACATTCTGTCATCATTTACACACCTCAAACCCATTTGTCTTTCTTTCTTCTGTGGAACAGCATTAGGGATGATGACAAATGATGAAAGATGACAGAATTTAAATATTTGGTTAAACTAACCCTTTAAAGAGTTGGTACAAAAGAATTTATGTAATAAGAGCAAAACAGCTTATGAAGTGACCAATAGTGCATAGGAACCTCATTAACAACTGCATAGTAAATATTATAATATAATACGTTAACTCAGCCCCCACTGAAAAAATAATGTACACTAGCTGTGCACACTGGCTATGCTTCGTTTTTGTAATACAGGCATTCAGAAGCCAAATCAGAATTAGCTTTATTGGCAAGTATGCTTACACATACAAGGAATTTGTCTGGGTGACAGAAGCTTCCAGTGCACAAACAATACAGCAACAAGACAGAGATAATAATAAAAAAAATTGATTTGGATATCATTGAGCGAATAGTGTCTAAACACAGATCTAGAAGAGAAAATGTTTGACCTACTGAAAAGAGTTGGGAATGCCCCTCTAGTGAAGCACACCACAGCTGTGAAACTGTGACGTTGATGGCAGGTCAACCTCAACTAGCCTCACCAATATAGGGAGTGAAGGTGAGGCTGATGGAGAGGAAGAAGGGAGGGAGTTGCTGTCATGCCCCCACCCCCACCCCCACCAGCACACACACACACACACACACACACACACACACACACACACACACACACACACACACACACTCACACACTCCTGCACCCTTGCACTGTGCAAGTGCTATAAATAGACAAAGAGCAGCTGGAAAGGGAAGGCAAGTTGGCGAGACATGTAAGAGTGCAGTCACATTCACATACAATACATACACAGTGCACTGAGAGATACACCATAATTTTTTAGCTGCCTTTGACCAATTTCACAATTCAGTCTCATTTCTCATTCCTCAGCCTACGGAGGTCATTCTTTACACCCTAATCAATTTTCTATTTAGTAATTTTTTTCTGTTTCGATCAGGAGCAATATATTGTACAATTTATAAATCATAAATTTTTTAATAATGGAAGATTGCACATAATAAAAGTGATGGCTTACTAAATTTTCAAAGGAACTCTGTCTCTTTACACCTGTTATTTCATCCTCTCCATATAATTGAACTCTTCTTCCCTTTCTTTTGATTCATATGAGGCTAGGGAAAAAAATCATTATTCACTGTCTACCTTTATATACCCTTCACGATAGTCCTAGTGGATGGCATACATAAAATGCTAGAAATACCCCCCGTCCCCATTTTTAAAGCTTTTGTCTTTTGTAAGGCTGATTTCGGCTAGCATTTTATGCATTCTAAATACACACACAATGAAATCATATTTTCACACTTTTTCCATAATTTGGCAAAATTACAGCTTGTTTTGAAATCACACCCAATAAAAAAATACTATTGCCACAAGTGATATTTAACTTGAATTTAGTTTTGTTTAAACATCACTTGTTTCATGTTTAATTTCAAGCATGCTCTTTACTGACAATTTGGTTCCCAAGTATAATAACTTATATTATATTATTAGGGGCAAAACTTTTGATGTGTTGGAAATGATTCCACAAATGTGGGTTGAAATTTTAAAAAAGGAATAGAAATAATTTTCACACAATAAATATTGAAGTGCTTATTATGCTTATTTCCTTCTTTGTTTAGATTATCATACTGTTAAACGTAATAAATTTTTTCAGTTTTTTATCATGGATTTTCAAAGTTTAATACTGAAAGTCTGGGACCAGGCTAAAACAGTTTAAATCTGTACATTAAAGGCATTTGAGAAGTACCAAAAATAAATGATGAAGGCCTTGTAAGTTTTGCGACCTATAACAAAAAAGAAAAAAGTTAAAATCAGTTTGTTTTAATAACAGTCAACCTCTGGAAATATTAATATTATTAATCAATTATTAACAAATATTAATCTTTTTTTTTATTATTTAAATTTTTTTACCATTGAAAGTTGTTGCATATACATTAACATTTTAATGCAACATGAACAAGAACTAAGAATGAACAGTAGCATATTTACAAATTAACTTTAACTAAGATGAATAAATGTTGTAAAAACATTGTTTAATGTTAGCAGTGTTGCCTAATATATTAACTAATCTTAACCTTGTAATGTGTTACCATATTCTTCTATTTTTTTTTCTTGCGAATCACATGGACACAGCTCAAGTGTTCACAAAATTTTCCTCTTTCCCCTCACAGATACCCCTTCCTGGTCATGGTTGCCCCAGTTCTGTAACCTTCGGGACCTCCGTAGACGTGCACAGCTGCGAAAACTGGAGGATTCCAGTGGAAACATGGTGCATATCAAGCAGAAGCTCTATCATAATGGTCATCCCAGCCCTCGCCACCTCTGACTATTTAATGGCAGTTTACCCAAAACTAATCCATTACCAGCTGCTGCCTCAGAGACCCAATTTAATTGTTCCACTAAAGTTTGAACCATCTTTTAGACCTTCTAAAAGCACTCAACGAGATCAAGTGTTTGCCAAAACTAAAAATCAAGATGATAGAAGATTAATGTTGCCAATTTCCTGATTTGTGTCGTCGTTCACTATGTCTGAGATAGAAAGTATGGTGAATGTTTTTGAAAAGGTTTGTTTCTGTACAGGCTTTTTATTTTTAATTGCTGAATCCAGGCATGCACTTTTAGAATGGGGGAGGATGCAAGAATTATTGTTTTTTGTTTGTTTGTTTGTTTTTTAGACATTGTGAATCAATTAATAAGTTTTTCCTGCTTTCCCCAACTTTTTTAGCTTATAATCAGGATATTACTTTTTGGGAGGGTTTGATAAGTGTGGGTGTGGTGGAAGTTTGGAGGTCTTGTTTTGAGATGGTGGAGACTATGTGAATAGTTATACATAATGTTTTAATGGATTTAAGACCAAACATAATTAGAAGCTTAGAAGAGCCGAAGTGCATAAAAAGACAGTAAAAGACAAATGTAAAGAATTAATTTTTAATGCAGATGTGATATGTGAACTTTTTGGATGGATGAAAAACAGATCACTCTAAAAAAATATATTGATTACCTTTGTTACTATGTGAAATAAATGAATGTATTAATTTTATCTGTAAATAAAGGAGAGTGCAGGAAGATTGAAATGAATGGTCAGGGCTCTTTTTGCTGTTTTGAACATCATCCGTCAAATGTGAGAGAACCGCAAGCACTTGCCTTGTCTTTCCTACACTGTGTCCAATATCCATCCCTGCTCTGCTTTTAAACTACTCCATACTCAAACAAGAACAACCAGCCTGCCAGCACAGAGAGCCCTGACCCAAATTTCTCTTCCTCTTTATGTCCAGACATTGCTGTTGTGCAGATAAAATGTCTGTTTTATTAAAAGTGCCATTGAAGCACCACAGTGACCCCTAGATTTGGGATGAGTCATTTTTCAATGGCTAAAGGTGTTGCGGACTCGCAGTTGGCAATACAATCACACTTTTCATGCAGGTTTTCATTGCTAATAATATTAATATAACTCTATAGGCTCATTAAATGTAACCATAAACTTGGCAACACAAAATAAGTTGTAAGAAGGTTGATCAAAAGTGCTCTATTGGGTGAAAAATTAGAGTAGGCATTGCAAAAAACATTAGTTTCACTGTCTAATCGATGACTGAGAATCTACTCAATGGTACTTTGGTTGGGATGAGGATGGGAAAGTGATGAATTTAGAGATACAGTCAACTTCCTTGGGCATCAACAGCTTCATTTTAACTCCATCCTTAGCTATGCAGTAACCAGAGAACAGATTTTTAGAACAGACTTTCTTACCCTATTATATACAAACCTTATGACTTACCAGTCAAGCCACTCCAAATGTATAGATTTCACAACCAGACACGAACCCTTTCTTGGGGTCGTTCTTGTAATGCCTGACAATTTTTACCATCTAGTTGTCATAGATTTCTTGCAAACTGAATAAAAAAGTTAAAGAATGTTAAAATATTGCAAGATTGTTTTCCCATTCAGAAGAAGTGTACCTTAGAAGTGTGAAATAAAATATTAAGTTCTGTTAGAAAATTTATGAAATCTGCAGTACCCGATCCTAGCAAATATTTATCAAAGTACAACCACACCAGTCTCACTCTCTGCTTCAGTAAAGGGAGATAAGTTAACTATTTTATCATCTGTGTGCAGGGATGGGGATGGGATTACGTATTTAATATACAAAATATAAGTAACTGTAAAATACAGTTACAACTTAAATAATTGGTAATTATAATATAGTTACATTAAAAAAAAATTTGATTACAGAAGAGATTACTTTGCATTTTATTGTCATTTGTTTCATTTAGTATTTAGTCCTTTCAGATGCAAAAGTGTATACATATAAATGATGCGATCCAAAGTGCATTTGAACAGTGGTGAAACTTTGTGGAAATTGTCAGCTTTACGTTTAACTAAAAAGCTATTTCTAGTGCTTTTACATGCACGTTACCAGGCACGATCATATTTTTTTATCAAGAAAATTCACGTTAGATCATAATTCCTTTTTTCTAGTAAGACCTTTGATATTAGGGCAAAAATCATATTCTTGATAATAATTTTTGTATTTGTTTCCTGTAAAAATGTCAAAAAATCCTTAAAACAAGATCAATTTTTTGTTTCAGAAACAACACTGTATAAGATATTTAGGTTCCCCTTCTGTCACTCACTCGACGTTGAGTTGATGTAGTGAGACTAGGGGTCTCACTTGAGAGCTCCAAAACACCTCAGATCTTTGAGAAAAGGCCAATGAGAATTGGCGAGTGGAATTTGCATGCCACTCCCCCGGACATATGGGTATAAAAGAACTGGAAAGCTGAAAGGCCCACTCTCATTCTAATTTTTTCTTCGGAGCCGAGCAGTTGTGTGTCAGCAAGCTGAATCCCACTGCTGTTTCATTCACCTCTGAAAGAAGCATATGCTGTTGGATGTATGGCACATTCCAGCGGCTTTCTCGCCTTCTGCACGATTAGTGCAGATTATGCCTCTCAATCACTGCATCGGAGAGTGGACTGGTGATGTCGGATGCCGAGGACTCGACTGGGCTGCCACCTTCAGGTCTGCCCACCCAGTCTGTTGCCGATGCAGACTGACCACCATGCTTGCCCAGGCCGCCGCGAGTTTTGGGTTGGTCTGGAACCCTCCGTCCTCCCCTGAGTCCCTCCAGCCGAGATGAGGAAAGGGTTCTACAGTACTTAATTCATCGTACCAAAGAAAGACGGTGGGTTGTGAACCGGGCCTTAAACAGACACCAGTTCAAGATGCTGACGCAGAAACACATTTTGACGTGCATCTGGCATCAAGATTGGTTCACGGTGGTACACCTGAAGGATGCATACTTTCACGTCTCGGTTTTACCTCAACACAGACGTTTTCGATGGCCGGGTGTATCAGTACAAGGTCCTCCCCTTCGGCCTGTCTCTGTCCCCTCGCATCTTCACGAAGGTCTCAGAGGCAGCTCTTGCCCCGTAAAGGGAAGTGGGCATCCACATACTCAACTATCTCGGCGACTGGCTGATCCTAGCACACTCTCGAGTGTTGTTGTGCTCACACAGGGAACTGGTGCTCACGCACCTCAGCCACCTTGGGCTTCAGGTCAACTGGGAAAAGAGCAAGCTCTCCCCGGTTCAGAGCATCTCTTTTCTCGGCATGGAGTTAGACTCGGTCTCAATGAATGATAGCTCATCTCACAAGCGAGCATGCGCAGTCGGTGCTGAACTGGATTCAGCCCTCTCCTTGAAGACGGCCCTCCTGATTGTGCTCACCTCCATCAAGAGGATTGGGGACCTGCAAGCATTCTCTGTCACTGACACCTGCCTGGATTTCGGTCCGGCAGATTCTCACGTGATCCTGAGACCCCGGCCGGGCTATGTGCTCAAGGTTCCCACGACCCCCTTCAGGGATCAGGTGGTGAGTTTGCAAGCACTGCCCCGGGAGGAGGCAGACTCAGCAGTGTCGTTGCAGTGTCCGGTGTGTGCTTCGCGCATTTTCTTGGATCGCATGCAGAGCTTTATATGCTCTGAACAGCTCTTTGTCTGCTTCGGCGGACAGTGGAAAGGGAATGCTGTCTCCAAACAGAAGCTTGCCCACTGGATTGTTGATGCCATCGCTTTGGCATACCAGGCCCAGGCCGTGCCCACCCCTTTGGGAATATGAGCACACTCTACAAGGAGTGTGGCATCCTCATGGGCACTGGCCAATGGCACCTCTCTAGCAGACATTTGTAGAGTAGCAGGCTGGGCAACACCCAATGCCTTTGTGAGATTTTACAATCTGCAGAGGAATTTGCAGCCGCACCCACTGTGGGGTCTAATATGCCCTGTAATGGGATAGGTGCTCCACAGGTCCGGTTGCTCCAGTAACCCCTATGATGTATTTTCCATGGTATGGTCTCCCTATAGGCAGACCCGCGTCTCCTTTGGGTAGAACTCTCTCTGCCCCGGTCGCTGAGTTTGTAGAGCTTCTCCCCTTCGAGGCAGGATCTACCACCATGCTTCTTCCATGTGCGGCTTGTTAGCCCTCGTGTCGTATTGCCACATGTTACCTCCACTTTGGGCAGGATATATCCTCCACTGTCCTCTGTCTTTTCCCCCTGAAAGAATAGGAAAGGAAAAGATCACCTTCCCCGATGCGTATAATAACGGTCCTAGCCGCATCTAATACTCTGTGGAGAGAAAACACAGAGAGAAAAGGCTGGCGCGGCCTGCTCCCATGCTAGTTACTCAGTGGTGTGGGGACGTAAATGACGTCTTGTGGGCCATTGGGGGAGGTTACATGCAGACTGATGCTCCTGATGTTATGCATGCAGCAGCTTGCTTGCACCTGCATCGGCAGTTCATGTAACACGGTTCAGATGTTGAGTTAACTTTCTATAGGGACCCCTAGTGTCACTACATCGACACAATGTCGAGTGAATGACAGAAGGGGAACTTCTTGGTTACTGTCATAACCACTGTTCCCTGATGGAGAGAACAAGACGTTGTGTCACTCTTGCCACAAAGCTGTACTAGCCGTTGAAATTGCCGGGACCTTGTCTCAGCTCCTCAGCACAAAACCTGAATGAGTGTGGGCATTCCAGCTCCTTTTATACTCGTATATCTGAGGGAGTGGCATGCAAATTCCATTCGACAATTCTCATTGGCCTTTTCTCAAAGATCTGAGGTGTTTTGGTGCTCTCAAGAGCGACCTCTATAGAGAAGAATTTCAGAGAATTTATTTTCAACATGTGTATTTTGTCTGGCAGTTTTTATAGTCTAAACAAATGAAAGTTGTTTAACTTGAATGAGGAGAATGAAGAACTGAAATGAAAAAGATTCTCATATCCTGTTTGCCCCAAAATTCCTTTTTCATATAAGGTCACAGGGATTTGTCAAAGGAAAAGCTCTTCTGGCCATAGTGGAACTCGCTTGACACATAAACGTAGACAACTCCAATTGAGGCCTGAATAGGTTTGCTTTTGATTCAGTTCTCTGGGTGAAATTGAGGCAAAGCTGATAAACAGTTTTAACTTGAAGGGATTTTAATGCCTGTTCAACCGTAATTCTTGATGTCTTTAAAAGAAGCGAGGAAAAGTTAACTCAATATGCACTCTGACTGTGAACTGATGAGTTTCTGTAGAATAACTTCCCTTCTATTTGGCATTCTGTCTATTGTTCAGGGTCAGAGCAAGTGCTCAGATATTTCATTTTCACTGTTTTGCAAAAAACTTAAATATTTGTCTCCAGTTTTTGTTTTGTTTTGATAAGTACAAAAATAAAGTTAAGATAAAATGTACATCATGTTAGGGATAGCAATACAGTTAGGATTTCACTGGGCATATATGACTATTAGGGTTATGATTTAAGCAGGCATATTACTTATTATATTATATTTAGTTATTTATTATAAAATGTATGATTTATAAGGGAGGGTTTGTTCTTACAACTGTCGCTCCAGTGAATAAATCTCAAGGAAAGTTATTTTCTATAAAGCCAAACACAACGTCTTGGCTACAAAAAAACAAAAACAAAACAAAAAAACTATTGAATATTTACGCTGTTATTGTCCAAGGAAGAAAATATTTGTTTCAGCTCATTGAACACACATTGTACACATTGTACGCGTGATATGAGCACAAAGCGATCATCTGTGTCCTTGAATAACGTATAACGTGCGAGTAAGTGCAGCCGGTGGACTTTCTGGTGCCCTCCTAGGGTAAGATGGTGCCCCCCTAGGGATTTGGTGCCCTACACAGACTGCGTAGTCTCTTTACAGAGAGCGGCGGTACTGCGATTAAAGCTCATTTTGTCAGCCACTGTTACTAATAGCAGTTTATTTCTTATTTTTTTCCCAATACTGATTCTATATTTTAGAGCATGACAAAACCAAGGTCATAGGCAAGGCAAGGCAAGGCAAGTTTATTTATATAGCACATTTCATACACAATGGTAATTCAAAGTGCTTTACATAGTAGAAATTAAAAAGAAAAAAAAAAGAATAAAAAAAAAATAAGAATAATAAAATAAGAATAATTAAAACAGTTTAGAACAAAATAAAAAAAAATCTAATAAAATACAGTACAAACAGTCGGACACACAGTGGCACATTCAGTAAATGCACAGCTAAACAGATGTGTTTTGAGTCTGGATTTGAATGTGGCTACTGTAGGAGCACATCTGATCTCTTCTGGAACCTTGTTCCAGCTGCGGCTGGCATAATAGCTAAAAGCAGACTCTCCTTGCTTAGAGTGAACCCTTGGAATTTCTAGCTGATGTGATTCTAATGATCTGAGTGATCTGTTGGGTTTATATTCAGTGAGCATATCTGCAATATATTGAGGTCCTAGCCCATTGAGTGATTTATATACCAGTAATAATACTTTAAAATCAATCCTAAATGTAACTGGGAGCCAGTGTAAAGACCTGAGGACTGGTGTGATATGTTAATATTTTCTGGTTTTGCTCAGAATTCTGGCAGCAGCGTTCTGTATGAGCTGCAACTGTCTTATGGTCTTCTTGGGAAGGCCCGTGAGGAGTCCATTACAATAATCCACCCTGCTGGTGATGAAAGCAAGCACAAGTTTCTCTAGGTCTTGACTGGAAACAAAGCATCTAATTCTTGCAATATTTTTCAGATGATAGTATGCTGATTTAGTTACTGCTTTGACATGACTACTGAAACTAAGGTCTGACTCTAGAGACACACCAAGATTCCTGACTTGATTTTTAGTTGTTTGACCCCTAGCGTCAAGGTATGCATTCACCTTGAGAACTTCATCTTTGTTTCCAAACGCAATGACTTCAGTTTTGTCTTTGTTTAACTGAAGAAAGTTTTGGCACATCCAACTGTTTACTTCATCAATACATTGGCACAGGGAGTCAATGGGGCTGTAATCGTTAGGTGATAGGGCTAAGTAGATCTGTGTGTCATCTGCATAGCTGTGGTAAGCAATTTGGTTCTTTCTCATTATTTGGCTAATTGGGAGCATATACAGGTTGAACAGGAGTGGAGCCTTGAGGGACTCCGCATGTCATGGGCGTCCACTCAGACTTATGGTCTCCTCCATCCATCGTCAACCACTTATCCTGTGTACAGGGTCACGGGGGGCTGGAGCCTATCCCAGCTAACATTGGGCGAAAGGCGGGGTACACCCTGGACAGGTCGCCAGTCCATCGCAGGGCCACACATAGACAGACACACACTCACATCCACACCTAGGGCAATTTTTTGGAGACACCAATTAACCTAGCCTGCATGTCTTTGGATGGTGGGAGGAAGCCGGAGCACCCGGAGAGAACCCACGCAGACACGGGGAGAACATGCAAACTCCACACAGAAAGATCAGGGCAACCTGGGTCTCCTATACTTACATAATAACCTCTCCCTTCTAAGTATGACCTGAACCATTTTAGGACCATCCCAGAAAGCCCCACCCAGTTTTCCAGTCTTTCCAGAAGTATGTTGTGATCGACAGTGTCAAATGCAGCACTGAGGTCGAGTAGTACCAGTACTGATAATTTGCCTGTATCAGTGTTTAAGCGAATATCGTTTATTATCTTTATGAGCGCTGTCTCTGTGCTGTGATGCGATCGGAAACCAGATTGAAAATTGTCAAAGTATCCATTCGAGTTCAAGAATTTGTTCAGTTGATTGAAGACAACTTTTTCAATGATCTTGCCTATGAAAGGAAGATTTGAGATCGGTCTATAGTTGCTTAATATGGTCTTATCCAGATTGCTCTTTTTCAAGAGGGGCCTGTCAACTGCAGTTTTCAGAGAGTTAGTTCAATTCTCAAACGACACACGTGATAAAATGTATACTTTGAATGCACTGTAAAGTAGGTTTTGTTGGATGTGTTGGTCATATTGAATTCAGAATATTAAAAAATATATATTTAACAGATGTAAACTAAAGAAACAGAATATGTACAAAGTGACGAGTACAAGCAGACAGCAATGTACCAATTATGAATTGCACCACTATTGCATAGTGTTATTATTAATAGATAAATAAATAAATACATATTGCACATAAAGTAGTTAAAAACAGTCCAGCAATCATTTGAGATGTTAGATGAAAAGTCTTATGGTAGATGGGAGAAAAGTCTTGCAATAGCACTCTTTTGAGCATCGGGGGTTAATGAGCCTGGCACTGAATGTGTTGCCGAGGGCCCTCGCTGTTTCATGGAGGGGGTCAGAGGTGTTGTTTTGGATGGATGACAACTTAGTTACCATCTGTTTCTCTCCTATTTTGTCCCAAGTTTGAGCCCAAGTGACACCCCAGGACAGAACTAGCCCTCTTGATCTGTTTATTAAGTCTGTGTTATCAAACCAGTCCAGTTTATTGTTTAAGTAGACACCCAGATATATATAAAGGCACATTTGATTTTACTTTCTCCCAAAACGCTAAATAACAACAAAAACTACTTTCCAAAAAACAAAAAAATTACACTTTCCTAAACACCTGTTTTGTCACCTGATCCATGAGATCATTGGAATATCTAAAAGTTGATTTTGAAGCAGTGTGATCTAATATTTAAAGAATAGAATTTATTCTTTTGAATTTATCCAAAAAAGAAAATTCTCTCATTTACTCACTTTCATGCCATCCCCGATGTGTATGACTTTCTTTCTCTTGCAGAACACAAACAAAGATTTTTTTAGAAGATTATCTCTGCTCTATAGAGCCATACAACTGAGAAACAGATCAATAATTATGTCCTTTTTTTACTATAAATCTCCACTTTAACTTCCACATTCTTCTTTTCGTTTTTTGGCGATTCTCAGTCTTCATTCATATCGCCACCTATTGGTCATGGCTGGTCAAATGTGGACGTTTGTGCTGCGTTACATTCAACTCGGATGTGGGATATTCCTATTGATATCAATAAAGGCATGCCATTGCTTGATGCTCGGAAGATAGCGTGTAAGGAAACAAATTTATAATGCTCACGTTAGCTTTGCAGGGGTTCGACTGTCACCAGAGATGTCTCCTAGCAACCCAACTGATAAAATATACTGCAATGCTGGCATTTATGCTACGGGTGTACGATTATGAAAAGAAAGTATAATCAAAGTCATTCTAGCAAGTCTAGAATGCTCTTGGGAGTCTATTTCCAGTCATGCCAGTGCAACTCTCCTTGAATGGAGAAAGACCAAAATTAAAAAAAAGATTGGTCAAGATTACGATCAAAGAACATATTTCAAATCAGCAATAAAAGATAATATTGGAATCTTAAATTGTGCTTCTTTTCCTCATATTACGGTAAAACATGCAATTTTCCTGGCTTGTAAATCTAATGCGCATGCACATTCTAGAGTTGATTGAAAGGTGATGTCTAAAATCTGGCTTAAAATCATGTAGTGTAAACTCGGCATAACATTTCTAACACTAACTTCTCCTAGACCTTTCAAGCTACATGCACCACACTCTGCACAGACCTTCAGACTGAATAGTGTGGTATATAGCTAACTGATCAGACTTATGGTTTTCCCACAGTGGATGATCAAAAATCGGAACATTCCCATTCACTTACATTGACGGAATGTTCAGATGAGCCAAGACTATTCAAACTCCAATTGTCAAGAATTCAAATGTATACAGACCCACTGAAGGCCTCTAACTGCTCTATCTAATTTACCACTTATACTTTCTATCTATCACTCCATCACTTTAACATCCTAGCAACTGCATTCAACCTAGCAACCATTTAGTGCACCCTAGCAACCACAACCCATTGATTGCCATCAGGGCACCTGCAGGATTTGACTGAGTGTATGCACAGAAATCAAACAATGTTATATTTTCTCTTAAGAGCTTTTTCACAATATGATAACTGTCACAAAAAATACCAAAGTATTACAGTATTATGGTATTAAGGTGTATTACTAATATTATTAACAGTTAAATATTTAGTTATACAATTAGTTAAATTTTGACTTTTAACTACTTGTAACTACTTGTAATTGCTCTACTGCCATTTAATTGTATACCATGATGCCAAATATTATTTTATATAAACAAACAAAAAACGAACTGTACAAATAAAATATAATAAAAATATCAACTGAAATGTAAAAATACTTGAAAATCAAAGTCAGTTCTGTTCCAAATTTTAGGTCGACTGGCAAAGTGCTCAGACGCAATACCAGAAATGTCCTAAGAACACAAATGAGGATTCAATAATTAGGCCTGTTGCCATTATTACATTGTCTGATATTTAAATCTTAACTGACATTTTGATGTCAGATGTCACATTTTGACTGATATTAACATCAGTAGTGATGACAATGTTTCTTCTTTTTGGATGGACAAGTAAGACTATTAATTGTACCAAAATAATTGCCCACCCCTGCTTTAAGGTGTGCTTTTAGCCCAGTTGTACTCTACTTCCATATAAATAAATGCAGGCTAATCATAAAATGTAAATGTCAATATTGTGTAATTTTACTCCTTTACTCCTTACGTCTGAATCAGACGGATGATCACGATATTGAACACAATGAGAGGTTATAACATATTTCTCTTGTGTAAAAGGGACTTCGGGTACAGTTATGTCACGTTGTCGCTTTTTAATGATGGATGAATCATCACGCCCCATCTACGCTGGCATGTGGAGGCGGGACAAGTTTCGGCTTATACGTATAGGCTATTTGAAACAGATCAATCTGCTCAAGGAGACAAGAAACTCGCTCATTAATATACTGAAGTGGAAAATGTCGGTTGTGTGCACGTCTCTCGGTCGCAGCGCCGTTGCTTTACGCAACTGTAGGGCATCGGTGGTAAGTTTCTCTCTCAACAACATCTAAAAGTGTCCGCATTGTGTATGGCTACGTACAATGGTACGTGGTGCGGCTTATGCACTGTGTAACTTCGCGCAGAGTTCGCGTCATTACAACGATAATAATGCAGTCTTTGTGAATTTATTATTGGATATCCGACACATCTCTAAACGGACTCGGACTCAACCGGCGTTATCTAACTACTTAAGGAAATTACAGTCTGGCTGTTGCATTCTTGTCTTCGTGGTATCGTTACACGGAACTTTGTACCCAAAATGTTGTGTTTATTAAGCCGAGTTCTTTATCTGATGGAGTCAACGTTAACATGTAACTTGCGATTAGCAGCAAATGGTTACACAACTGTTGTATGAATGTTTTGGATCAGTTGGGTTTGTCTTCTCAAATTATATCAGCGCAACATTTATTTTTAGCGATAATACAATATTAAGAAATCACTTTATGGTAGCCTATGAAGTGGTGATGTTGAAACAATTGTCCATACCATTTCAATGTGAGTTAAGTAACAGAGTGATGTAACTCCCGCGCACTTCTCTTGTATACCTTGAGGTGGCGCCCTGATGGAGCTGAATTACATCAGTTACACTGAAACTATATTTTAAACTGCACTCAGTAATTATTTCCTTTTTAAATCAAGCCATGTGTATAAATTTACGAGCACTCTCTAGAGGTGAATACTCCTGTCATATCACTAATCTTCTAACCTTCTGTTTTATTCTACATGGAGAGGGTCTGCATTAGAATCACATGACCAGCTGAATACTACTTAATCTCAGTAACCTCTCTGTTATCGGATACTCATAGATCAAATTAATGATGGCTGACTGTGAATAGTGAATTTCTAACTGAAAACGTATGTGTTTGAATAAAACTGAATCCACGCCACTAGGTGTCCGGGATGACTCAAATAGAAAAAGTTACTGAGCGGAACTTTAAAATACCTTTTAGCTAATACTGATGCCTTATCTTCCAATGCATGTCAGCATTTTGCATCACTTATGTACCCATGTGTTGTTTTCCTCTGTCCTGCCCCAGCTGGTGCGACATGCTCAGACCGCTGCTGCCCCTGCCCCTGAGCCAAGAATAAAGACATTTCAGATTTACAGATGGGACCCTGACACACCTGGTGACAAGCCACGCATGCAAACCTATGAAATTGATTTGAACACGTATGTGCACTAATAGTTATGCGATCTATTTCCTTGCTTTTTGAAGCTCTTTACATTTGAAGAATTGAAAATCATGTTTTTCTGTCCTAGATGTGGTCCTATGGTTCTTGATGCCCTCATCAAAATTAAAAATGACATTGACCCAACACTGACCTTCAGGCGTTCCTGTAGAGAGGGTAAGAGGAGTATAACCAAACTTGACATTTTGAGGAAAAATAAATATATTCTCCTGGGATAAACAGGTTTGCAACCTGTCCTGTTAACATGTGCCTTAACATTTTTAATGAATACGTCTGTATGTGATGTCGTTACAGGTATATGTGGTTCGTGTGCTATGAACATCAATGGGGGCAACACATTAGCCTGTTTAAACAAAATTGATTCAAATACAAGCAAAGTGACAAAGATTTACCCTCTGCCTCACATGTATGTTGTGAAAGATCTTGTCCCTGTGAGTATGCCACTATTAAATGAAAACCCCAGAAATAATCCTTCTTTAACTTTAAATCTATTAAATAGAGTGAACCTGGAATTTCAAACTAATACTATACTCATAATTGCTGGCATTTTAGGACATGAGCAACTTTTATGCACAGTACAAGTCCATCGAGCCTTATCTGAAGAAGAAGGATGAGTCAAAACAGGGAAAGGAACAGTACCTTCAGTCGATCGATGACCGTCAAAAGCTGGTATGAGCCTCCCTGCTCAATATTTTGTTTGGCTTTAGGCTGATTCTGTTTCTGAAGCATGATTGTATTCTTTGATAATATTTTTTTGTTAAACATCCTCTTTCCCTTGCTCATAGGATGGCCTTTATGAATGCATTCTGTGTGCATGCTGCAGCACAAGTTGTCCAAGTTACTGGTGGAACGGAGACAAATACCTTGGCCCAGCTGTGCTTATGCAGGTATATGTTTTACTTTCTAGAGTCTGTTAATCTGTTAGTCATTGTCAATGATAATTGTACATTATACATGTTATACAGTAATTACTGTAATCTCTTTAAAAATATTTTTCTTATAATATTCTTAACACTGAATCATATTCCCCCACTTCTTGAATTTAGCATAATTTGTCCTCTTGCTGTTTCTGTCTCTACATCTTCAGGCATATAGGTGGATGATTGACTCTCGTGATGACTTTACAGAAGAGCGTCTTTCCAAATTACAGGACCCTTTCTCCCTCTACCGCTGTCATACAATAATGAACTGTACAAAGACATGTCCCAAGGTATGTTAAAATTGTTTATCAAACTGCAAAGCTGCCCTTTACATGATAAACCTGCAGTTGGTCTCACTGCTGTTGGACAATAAGTAAAAGTATGTTTACCATGGCTTAGTGCCTTTGAGAATTTGTGGCTGTATTTTAAATTTGTGTTCTCTCCTGTTTAGGGACTCAATCCTGGAAAAGCCATAGCACAAATTAAGAAAATGATGGCGACTTATAAAGAAAACAGATCATCTGCTAGTTGATTTGTATGTTTGGGAAGTAACGTACTATATGTACTCATTGATTCAGTTAATTTAAATTACTGTGTAAATGTATAAAGTCATTCATTCTGAAAAAATAAAAATAAACCGCCTTCGTTTTGTTTGGAAATATTAATCAAAAGGGCCAGCGAGCTTGTGTGAGAAAGTGAGAGTGAGAGAGAGTGAGAGAGAAAAATTGTATATTTGGCAAAATAGCCCAACATTTACTTTGTGTTCTCTGAGAAATAAATATATATACACACTCACCTAATGGATTATTAGGAACACCTGTTCAATTTCTCATTAATGCAATTATCTAATCAACCAATCACATGGCAGTTGCTTCAATGCATTTAGGGGTGTGGTCCTGGTCAAGACAATCTCCTGAACTCCAAACTGAATGTCAGAATGGGAAAGAAAGGTGATTTAAGCAATTTTGAGCGTGGCATGGTTGTTGTGCCAGACGGGCCGGTCTGAGTATTTCACAATCTGCTCAGTTACTGGGATTTTCACGCACAACCATTTCTAGGGTTTACAAAAAATGGTGTGAAAAGGGAAAAACATCCAGTATGCGGCAGTCCTGTGGGCGAAAATGCCTTGTTGATGCTAGAGGTCAGAGGAGAATGGGCCGACTGATTCAAGCTGATAGAAGAGCAACTTTGACTGAAATAACCACTCATTACAACCGAGGTATGCAGCAAAGCATTTGTGAAGCCACAACATGCACAACCTTGAGGCGGATGGGCTACAACAGCAGAAGACCCCACCGGGTACCACTCATCTCCACTACAAATAGGAAAAAGAGGCTACAATTTGCAAGAGCTCACCAAAATTGGACAGTTGAAGACTGGAAAAATGTTGCCTGGTCTGGTGAGTCTCGATTTCTGTTGAGACATTCAGATGGTAGAGTCAGAATTTGGCATAAACAGAATGAGAACATGGATCCATCATGCCTTGTTACCACTGTGCAGGCTGGTGGTGGTGGTGTGGGGGATGTTTTCTTGGCACACTTTAGGCCCCTTAGTGCCAATTGGGCATCGTTTAAATGCCACGGCCTACCTGAGCATTGTTTCTGACCATGTCCATCCCTTTATGGCCACCATGTACCCATCCTCTGATGGCTGCTTCCAGCAGGATAATGCACCATGTCACAAAGCTCGAATCATTTCAAATTGGTTTCTTGAACATGACAATGAGTTCACTGTACTAAAATGGCCCCCACAGTCACCAGATCTCAACCCAATAGAGCATCTTTGGGATGTGGTGGAACGGGAGCTTCGTGCCCTGGATGTGCATGCCACAAATCTCCATCAACTGCAAGATGCTATCCTATCAATATGGGCCAACATTTCTAAAGAATGCTTTCAGCACCTTGTTGAATCAATGCCACGTAGAATTAAGGCAGTTCTGAAGGCGAAAGGGGGTCAAACACAGTATTAGTATGGTGTTCCTAATAATCCTTTAGGTGAGTGTGTGTATATATATGTGTGTGTATATGTATGTATGTATGTATATATATATATATATATATGTATGTATGTATGTATATATATATATATATATATATATATATATATATATATATAGAGAGAGAGAGAGAGAGAGAGAGAGAGAGAGAGAGAGAGAGAGAGAGAGAGAGTTGATAAGGTTACTTTTAAAAAGTATTCCGCTACAGAATACATGCTGTAAATGTAATTTGTAGTGTATTCCGTTGGATTAAGTTCAGTAACGTAATCTAAATAAACTGGATTACGTCTTCAGCAGTGGCAGATTTTTTTCACTTCTTTTGACCCTAAACAAGTAAATAAAGTAAGAAAATACTTCACTGTAAAAATACATTCTCTGAAGCCTAAATATCTTAGTAAAGTATAATAATAATAATAATGGCTTACAGAATTATTAAATCAGCCTGTCTGGCAACCAACAATCATGCCATGGTCCAAATCACTGAGGTCACATTTTTTTCCCCATTCTGATGGTTGATGTGAACATTAACTGAAGCTCCTGACCTGTATCTGCATGATTTTATGCACTGCACTGCTGCCACATGATTGGCTGATTAGATAATCGCATGGATAATTGGTGGTGCCAGACGGGCTGGTTTGAGTATTTCTGCACCTGCTGATCTCCTGGGACTTTCACACAACAGTCTCTAGAATTTACTCCGACTGGTGCCAAAAACAAAAAACATCCAGTCAGCAGCCGTTGTGTGGATGTAAATACCTTGTTGATGAGAGATTCAACAGAGAATGGCCAGACTGGTTTGAACTGACAATGTCTACAGTATCTCAGAATAACCGCTCTGTACAATTGTAGTGAGAAAAATAGTATTTAAGAATGCTATTCTGAGATGCGGGTTGGCACTGTTTTGGCGGCACGAGGGGGGCCTACACAATATTAGGCGGGTGGTTTTAATGTTGTGGCTGATTGGTGTATTTAACAGTACTAGTATTTCATGTTTTTTTATTTTATTTGGTTTACCTGATTGTGGTTATACTAACCTGTGTTAATGTGAGTATGTTTTTTTTACTCCGTTGTTTTCACTATTTTAAACATATAAATTTTGTATATTTATGTAGTTCATATAGCCTTTTGTATCTATATGATGTTATTTTGTATGTATAACGATAAATGATACAACTTATCAGCAGTTAGAAATTAACTTATACATTAAGTGGCAATATTCGTCCACTGGATCTGATTTTCACGGAAAATGTTTTTACCTTTATGAGGGCGTATTGTTTTTCTTACCATTTAAAATAAAACCGTCTCGTCCGTTTATGTCAATTATGTGAATTTTATAAATTCACTGATGCACACAAAACATAATAATAATAATAATAATAATAATAATTAAGATTTACACACTTCAATTTCATAACAAAATCCCATCAAATTGAACTTTGAATTTGAATTATCTTTTACAACAAAATATTAAGTTTTATTTATTGAATTGTGTTAAACATTGCTTTAGATGTGATTTTGTTATGAAATTGAAATGCGTAATTTAAAAAAAAAAAAGGCTAAAACAATCCATATTAATAGGGCATTTTAGTAATTTTTGCCCTGAGCTCCTCTAATTTCTGCCCCTGCTTGTCAATGCTTGAAATTGCGTGCCCGCTACCAATTTTAACACTATTCACAACAATGGAAGCTAAATCTCCATGTAAGAAACTGTATAAACTGCAGTGTGTCTGTCTTATCTGTTTGAATGTTACCTACAATGTCAGATTTTTGTCGGTTGGTGTCGTAAAATTAACATTTACAGTGACCGCTAATTCTGACGTAAAAAAGAAGTAAATAATTGGGCATCAGTACTAAGGAAATCACGTGTTCAAAGTCCAGGGGGACAATGCCCCCCACCTTAGACTGTTGAGGTCACAGTCAAATGTTTACAAATTGTGTCCTAAGGTTCTGTAATAAAAATGGAAAGGCGCTTTGCAACTGAAGTTGTGAACTACATTCAATCAAGTAATGCTCCACGTTCAGTAGATTCAATAAATAAAAATAAAAAAATCACATAACGTTAGAGAACGTCAAGTCTCATGATGTCCTCCAGGGGGCGTTGGTGGTCAATTGGTGAGTTGCCACAAGAACATAAAGGAAGAAGTGCGATAGCGTCACATTTAGAGAAATTACGGTGAAAATGATACTGGCGGGTGTCTATGATGAAACGATGCCTATAGATTGAAAAGTATGGGCTTTAGCAATCTCGTTTTAATTTATAGGTGGATTCGCCGCCTGGTAAATGTAAGTGTATTTCGCCAGCGCAAGCGAACCATACCAACAGTGGCATCCTCTAACTATTGTCTGTATTTAATTCTTGCATGTCATGCAGTTGCAATTTACAGTGTCTTTAGATTTAATTCATATGAGGGATAAGTCTATTTCTTATTTATTTCTGTGGATATCCGGCATTAGCTCTTGTGTTTGTTCAGCTGTACCATTAGAGAATGCTTTGCTGCTGTCAAAACTTCATTCTTTTGTAAGTTATGCCATTGTATCGAGAAACTAGGTTATATATATATCTTTATTTCAAAGAAGAAACACTAATTAATTCTTGCAGAGCACCACAAATGGGTTGGTGCTATAGTCAGAATAAAGAAGTTGGGTCATTATCAAAATATTGTCTCTAATATTGTTTTAATTCACCTTTCCACAGTTCTCTGTATTTTACATCTGTGCCTTTTGTTACATTTGGAAGCATCTTACTTCCAATGGCCACAGTAAATATGCTTCATATTGAGGTTATATATGGTGTGGCAGATTCCTTGCAAGAAACTGTCAATAATTTGTATACTTGTTTGAATTAACCTTTCTGCAGGTCTCTGAAGTTGTGAAAAATCATGTCTTAATTTGAGCCTTGTGTGACTTTGGTGCATCATCAAACTGATAAATGTAAATAGGCTTCATTTTCATGGTTCAGCTAGTGCGGGAGGTCCCTTGGAAGAAATGTGCATTATTTTATTTGTCATTTTATTACATTTTCATTATTTTATTATTTATTTTGTTTCACAAATGAAGCAAGAGTTGTAACACCAGTGATGATGATGTTAATAGCATAACAACACACACAGCACTGATCTAACATAAATAAGTCATACCATGGAATAATATTTCATTTCAATTAAAATCTTTCACATGAACATTAAACAATGTAACACCAATGACATATTTACATGATCATTTGTTAAATTGTAAATTAATTTCAACATGGTGGGATAATCAATGTTTTCACATTTGAACTGCCACTTCTTCCGCTGAACTTTGACCTTTTAAGTTCTTTTTTATAACATTTAGAATTTTCAGAATACAAGTTTTTAACATTGATAACACTAATGATATGAAATGAAGGGACAAACATTATTTTTAAAATTATTTAAATTATGAATTACTTATTTTGTTTAGCTTTTTCGCACATTTTTTAGATCTTGCACAAATGCTTGACATAAGAACACAAAATGAGTAAAACATAATCACATAAATAACTGTAAATGTCTTAGAAGTGGTGTGCTAGATGAAAGGGGCAATGGATTTTTCAGGCAATTGCCAAGCTCAAATATATTCCTAAAAATATGTAAAACAATACAGAGACAAACCATTTCTTTTTATTTAATAAAATATTAGGTTTTAGAGTGATGCCTTTTCAATGTTTTTTTTAAATATTTGATCATTTATAATATTTTTCATGACTGAAAAGTCGAGACATGTTTGTCACTAATTTCTTTATAAAGTGTGGCTATAGCAAGAATACATTTTTTTTAACCTCTTTGAAATAAAGGTATCAATGATTTTATTTTTCAGACGTACTACAGAAAGAACGTCTTTCTATTAATACCGCAATTTACCGTAATTCTACGAATAGGCGCGAAAAGATTTTGTTTTTTTTGCGGCTGGCTTGACCGCAGTCATTGGACGATTGTTGGCGGAGCTGTCAGTTTCCTGCATGGGTTGGTTCACCTGCACAGGAACATTTCCTATCTATCTCATATCAGGCATCAGCTGGAGGATTTGGTTTATTGTCAGTAAAAGCCCTTGTGCATATTTAATCCACCGGTAAACCGTAATGTCGTTGAATGTTATTGAATGATTTGTTTGACTTGCAGAAGGGAAAAGAGCAGGTGTGGTAAGTTTTTTTTTTCTTTAGATGTAATAAACGTCATTCTTCTGAATGGCCGCTAAACCTATACTGAATCTTCGCTTGTATGTTGATTCAAAGTCAGTTGATTTTACCTTTTTGCCTTTGTAAATAAGGTGTTGAAATCCCCCATTTTATAATGACCAAAATATATTTAAATAAAATCTTGTTTTTTCATGTTTGGGGGTGATCACTTATGTTTTAAGGAGCTTTGAGGTATATTTTTGGTTGTTGTTTAAGCTACATTCAAGTGAAATAGCCGTGTTGTAGAGGAATACAGCTGATCAGAAGTTAAAAGTTATAACACACAGTTAGGTTTTGTGTCGCTCTCTCTCTCCCTTTCGGCGGTCTGGATTACCTTTTTATCCCCCTCCACTATCACTGTAAACACAAAACAACTGTTAGAGGTGATTTCCCACAGGTGTTAATCATTACTTTTCTGTTTCTTTCAACATCCCTGCAAACGTCGCTCAGCCATGACCCCATCACCATAGTTGCATTTTTAAACTTTGAAGTGTTACTACTGTATACAGTATATATGACTGGTCTTAAAAGGATTTAAGGTCTTAAGTTTAGATTCATACAACCTGCAGAAACCCTGTCTACAGACTTTTTACAAGATTTATTTAAAAACAGTACTTTTTGGTACTGTTACTGTACATTGTAAAATGAATGGTTCACCCAAAAATTAAAATTCTCTCCTCATTTACTCACCATCATGCCATCCCAGATGTGTATGACTTCTGAAGAATATAATTTTTTTTTTTAGAAGAATATTTCAGTATTTCAGTATTTCATCTGTAGGTCCATTCAATGCAAGTGAATGTTGAACAAAACTGTGAAGCTTCAAAAATCACATAGACAGCATAAAAATAATCCATATGACTCCTGTGGTTTAATCCATGTCTTCTAAAGTGATCCTATCCGTTTTTGGTGAGAACAGACCAAAATGTAAATAATTTTCACAATAAGTCTTGACATTTACTTGCGTTGCAGGAACTCAGAGCTGAAATATCCTTCTAAAAATCTTTGTTTTTGTTCTGCAGAAGAAAGAAAGACATACACATCTGGGATGGCATAATGGTGAGTAAATGATGAGAGAATTTTCATTTGTGGGTGAAATGTTCCTTTAAGTTGACATTGCTGAACAGTTAAATGTAGGTCTGAGAACACCAAGTAGAGCTACAGTAACTTGTTTGATATGTAATTCTTTAGATTCTTCAAGCTATTCAAGCTGCTTTATCATTGCTCCTTGCTCAAATGCAATTGTTAACAATTGCTGTGAACCACTTATAAAAGTGTAATCATTGTGTGTCTGACATGGTGTCAAGGATTTTACATGGTATGAATCAGTGGTGCACAATGTGGCAATATTTTGGCAAATGTTGTACTGCTGTACATATCAAACAGTAAGTAAGGTTCAGGTATGTTGAATAAAACAGTGTTGTACACCATTGACATGATAGGCTCTAGAGTTTATACTTGTATTTACAGAAAGGGAGTGCACACTACAAAGGAGTTTGAGTTGTTTCAGTCCTTTTACATTGGACTAATTTCGGTACTTAGTTTAAGAACTGCTGCTCATGACTGAAAAATGTATTACTGATCTCATCTTATGAGGAGCTGTGGTCAGGGGTTGGATGGGCCGACCTCCCCAAATTCAGTGCCCATTATAACAGATCCTAGGCCCAAGGACCTCAGTGCTGTCTCACATATGGTTCTATTCCACTATTCTACTATCTACACAATCAGCTATTCTAGAACTTCTGACAATAAGAATTATTCTATTATTATTATTATTATTATTATTATTATTATTATAATGTAATCTGCTTCTCAGGACATTCAGGGTTACAAATGGGTATGTTGGAAGTTATGGCTGTGCCACTTTGTGGCGCTATGTACTTAAGGCCTGCTGCAAGTGCTCTTCAACTGGTGTCTTCGCCTTGGCATCCGGGCCCATTGCACCTCCTGTCCAATTCCAATGGCAGATGTTCTGCTATTAAAAGTATTGTCTCGATATGCAGACTGTGACTTTCTATTTTACTGGGGGTTTTTTTATTAAAAACTTTAAGTTTATATTTTTAGAAATTGTTGTTATCTGATGGTAAAATAGGATCAAATACAGAAGAATATAAATCACTTAGCCCCGCTTTTCCATTATAAGGAAGAATGTGTTTTGATTATCACAGGACAGATATGGACAGCAGTTTGTTATAGATGCGCTTACTGAAGAGATTAAGGAAGGCAGCTAAGAGCCACAGTTTAGTTATTACTCACACTTCTCCTTTTTTGCTTTTATTTGCATGAGTTTCTTTTCAAAACCTCTTGCAAGAACCATCTACTATTCCATTCTTTGCAGTGATAATATGATTACCTTTAAAATGTTGCTTGTTTTTACTTCTTTTTTTTTTTTACCTTCAGTTGTGGAAGTGTAAACATGGTTTTCATTGATCAGTAGTGAATAGTTATTCTCATGAAACCTGTCAAGAATATGTTCAAGTCATATTTCACCCCAAATTCAAAAAAGAGAAGAAATTATATTTTGCATAAAGAAAATTAAGCCTATTTATTTTACCATTAAGGGTTTTTGCACTGATGGTAGATTATTTTCAAGACAATTACGCACACCCCTCCAATTCTCAATACTTCATTGTTTAAAAAATATCCTATTCACAGGTTTTTTTAAAATATAACCAAATTAAATTGATTCTAGTTTATATCAAAGGGGCAATCAGTAATTTTGTCCTCTTTAAAAAGTATTCAAGGAAATAAATAGTTATTTTGAAAATTTAATAAAATCGTGAGCACTCACATGAGTTGGAGACTCCTGTCATATCAGTAACCTCATAAAAGCTGTTTATTCTACATGAGGATGGTCCCCTCATGGGGTCTGCCAAGTGGGGATTGCATGACCAGCCAAATGCTGCTCGCTTAATCTCAGTAAATGTCCTGCTATTGGACTCTTTCACTCATGGATTAAATACATAATGGTGGACTTTGAAAAGGAAATTTCTACAATTGCATCGGTAACGAAAAAAATGATTGCTTTTCAATAATGCTGCATCCATTTCTCTAGAAGTCAGTGTAAGCCCATTACAAAATGCATTAAAAAAATACTCATTGTGATTTTTTTTTTTTAACACTTGTGTTCAACTTTTCCAGTTTGGAGTTTGCGGTACCAGATGCAGATGACACTGTGCAGCTGCAGACAGAAAAGGTAGTGACAGTCAAAACAGAGGGTATATTGGCCATTTCTGGACCATCAACTTGTTCATATGTTGTTTTTTTCTTCTTTTAGAAAACAATGCTCAGATACTATGTGTTTGAGGGCATGCATTACATATGGATGGCCAAGAAAGGAGCGTTCTGCAAAGCAAGGTATGGTCTATTTTTTTTTTGTATTTGTACTAGTTTTCTCTTAAAGCCCTTCATGGTTATACTGGTGACTGAAAAGTATACCGTTTTAAATTTTCATCTGTTCCTAGTATTCTCAATGAAGGCTCGACCTTTTCTGACCTGCATGGCCGGCAGCAAGGACTGAGTAGAGCAGACCGAACTGCAAGGTTTGTAACTCTTTTAATAGTCTATATGACAACATGGATACTGTATATTCATACATACCATGCACAATCACTGCCTTTCTTGGCCTTCAACACTTTCTATCCTTCAGAAAGCAGATCTTTGGGACCAATATTATTGATGTACCTGTGAATTCATTCTTGCAGCTTCTCTTTGAGGAGGTAGGAATTTTCTGTTTCTTTTAAAATGCTGTAGTGATTTCTCAAAGTTAAAAATGCTGTAAAATGAAGGATTCATATACTAAACCAGTTTCCTTCTTGTATCTTCCAGGTCCTCAACCTGTTCTACATGTTTCAGGTGTTTAGCATCATCCTGTGGATGTCAGAAAACTACTATTATTACGCTGCTTGTATCTTCATCATATCCTTAATTTCTATCACTGTATCCCTCTATGAGATTCGTAAGGTACATAAACATTTGTGGTTGTTTTAGCAGCTCATCTGAACTCTTCTGTGTTGCTGTGAATTTATAAAGTAAAAAAATATTTTTTGTTTCTACAGCAAAGCACAACTCTACGTCGCATGGCCTGCTTGGTAGTGAATGTAACTGTGCGCAGAGACAATGGAGGTGACTTTGTTTATCAAATGGCAAGAATAAGTCTGCCTAGATTCAGTCATTCTCAAGCAACAGTCGGCAATGTGGTATGTTTGCTGTTTACCGTAGTGTTTATACATTTTTTATATCTTTATGTTTGTTTGTGTTTTTTTCCAGAGGAGGAGTTGGTTCCAGGAGACTGTGTTGTGACTCCGGCTGAGGGTCTGCTCCTGCCGTGTGATGCTGCCCTGCTGGAAGGGGAGTGCTTGGTGAACGAAAGCATGCTGACTGGTGAGAGAAAGCAAACAGCTTCTAAATTTATGCATTGCCCCAAAAAATATTTGGACTCTTCAGGGACAGTAAAAAGGTATGAATTTTGATGTATACACCTTAAAACAAATGAATCTGCAAACAAATGATCTTAGAACTTTTCTCAAAACTAACTAAACTTTTCAGAGCTATTTTTGCTATTACATTTATCCAGCTGGTCTTAAAGTCATTTTTAGTGATTGTATGAAATCAGTAACCCTTAAGTTCTCACAGGTGTCATAGCAGAGTAACCACAAGTTTGTTCATCATATTAACAATATACATGCTCCAAGTTTGACAACCAAAAAGTGTCCACAAACTAATAATGCAGACATTCACTTCATTCACAAAAGCATTAATGTATATTAAAGTGTTACTTAAGTGTCCAAAAAATTTGGGGGCCACTGTACTTATAAAACAACTATCAAGGGAAGTGATATTTTGTAAAATGCTTCATGGCCATTGTTAGTCCAACAAAGCATTCTTTGTAGGTTTATTGCATACTGTTTGAAACACTCACCATTTTTGCTCTCACTTCTGTCTTTTATCACTTACTGCTCATTGTCAGGTGAGAGTATACCTGTGATGAAGACTTAATTGCCTGTGTTTGGGGCAACATACAGTCCAGAATCTCAGCGCAGACACACTTTGTTTTGTGGTACACATCCAGGCTAAAAGAGGTGGTCCTGATGGGAAAGTGTTCATTGCTGTTGTAACACGCACAGGTAGCATACTGTATACACGATCAGCCACAACATTAAAACTACCTGCCTTTTATTGTGTAGGTATCCCTTGTCAAGCCAAAACAGTGCCAACCCACATGCACAATGCTGTTCTCACCACAATTGTACAGAGCAGTTATTCGAGTTACCGTAGACTGTGTTAGTTCAAACCAGTCTGGCCATTCTCTGTTGAATCTCTCATATACAAGGCGTTTCCATCCACAGAACGGCTGCTGACTGGATGTTTTTTGTTTTTGGCACCATTCTGATTAAATTCTTGAGACTGTTGTGTGTGAAAAGAGATCAGCAGGTGCAGAAATATTCAAATATTCAACCCATCTGGCACCAACAATCATGCCATGGTCCAAATCACTGATCAAATTTTTTCCCCATTCTGATGGTTGATGTGAACATTAACTGAAGCTCCTGACCCATATCTGCATAATTTTATGCACTGCACTGCTGCCACACGATTGGCTGATTAGCTCGCATGGATGATTGTTGGTGCCAGATGGGCTGATTTGAGTATTTCTGCACCTGCTGATCTCCTGGGATTTTCACACACAGTCTCTAGAATTTACTCAGAATGGTGCCAAAACAAAACAAAAAATTAAGTTAGCCGCAGTTCTGCGGATGGAAACTGGCTGATTGCTGTATAACTTATACATTTCACATGTACTGCACATTAAAACGACTTGGATACACTGTAAAAATGTTGATCATGTCTGATTTAATTTATGTTTAAAACATTGTTGTATATGCTATAATGCTTGATTTGGGGTAAAATTTAGTGAAGCAATGAAATTGCTTTCTTTTGTTGTTTTCTCATTGAAACCATTTTCGTTTGCCAAAGGGGATCTTATAAGCTCTATCCTCTATCCTCAACCATTAGACTTCCTACTTTTCTTAGGAGTTCTTGGTAAGTTGGATTACCTTCTCATGTATACCATGACTTTTGTTTGTGTCGGTCTTTTAATGCAGAAAATAGCCCTTATCAGAATGAATCTCTTTTCTTTTCAGCACTGGTCGGCACTATTTATAGTCTTGTCATACTTTCAATGAGCAGTGTAAGTATTTCAGAGTTGATTAACAGCTCAATATCCTCCACATTTTTATGATTAAATGGTCTAACTGGAATGTCTTCTGGTATTTAGGAATAAAAAACTTTATCTTTATTCATTTACTTTTACTTTAAATGTGTAGTTCACCCAAAAATGAAAATTCTGCCACCATTTCATCACCCTTATGTTGTTCCAACCCCATATAACTTTCTTTCTTCCATGGAACACAAAAGCCTCACTGTTAACTTAAATTAAAGCGAATGATGACTGAGGATAAAATTCTGCATGACATCTTCCTTTGTGTTCCATGGAAGATAGATAGTCATATGGGTTTGGAATTTTTTTTTTCTTTTTGGCAGAACTATCCTTTTAAAACGATTCCATATTGCAAATAAAACATTTATTAGAATTTTTTTTTTCATCAGACAACCTGGAACAAACTTATAATTAGATCTCTGGACATTGTGACAATAATAGTTCAACCAGCTCTTCCTGCTGCTTTAACTACTGCTGCTATCAACGACCAGAATGTGGGGTGTTCTGCATTAACCCTCCTCGCATTAACATCTGCAGAAAAATATAACTTTTGTGTTTAGACAAGGTGAGAGAACAAGGTTTCAGGAGATCATTTTTGGGACTGCTTTTTGAAAATTATCTACATTTTACACCAAAGCAACAAACGATGGTATATTCTAACCATTGTAGTTTCAAACATTTGCACTTATACAAATTAATTGTTAGCTTTTTCAGAGACTTACCTTCAGGTTGTTAAATAAATGAAATAATAATTTTTTGCATAGCAAATACATTTTGTTGGTTTAAAGATTACATCAGAAATGTCCTGATATGAGACCGATAGAGTAGTTCTTTCTATTATTATTCAGCTTAGGGCAACTCCCATTTTAGATCTCTCGACTTGTTCCATTAGGGTAATTTCCATAAAAGCTAGTTTACATGGAAATGTTTATTGACCAGATAATGAACCTATGAAGCTAATAAGAGAAGAGTTAAACTCTGCTGCTGTCAATGCTAAACACCAAGGTCCAAGCTTACGTAAGTAAATGAGAACACCCTGAATGTGCTGTATACCCAAGTCAAACATCTTCATCCTCACATTGTACACATGCTTTTTGTGTCAACCCTCAAGGCATTTACTATGGGGTATACATTAATGTATGTAAAGGTGTTCCCCTTATCTTACAATACCTTTGCACTGACTGAGAATGAAACTACATTCCAGTGAAAAGGTTATTATAGACCAATGTTGAATAATCAGTAATTATGATAATGTCTTTATTTAAAAGTGTATACTCTGTTTGATTTCAGACAGGCACTCTTACAGAGGATGTTTAGGTGTCTGGATATTTTGGGTGTGATGGAAGCTAATGGAACAGGATTTGGCGAGCTAGTCCTGACCTCATTTTCTCCCTCCAGGGCCGATGGTCTCTGCACTTGCCTCCTGTCATTCGGTGGCTTTGCTGGGGGGTCAACCAATTGGAGACCCATTAGAGCTCAAAATGATAGAGTCCACTGGCTGGATAATGGCTCATCTCCAACAGTGCTTGATATTCTTCAATGTTCTTCAGTGGTAAAACTGGCACAGAATCAATTTCTTAGTGAAATTCCCGTTATCTAATGAATGTTAAGGGAATAGTTCACCCATAAATAAAAATGTTGTCATTATTTACTCACTCTCATGTCATTCTAAACCCAGATGCTGTTTGTATGGAAAACACATGAATTTTGAAGTTTGTAGTGACCACATCTGTCAAGCTACAAAAAGGAAAAAAAAAAAACACACCATAAAAGTAGTAAATATGACTCATGCACAACAGGAATATTTCATTTGTTATTCCCTGATAATCTTCATTCTCTAGTACACATCTAAAATTTTTGCAGTCCATTTTTTTATTTTAAATCTGAACATGGATCAGAATAAGATTTTTTAAGTTTATGAGAGAATAGTGACTTATATTTCAGTCCGTTCTTCACACAAATCTACTGTATGTCTTCAGAAGGCATGGAATGTAGTACATAAGTCATATGGACTTTCTTTGTGTGTGCTTTTATGGTGCTTTTTTGTACTTTTTGGAGCTTGACAGGCTTGGTCACTATGAACTGTTGAATGGAAAATAGCTTTGTCTAGAAATACTTGTGTGTTCCACGGAATTAGCATGCAGGTTTGGAACTACATGAAAATGTATTAATGATGTCAGGAACCTTATATCCCATGTAAGCTGGTTTCAATGAGTATTATTTATGTATATGTAGTTACATTTATTTGTTAGTCAGTTTTACAGCAACTTTAATGTGGTCTTGAATGCAAATGACAGACACTGATGGAGCCTGCAAATGAGATGAGACTTGATTTGGAGTTTGGGAGACACAGAGTACTTGCTGTGATGAGGCCTCCTGCATCTGAGTTGCCATCAGGGGGGAACTGTAAGTGAAGCACCCTCCTGAAGAAAGAAACAGTCATGATTGTGAGCACTGATGAAAGAAGGATATGACTTATATGATTAATTACGACAAAGCAAAGATAATCTTTATCTTTCATCCCCTTTTATGTTTTTCAGTCTGTCAGTCAGCCAGTGGCAATATTGCGGTGGTTTCCTTTCTCCTCTTCTTTGCAAAGGATGAGTGTGGTGACTGTAGGACCAGGAGGAAGTTCACCTGTCGCATTTCTCAAAGGAGCACCTGAGCTGGTGACCAGTTTCTGCCTTAAAGAAAGTGGTGAGTTCTTGAACCCTAAAACTTGGTTATGTTTACACCTTGAGAAGTTTGAGTATATGGAACACTGCCTGTGCACTAAATGTATTCCCTGTCTTTGTGCTCTCCTTATGCCAGTGCCTACGCATTTTTCACCCTCTCTCCAGGAGTATGCAAGCCAGGGCTTCAGGGTCCTAGGATTTGCCTTTAAGAGACTTGCTAATGAGATTGCCTTGAGCACTGTCGAACGGTCAGCTGTTTTGTTTTATGTACATTCAGTATGTACTTTTATGAAATTAAAAGAAATTAAATATGAAATTATAAGAATTTTTTTTCTTGTTTTTGTCTTTTTCTGCCTCTAAAACACCTTTCCTTTTCAAATGAAGTCACAAATCCCTCTTATTTTCAATTCCTCACCTACAACCATCTGTCTCCATTCTGCTGTGTAATGCCCACTTATCATGATCCAATCAATTCCTGATGGATAAAAACAGTCATTTCCAGTCATGGAAGTCCCATCCTACATTTCTTCTGTTTATTTAAATATCCTCATCAGGTAAGACAAAAGCATAGTGTCGAGGCTGCGGTTAGTACCCGCCTTTCCCATTGTGGGGGAAATTCTGTAATAATGATTTAAAGTCTGAGGTGCCTTTCTAATAAGTATTTAATGAACACACTTGCAAGGTGGACCCAAAACCATATGGAGACTCTTAACTCCGACTGGTGGTGAGCGATGAGCCTCCAAATTCTATAGCTTATATGGGCCCTAGGAGGCAGCTGGATTTCATCATTTAGCATTCCTGATAACAGACTCACTCTCAACTAATAATTAGTTTCTCTCTGGGGCCAGCCACCCCCAGTTTCAACCTCCCCAACCCAGATAAAAGTGGTACAAGGCCACTCTGTCTCTACAGGTGCAGGGAGTGTGAGTAAGTCATGTACCCAGAGAGAAACACAGAACAACACACTGTATATTTACTTAAGACTTAATGTATGAATTTTGATTACACATTACTTAGTATATAATATTAAAATATGCACACATCCACATAATATTATATTTCACCCATCCACTAATCTTGGGTATGAATTGGCTGGCATTTACAAGTTTATTAAGGGGAATATGTGTGGATGGGTCCTGCAATAAAGTGTATCATGTGAGGTTTGTGATTTGCTCGGCTTGGGGGCAGTGCAGGGGCCAGCTATGCTAGCTCCACGTCAGGAGGACGTTAGGGAGGGGGAAGCCTCTGGTTCCCCTGCCCTTAGAGGTTTCCCTGAAGGGTATCTCCCTCTGGAGCAGATGCAAGACTAGACACTTATGCACACCTTCAACCAAGTGAGAGTGATTGATGGTCAATGCCTCCAGCCAGATATTGCACTCGCATATCCGTGTTGAAAATTCTCACCTGATGAGATGACGTAATATGTCTTGTGAGGAAACGGATCCTACCAGCTGTAGCAAAAAATTAATTAACTCCACATTTGGTGTATGCATGTGAGCAGCATGTTCACTGAAGGAGATGCTTCTCTCATCCCTTCCTTCGTGAGAGATTTCCTATAGAGATTTTGTGTGCTTGACTTTATAACAAACAACTCTATGGCTTGATTCCAATGCTGCTGACAAGAAAATAAATGATCATGGAATTAAGAGCTGGATTTATTGTGTTTTATTGAGCCAAACCAAATCCAAATTCTATATTGGTCCTTCGAGACGGAAAAGCTGCTAGGATGGATAAAGTTGATGAATCTGTGAGACCTAAATGGACGTCAAGACCCCCTAGATGGCACCAAGATTATTTAATTACCCAGTCAAACATATTCACTCGCATACAAGGACAATTCCCTCCTGATCCTGTTCATTTGGAGTTATCCCAGGGAGCTGCTATATCTGAGACTCAAGCCGAGGTGAGAGTTCTTTCTGAAGATATACAGCAAATAAAAGGAATGTTGTCAGATTTGGGCCAGACAATGAGAGTCATGCATATAAGAAGTTCTTCTTTCTCTTCAAGCTCTGAACATAGTTCCAATAAAGCATCCCCTGTTCTCAGACATAATTAGGATGATTAAAATAATAGAGCTTCTCTCGTTCTTGAATTGGGTGATTGCTTAAGAAAGAGGCAAAGCGAGATAATATTCCTCCATTGACTTTACCTCCCAAAATCAGTAGACAATGTACTACTCCACCACAGTCTATGTTGCCCACCCCCTTGACACAAGTTGGGAGATCATCATTGTAGACATGTTCCATACAGCTTCTTGATTCACGATTACTAAATGAGCCTGTCCCAACAGCTCACGCTAACTTATGTTGAACCCTTTTGCAATAAGTTGGATCAAACTCAGTTTGACAATGGTTCCCCATGGTCATCTTCTCTAAAGATCTAATGATCAGCAAGCAATGCTGATCATTCAATGAGTGATTTTTGGGGGTACTCGACTATGGGAATTCACACTGGGAGATTTTATGGGCCCTTATATCCCAGTCAAATGCAAATTCCAGCATTTTGATGCAGAAGCTAAGAGAAAATGGATCCTGTATAATGGTCATTTTTGGAAATGTTGTTGAACGCATTGCTCATCCAAGCGTGATTTAAAGAAAAGTTGCCCATTTTGCAGTCTGTCATTTAGGAATCTTGCATGAGGTACATTTTCGTTAACCTGACTCTGGGTTTTTCTATCGGAGTGGACCAAGTGGCCTTAATTCTGTGCTCTTAATGGTGGTGAAAGTTATTCTAAGTCACCAGGGAAAGGCTTTGGAGACATACGCCACCCTCGATGATGGTTCAGAAAGAACCATGCTCCTCTCCTCTGCTGCAGAGATGTTGGGCCTGAATGGGCTGGCCGAGTCCCTGATACTGCAGACAATTTGTCAGGTTTCCAAAGAAATTGAGGGTGATAACGTCACATTTTCAAACTCGACAGTGTCCTTTAAGCAGAGGAAATATCAGATTAGGGCTGCATTCACTGCCAAGATGTTGGATTTACCTGAACAGGTTTATGCTGTGCTTATTTTCCAAAGATGTTACCAGCATCTCAGAGGTATTCCTCCTGAAGATTTCCACAGGGTTAATCCCATGTTATTAGTGGGAGCAGATCACCCTCACCTTCTTTGTTCTACTGAACAACTAATATTTGGTCCTCCCAGAAGCCTAGCCTCACTGCATACTCGTCTGTAATGGGCACGGCAGGGACCCACTACTTTGATCAAAGAGATAAGATCTACTTCCCAGTGTCACTTCTTGGCCTCTTCTACCAAAGATCAGTTGCAGAAGGATGTAGAAAGGTTGAGATGTCTTCCCCTATTCCCAGACTTCAAGAGCTGCTTTACGGTCAAGGCAAGACCAAGACGCCTTTGAGTGCCTGGAGCAGAAAACAGAATGCCAAGAGATCAATGGTGTTGAAAGATATGCCGCTACTCTACTTTGAGCCAAACACGCACATAGACTGAATGCTCCCCAGCAAGCAGTAGTGCCAGCATTGTGCCGTACAGAGAGCAAGCTTGCAAAACAAATCCAGCACTTGCAGCAATATATGATCAAGAATTTCAAAAGCTTTTTATACCAGATTCATCTTGGTATATTCCACACCACCTAGTGGAACATAATGGTAAGCATAATTTAGTATTTGACTGCTCCTACTAATACCAGAGTGAAAGCCTGAATTCTTATCTGTTACCTGGCCCTACCTTAGGTCCATCCTGACAATGAGTTCTTCTCTGTTTCGGAGAGCACCAAATTGCAATCAGTGTGGATATTTGAGCCATGTTCCGTCAAGTTTGCTTGTTGCCCTCTGATAGGCCTTTGTTACGCTTTCTCTGGTGGAATATGACCAGAGGTTTATGAATGGCAAGTTTTACCATTTGGCACAACAGCTAGTCCTTGTTGTGTTATCTATGCACTCCAGAGACATGTTCAAAGCCTATTGGCTGAAAATCCTGAAGTTCAAGCTTAAGTCCTTAAGTCCTTTTATGTGGACAATTGTTTGCAGAGCTTACCTACTGTTTGTGAGGCTATGGAGATGATCACAACATTGCTTTCCACTCTGAGTGAAGGAGGTTTTCGAGATTCGACAATGGGCCAGTAATAATGCTATGGTGGTTGAGCACTTACCTGCAGAAGCACGCTCACCTCATACAGACTTGTGGTTGAGTCATGATTGCAAAACCCATGTGAGGGCACACTTGGACTGAGTTGGCATTGTGTGCAGGACACCTTGGGATATAAACATCGTCCAGTGGAATATAAGGTTCTTACCATGCACATTTTATATTGCATCCTTGCTCGTCAATATGATCTTTTGAGTTTTATCATTCCATTTACTACATGCAACAAGATTCTGCTCCAGCAGTTGTGGATAAAACCTGCTTGTGGATGGGATGATCCAGACATTCCTATAGGCATTAGGGCAGTAATTCTTAAAGTGTGGTCCGCCATCGCCCCCTAGTGGTCCGCGAAAAGATGACCTAAACTAGGCAAGTGTTTATAAAATCGTCACTTATTTAAGTAGATTTTTAATGCACTTGCGAAACTGTGATAACAGTTCTTGCCATTCTGTTTTAATAACGTAAAAATGGATCGGTGGCTAAACCAAAGAGGAGTCAAAAGAAAAGATCAAGCGTCCACTGAAAGCAGCAAAACTACAGCACCACAAAGGCCCACTGAAGCCGGTACGGAAGATACCGAGTCACGGCCACTGGCCACCACACTCCCGCAGACCACGGAGCTAGCGCACCGTGGAAAACCATGTGAGAAAGTTAAGCACAAATATCACAATGAGTACATAAAGTTTGGATTTTCCTGGACTGGGGATCTTGAGGATCCTAGACCTCACTGTGTTTTGTGTTATGATATATTGGCTAATGAAGCAATGAAACCATCTAAACTCAAGTGTCACTTTGAGTCTAAGCACAAAGATTGTACAGATAAACCAGTGTCATTTTTTGAGAGAAAACGTGATGAGCTTGAGCGACACATGAGTAAAAACACCTCACAGTTTTTTATGCCCGGTGAAAATGCAAAGGTTACTGAGGCATCATACAAAGTGTCTCTACTCATTGCAAAAATGGGAAAACCCCATTCAATTGGAGAGACTCTAGTTAAGCCTGCTGCAGAAGTTATTGCAAACGTAATGCTAGGGAAGAAAGCAAGTGATGACATGCACAAAGTACCTCTGTCCAATGACACTGTCCAGCGGCGCATAACTTCAATGTCCGAAAATGTCCAAGAGCAGCTGATCACACGATTACACCAGAGTCCCTTCTTTTCTCTTCAGCTGGACGAGTCCACGGACATTGGTAACGAGGCAAATCTTCTGTGTTTTGTGAGATACATCCATGCGCACTCAGTCCACGAGGATTTTCTCTTCTGTAAATCCCTTCCAACGAACACCACAGGAGAAGCGATCTTTGATGCACTAAATGCCTTCATTGTGCATAATAACATTGACTGGAAATGTTGTGTTGGAGTTTGCACTGATGGTGCAACTGCGATGACAGCCAAACACAAGGGCCTGGTAACGTGTGTGCGTAATGTTGCTCCATCCGCTGTGTCAACTCATTGCTGCATTCACAGAGAACAGCTTGCGGTGAAAAAGATGCCAAGTTGCCTTAAAACTGTTTTGGACGAGGCAGTTAAAATAGTCAACTCAATCAAAGGCAAGGCCCTCAACTCGCGTCTTTTTAAAGTCCTGTGTGAAGAAATGGGGAGTGAACACACAAAACTTCTGTTCCACACTGAAGTGCGCTGGTTATCCCGTGGCAAGGTCCTGTCTCGTCTCTTTGAACTGCGCGATGAAGTAAAATTATTTCTGCACCAAGCTGATGAACTGTATGATCGACTTCATGACTTTATGTGGCTTTCAAAACTAGCCTATCTTGCAGATATTTTCAGCACGCTCAATACGCTCAACTTAGCACTGCAAGGAAAAGCGGTCACAGTCTTCACTGTACAGGACAAAATTAAAGGGGCCCGCACCAAATTAAAGCTCTGGTGCGCACGTATCGATCGCCGTGAATTTGACTGTTTCCCCACTCTAGCGGACTTTCTTCTTGAAACTGAAGAGACCCTGGGTGACGACACCGTCACAGCCATAAAGGAACATCTACAAGGCCTTCACATGCAGCTGGGAAAATACTTTCCAGAGCTAGATGTGGACTTTGAGTGGATCAGAAATCCGTTTGGCGACATCATTGAGCAATGTACCAAGCTCTCAATACAAGAAGGCAATAGTCTTGTGGACATTGCATCAGATAGAGGTCTCAAAATGTCATTCAAACAACAGCCCTTAACAGACTTCTGGGCTCAGCTACTTCCTGAACATCCAAAGCTTGCAGAATCTGCCCTCAAAGTGCTCATGCCCTTCCCAACTACATACAACTGTGAAGTTGGGTTTTCCACACTGGTTGGTTTGAAAACAAAACAGCGCAACAGACTAAACGTGGAGCCTAGTATGAGACTGAAACTCTCCTCTTTGGAGCCAGACATTCAGAAACTGATGTGTGATAAGCAGCACCACTCGTCTCATTAATATTCACGTTAAGTTTTAGATAGAAATCTCAAAATATAAAATCCACAGATCTATTAGTTTTGTGTACTAGTTTTTGTTTCATGTGTAAAATCCCAGTAATTTCAGTGATATTGGACATTATGGGGAAAACATTTTTCAGCATTTTATTGTTACCATAGTTACAACCATAGACTTCCTATACCCACCACCTCAGTTTTAAACTAATGGCTCTTTGGAATGTCATTAAGTGGGACCTAGGCTGTTACAGTATGTTTAATTGCAGTTTTTTTTTCACATGTGCAATTTGTTGTTCATATTAAGCTGCAGCTCATTTCACATTTACTTTTTCAAATGAAATAAAATTCATATAATAATTTCTGATCATATCATAGCATTTGTGTTTGAATAATTAGTTTTTGACTTGAAACAGTTGCATATTAAACTTAAATTTAGCTTATCCTTCCTATTTTGTTGTTTTTTGGGGGCGTGTTAGAGTGGGATTCTGTTAGGTGGTCCTCAGAAAAAAATTGGAAGATAAAGTGGTCCTTGGGCTGAAAAAGTTTGAGAAACACTGCATTAGGGTGACCTGGCTGGCATGGGAAAAAGAGCTAACAGACCTATACAAAATCCTTGGTTCCTCAAGGGTATGGTTCAGTGGGATCAAATGAGGAGGCAGTCACAAGAGCTCACATATTCTGTGATACATCAGAACAGGCCTATGGATCAGCTGTGTATCTTCATCTTTCAGATGCCATGAAGTTCTCATCTCCCTTGTTATGGATCGATCTAGAGTAGCACCAAAGAAAACCATCTCTATTCCACGCTTAGAATTGTGTGCTGCCTTGTCTGGATCTCAGTTAAAAAATCTTCTACAAAAGGACCTTTCTGTGCCCATTCATAGAGTTACACCCTGGTCAGATTCGACTACAGTTGACTGACTTCTGATTCTTGCCAGTATAAGGTGTTCATAACTAATTGCATCACAGAGATCTTGGATTATGCTAGTCCAGAACAGTGGATATATGTGGACACTGGAAATAATCTGGCAGATGACAGGGGGAAAAGACTGGCAGAGTTATCTACCACTAGTCATTGGTTTCAAGGACTGCCTTTCCTTTCCTCACCTCACCATTGAGAGGTTGTCCTTTATCCCACAAGTTTATCTTCTGATGATGTGGCAGTGGAATTGAGAAAAACCCTTTTTTTTGTGGCCACGCAACAAGTTTCAGTGAGCCCTTCCAAGATTTATTATTCTCAATTCAGCACCTGATCAGAACTATTTGCATACACCATTGAGAACTTTTCGTCTAAATCAACATTGGAAAATAAGCTCAGTCACTCAATTCTTCCAACTCAGGAAGAAGATTTAGTAGTACAAGCTACAAGCTTTAGGAGTACAAGCTACTCAAAGTTGGTCAGTATGTTTCTCCACAAAGTTGTCTTGATGAATTGGCACAATGACACTGTTACATGTCTTATTAAAGTGGGGGTCGCCTCGTTTATAGTGAAGACATGGAGCCAGAAACTATCCACCCAATTGCTTTGGATCCTAAGAGCCCAATTACAAAGCTTCTGATTGCAGATTTGGATTCAACCTCATATCAACCAGGACCGCAAAGAGGTTTTGCCCAACTCCGAAGGAAGTACTGGGTTTTGTGTGGATGGCAGGCAGTGAAGACAGTCCAACGATCATGCCGTGAGTGCCGTAGGTGGAAAGTTCTCCCTCAGTTCCTAAGATGGCTGATCTTCCTCCAAGATTCCACCTTTACAATCCCACCTTCTTGTCAACAGGAATGGATTGCTTTGGCCCTTTCAGCATCAGTGTAGGCCATAGGCATGAGAAGAGGTGAGACCTTCTTTTTTAAATGCCAGACAACACAATGTGTTCACCTAGAGTTTCTATGCGGTCTGGATATGGATAGTTTCTTCCAGGCCCTCTGGAATTTTATAGCTTGTAGAGGTCATCCTTATGAAATTCTATCTGATCAGGGGACTCATTTTCGTAGAGGAAAAAGAGAGCTCAGAGAGGCTTCCAATTAACTTAGTCCTACCCTTCAGGAAATGCTTGACCAAAAGCAGATTAAATTCACATTTAATCCTCTACATTCCCCACATTTTGGAGGTTGCTGGGAGAAAGAAGTAAGATCTATTAAAGCTGCCTAGCAGATGACATTGGGTATACAAGTACTTACAGAGGAAGTCCTACATAATGTGCTTGTTGAAGTGGAGGAGATGCTAAACTCAAAACCTCTCGGATATGGGTATTCCAACATTTCTGACACTCATCTAATCACTCCAAAGATACTTTTGATGGGGTGGCGAGATGCTCCCCCAAGTGATGTATGTGGATTATGAACTTCTTACAAGCAGAAAGTGGAGGCACAGCAAGATTCTTGCTGACAGATTTTTGTCAAATTTCGTCAAGGATTATCTTCCTTGTCTTCAAAGCCATCAAAAGTGGAGACATGATGGGAATCCCATTTCACGTGCTGCCGTAGTTATGGTTGTTGATCCCCAACTCTCTTGTGGATTTTGGCCTACTGGGACTGTTACAAAGTTCTTGCCAAGTTCTGATGGCAGGATAAGGGTTGCTGAAGTTCTTATTGGTGGGAAACATTATATCCGTCCGGTTAGCCGTTTTATTGTCCTGTCTAAGTTTTTAGATGACTCCAAACAAATAATTGTGTAGAATTCTATGGGATAAATATGTTTACATATTTTGGGGCGGTTATTGAGAATTCTCAACTGATGAGATGACGCAATGCATCTTGTAAGGAACCGGGTCCTTCCAGCTGTAGCATATAATTAATTAACTCCATGTTTGGTGTATGCATGTGAGCAGCATGTTTGCTGAAGGAGATGCTCCTCTCATCCCTTGAGATTTCCTATAGAGTTGTTGCATGCTTGACTTTATAACATACAGCTCTGGCTTGATTCCAATGCTGCTGACAACAAAATAAATGATAATGGAATTAAGAGCTGGATTTATTTTGTTTTAATGGGCACACCATCCTGATAATACATATCCCAACCAAATCAAGTATCGGTTGTATCGAATGACGCAGGTCATTCAGACAAAGGAGAATAAAACCCAATTGTTAATACCGCAGAGACGTCATTTAATCAGACCCTAAAGAATATAATTTGTAAGTTCGTACACAACAACGCTCAAGACCCTATTATTTGCAGTATGAGAGGTTCTGCGAGCCTCCATGGGGTTCTTCCTATTTGAATTATTGTACGGGCATTGAATGCATGACATTCTCAATGTTCTACAGCAGAATTGGGAGGAGGGACCTTTAAACAGCAAAAATGAAATTCAATAAGTTCTTGAGCTGAGAGCAAAACTCCAGACACTGCGGCAATTAACACAGTAGAATTTGCTCCAGGTTCAAGAACGTCAAAGCCGGCTGTATAATGGGGGTACTCGACTATGGGAATTCACACTGGGAGATAAAGTCCTTCTTACTCCCCACATTGAGCTCTAAATTACTCGCCAAGTGGCAAGGACCCTTTGAGGTCATACGGTGAGTTGGGGAAATCGATTATGAGGTGAAACTAATGGATCGAGGCAGAGCATGTCAGATTTACCACCTCAACCTCCTAAAACTAAAACCATTGAGAGAGGCGGTCCCCATGACATTGCTTATGGTTATGGAGAGGAAGGAGCTCGGACCAGAAGTGAACTTAAAAGCCACCGATCGGGTAACCCCGTCACTTGTGGAGACCACCTCTCACCATCCCAAGTCACAAAGGTTGCAAGGAGAATTCTCCAACGTGTTCTCGCCTCTTCCCGGTCATACAAATCTCATAGAGCACCATATCGAAATGACCCCAGAGGTAGTGGTATGTTTTCATCCCTACCGATTACCCGAGCACAAAAAGAATAATGAATTAGGATTTTCCACACCGTTTGGATTACACAAATTCGTGACTCTTCCGTTTGGTTGGTTTGGGGCCCCGGCTACATTTCAGTGGCTCATGGACAGGATCCTTAGATCGCATGCTGCTTATGACATAATTATTTTCAGTAATGATTGGCATTGGCACCTGCAGCATCTGAGGGCTGTCATGAGATATTTGAGATGGCAAACCCAAAGAAGTGTGCAATTGGGCGGGTGGAATTATGGTATCTGGGCTTCCACTTGGGTCATGGGTAGGTGCGGCCCCAAATTGACAAGACTACAGTGATTGCAGCCTGCCCAAAAGGAGGTGAGACAGTTCCTGGAGATGGCTGGTTGTTATTGTAATTTTGTGCCTAACTATTCAACCGTCACCAGCCCGCTGACTGATCTGACTAAAAAGGGGGCACCAGATTTGGTCCAGTGGATGGAGCCATCTCAGCAGGCGTTCACACAGGTAAAGGCTAGACTTTGTGGCGGGCCTTTATTGTGCTCTCCTGACTTCACTCTCCCTTTTATCTTGGAGAAGTATGCATCGTACAGGGGGGTGGGAACGGTACTGTCCCAGATGTTGAAGTGGAGGAGCACACTGTGCTGTACATTAGTCATAAGTTCTTGCTGAGAGACTTAAGTACAGCACAATTGAGGAGTGTTTGGCCATCAAGTGAGCAGTCCTCACCCTCCGATACTATCTGTTGGGACGTGCTTTCACCCTCTTTTCGGACCACAACCTGCTCCCGTGGCTCCATTGCTTGGATCACCGGTTGGTATCTAACTCTCCAGCCTTTTAAGTTCATGGTGGTCCACAGGCCGAGGGCACAGATGGCTGTTGCGGATTTCCTCTCCAGATATGATGGGGGAGTAAGTGACATACCGGATGGCTCCCCGGCCTGAGTTGGGCGATGGGGGACTGGGGCTTTGCTGAGCGACGTCTGCAGAGAGTGAGGCCAGGTGAGGAAGAGTGGAAGGATTGAAACCTGTGGGAAATTATCTCTAACAGCTGTTCTGTTTTGCAGTGAGAGCTGAAGAGAGAGAGATGCATGGAGCTGTGTATGTGTGTATATTGTTGAAAATAATTGTTTTTTGTGTAGACTGAAAAGTGGATTGTTGACCTGGCCCCGCTTCCTCCATCATAAAAGAGAAAGGGATCTTTCACAATGATATCTTGATGTGTGCTTATAGGGTGGATGTGGAGAAGGGCATGAACTTCCTGGGTTTGTTAGCCATGAAGAATCAAGTGAAGCCAGAGAGTGCAGGAGTAATTCATACCCTTAATTTCATACCCATACACCTTCAAATTTCAAACAATAAACCTTATATAAACACACTTTAATTGTGCCAACAGTAACAATACTGCTATACCATAGAATTGTGCTAACAATAACTATACTTTTATGCTGTATGTTTATAACCATGATTTGCATTTTATTGTCCAGCGTTGTTGAATTCTTACTAAATAATTGTGTTGGCACTGTCTGTTGTATCTTAATGAGATACAATCAAGTGTTTAAGTGAAATTGATTGAGCATGTTTTTTTATGCTCTGTCAGGTGACAACACCCTCACAGCTGTGAACATAGCTCATGCATGTGGAATGGTTTTGTCACATGAGTGGGTTATTTTTGTTCATGCGTCGCCCCCTACTGCAAGTTCAATGGCCTCACTACATTTTCATCAAGGAGAAGGTGTAATAGTCAACATTAATACTCAGGAAACTATGAATGTTCTCGCACAGGTTTGCTAAGTTGAACCAATTTATTGCTATACAATTACCATTGAGAAATTGCAAAGTAATGTCTTGCATTTTTCATTAAAAGTCATCCAAATAGTTAATCTTAAATGAAAAATTTCTCATCATTTACTTACCCTCATGTTTTTCCAAACCCATGTGCCTTTCTTCTGTGGGAAACAAAAAGGAGGTATGTTGTATATTACTGGTCATTTTGTTTCTACAATTTCAATAAATGGTTATTGAAGCTTTCAAACTTAAAAAAGAATGCAAATCATAATAAAAAATTTTTTATGAAGTCATACAATGGCTTTGTGTAAGGAACAGACCCAAATTTAAGTCATTATTCAGTTGTTTGATACTTTTGTGTTGCCTTTTTTTCCCACTTTCAATACATGGAAAAGTTTGCTTACGATATTCTTAAAAATTCACCAACAACATTAGGCAATATTAATTTTTGGATGAACTATTCATTTAATTCAGAACAGGAACAAAGAGATCATGATTTCCTCTTCTTGTTCCCAAAGGGCCTCTATCAGAGTGGTGCTGGCTATCATTTGGCTATAAATGGGATATCCTTTGCAGCACTTTGTGATCATTTCCCTGAATATCTTCCAAAGGTGACTTACTGATTAAGTTCTCCAAGTATTGATTGTTATTATATACCATTAAAGTGTTTGACTGGTTTTCAAAATAATTTGTCCAACTCCAACAGTATGCATTGTTCTCATGTGTTAAAGATTCTCATGAGATGTACAATATATGCCCGCATGACTCCAGACCAGAAAACCCAGTTGGTAAAAGCTCTCCAAAAACTGAAGTGAGTATAGGTTCAATGGCAGAGAGCTGCAATAAAGAACAGTAGTTAATCATAGGTTTGTAAAATGGCCTTTAACACTGAATATAAATTCCATTTCTCCTGTGCATTTATAGAGTGGGCATGTGTGGGGATGGAGCCAATGATTGTGGTGCGTTGAGGGCTGCAGATGTTGGTGTGTCATTATCTGAGGCGGAGGCCTCCTTGGCGTCTCCTTTCACATCCAAGTCTGACAACGTTAGCTGCGTGCCTTTACTTATAAAGTAAATACACACTTTTCAGATTTGTATGCATGGGTTGTTTAGTTCACTCAGCATTCTATATAATACTGTTATAGTATATTATGTTGGAGCCATACTTTTGTAATAATAAGTCACAACATACTTATTAAACTGTTTTAATAAGTTTTAATAAATTAGTATTTATCTGTAGGAAATTAAATGCATTGTATTCTTTGTAATGGAACAAGTCAAATAAATGCCTAATTTGTTTTAAAACAGGGAAGGCAGGTGCTCACTGGTAACATCATTCAGTCTTTTCAAGTACATGGCCTTGTACAGTTTAATCCAGTTTGCCTCTGTACTTATTCTCTACACTGTGAGTGTTTGCCTGTCCAAATTTTGTTGCAATACATTCTATTCATCAGCTAAATCAATATCCCAAGTACAATAATTGAGCAATGAAAAAGCAAGTCTGTGATTTTGTTTTGGGTTTTTTTGTATGAAAAAACAAACTTGGGTGACTTGCAATTCCTCTTCTTTGACTTGGTTTTGGTGACGGTTTTGGCTATAGTGATGGGAAGAGGAGGCCCCAGCGATGGGCTCCATCCACAGAGACCCTCTGCCAGCCTTCTGTCTCTGCCAGTGCTTGCTAGTTTACCAGTGCACACTGTACTGCTCATCCTAGCTCAGGTGTCTGTCCTGCTTATCACAGTGTCACAAGACCGGTAGGTTTCATAACTGACTAAGACCTAATTTTCAAGTAACAGGAAAAATCTTTTTGCCTAATACAACTGTTATTTTATTTAGATTTTTTAGGTATGTGCCCCTAAACTCCACTAACACAGGAGCTGCAAACCTCCCCAACATGGAGGACACAAGCGTGTTTCTTATCAGGGTTCCAGTATATCATCATGTCTTTCATGATAACGAAAGGATATCCTTACAAAAAACCACTATATTACAATGGTGAGATTCTAAACATTGGCTTTATCTTGTTTGATTCTACCCTCTCATTCTTAGGCCTGTGTCACACTGCACACATAGGTGGCACATACTTATTTAGGCTCAGATATAAACAGGCATTCACACTTTGCATATAAGCAATGTGGCGCTAGTAAATTTTCAGCGTTAAGCCTTTTTTAACTGCACGTAGTGCAGTGTACAGCAGAAAACACATTGAAAATGCACTGTAAACCTATTTATCCACACAATCTTTGGCAATATTTTTTTACTTTTGTAAAGCAGCTTAAAATAATGTCTACTTGCCTATTTAAAAAAACAAAACAAAGATGCCTGTCGGGCTTAATGCAAGTTACATGCATTAATGGGCACATAAACTGCACTTTCTTTTCAGCAAAATTTACAGAATTTAGTAGTTTTTAGCTACACTTTGGGGTGTGGTTCATCTGACCATAGAACCCGGTTGCTTTTGAAGTTTCAGTAGTGTCTGGCAAACTGAAGATGCTTGAGTTTGTTGTTGGATGAGAGCAGAGGCATTTTTTCTTGAAACCCTCCCAAACAACTTGTGGTGATGTAGGTGATGTCTGATATAATTATTTATTTTCTCCAGCTGTGATAATTGGAGATTCTTTTGCCAATTGAACCATCCTCCTCACTGTGCATGGAGACAATATAGACACACATTCTTTTCCAGGCAGATTCTTAAGGTCTCCAGTTGAATGGAACTTGTTATTATTGCTCTGATAGTGGAAATAGGATTTTCAATACTTTAGCTATTTTCTTATAGCCACTTCTCATTTTGTGAAGCTCAACAACCTTTTGCAGCACATCAGAAATATATTCTTTGGTCTTACCCATTGTGATAGATGACTAAGGGAATTTGGCCTGTGTGTGTTCCATTATATGTAGATTAATTTCAGTTTTAAGTAGTGGTGAACTGACCAGGAAATTTGATGCCGATACCGATCCTTAATTTTTTAACACTAAGATCGTCTGATACCGATACTGATTTTTAAAAAAAGTGCCCTTTGCCACACTTTTGCAAGTTATATGTTGCAGTTATGTTTATGCCCCACACAGTACAATTACGGTAAATCTTTACAAAAAGGTTTCAATTGGTAACATTATTTAACATCATTACTCTAATTAATATGAACTAATGAACTTAATGTTAGTTACAAACATATACTATTACATTTTTAAAATCAAAAGTTGTGTTAGTTGATGTTAGTTAATGCACTATGAACTAAAAAGGAACAACTGTAATTTTATTAACTAACATTATAATTAATAAAGGCTTTAAAATATATTGTTCACTGTTTGTGCATGATACCTAATGCATTAACTAATGTTAACAAATTAAAACTTTTTACAAAGTTACCAAAATTATATTAATTGTGAATTGCTAAAATTCCCAATTATATATGATTAGTTCTGTTGTCAATATCAAAAGGTCATTGTGACATACTGGTAAGCAGTAAAACCCATGAGAGCATCACACAGCTGAGATAGGTAAAAAAAAAATATGTATATCCATTACAAGCTCTAACACTGCTCTAGTGAGAAATCATCAATATCGTTTATTTGTTTACTCTCTTTGGGGTTTTGCTTATTAAGCAAATGCGTGAAGATGCGGTGGCATTATGGTTCAAATGTAATTGCTGTTGTTAGAGGTAATGTGATGTCTGGCTGCTCAATTCAGATTTCAAATGGTCTTTTGCATCACTCTTAACGTGACACACAATGATGACATAAAAAATCGGTGACTGCAGCACGGAACATTACAATGTTTGGGGGGTGCGCAAGATGGCAACTGAGGATAAAAATTTGTTCCTTCACCTTAAATCGTTCTATTTGTTTAATAAATTGGCCAATCATTGACATCTAAATGTAAGGCTTATAACTGATCATCAAGTAAATTAGGTGTTGTAACTTTTTCTACAACTTTGCAACTCACCGATGTGTAGCCTAGTTGATTTATGGATGTCATATGGGAATAATCGATAAGCCGGTGTTGCAGTCTTAAAAGGTACATTTAAGTAATAAATAACTCAATTGCATGACCAAGGTCAATGGGTGAAATTGGTAATAGAAAATAATGCTGAAATTTTTATTTTGGAGAATGTCTATGCTACTAACTTTACCACACAAAATAAAGCATTATTTTGACAGTTCGAACACCAGATTGAAAAAATATTTGAAATGTTTAGCATTGCAAAACTAGCAATTGGATTAATACAATCAATATGGGATTCTGAAAAGGATTGATTTCCTCCTCTTCCAAATGTCAGATCTGTTCTTCCATAACTTAATAATATATGTTCTACTTTTGAATTAATTGATATATGGGACATAAGTATCCAGATAAAGTTCAGTTTAAATGGTGTAAAAGGAACCATACTCAACAGCCACGTATAGATTATTGGTTAATTTCAAGGTATTTAGTGAATTATGTTAAAAATTAAGAAAAACTTATATGTGAAATTGTAAATCTCTCTGGAAATTGCAGTTTAAAATGAATTATTACAATTACAATTAGATATAGATCAAATATATGAATTGAAAAAATAGAAAAATTACAAAATATTTTTTTAACATGGAAAAAAGAAATGTAGAACTCACATCTATGGTCAAACTGAGTATTAATGGACAGTTAACAGAAAATGTTATGGAAATAACAAGATATGTGGCCAAATTTTACAAGGAATTGTATTCTTATGACAATAAATTGAGTAATGCAATCATTCTTAGATTATATTAAAGAGGATGCTAAAAAGATAAGTGAGTCTTCTATGAAAATGTGTGACCAAGAGATGTCTTTAAATGAAGTACTTTATTGTATTAACAAACTTATAGACAATAAGCCACCCAGGAACGATGGTTTGGTTTAGTGAATTTTATAAATATTTTCAAAACATTTTTTGTTAGCTGTATTTAGTGAAGCTATACAATATGGTTGTTTACCAAGTTCACTGAGACAAGGTTTGATAACTTTATTACTAAAGCCCAGTAAAAATGTATTACTTTTAGAAAATTGCCGCCCGATTACATTGATTAATAATGATGCAAAAAATGTTGCACATATATTTGGTGAAAGACTAAAGGATTGTCTTGATCCCATTATTGATGAATGTCAATCGGGATTTATGAGAGGTCGACACATTTGTAATAAAATAAGGTTCATTTTGAATTTAATTGATCACAACAATTTTATTACAGATAATAGTTTTAATGTATTTGTTGATTTTTTTTTTTTTTTTTTTTTTAAAGCATTTGATACTATTGATCATAATTTCATGTTGGAGACCTTACATTTTTTGGGTTTTGTAGAATTCTTTAAATGAGCTATTCGAACATTATATAATGACTGTAACAGATCAATTAAGTTGCCATATGGAACAACATCGAGGTTTAAAATTAGTAGAGGCAAAAACAAATCTTTCTTTTTTTAGAAACTGGTACGATAACAGTATTGTACTGGTGAGACTGCTAAAGAGATTGCAATAGTTTTTGATGCCATTCCTGGTGGCCTTATTCAACTCTTATCAGGTGATATATCCTCTGAGTGTATCTCCATATATAATACTTGGATAAGTATTAATGGTGTGGAGACTTTAGCTAAAAAATTTAACAACTTCTTTGAATTTTTTTATGTTTTTTAATTTAAAACGAAATACATCGTTACCTAAATGCAAACCATATTGGAATTCATTGTATAATCCATTGATTGAATGGAAAGAGGTCTGGAAGTTACTTGGTAAATACTGTCTCACCAATAAAGTTAAAGAAGTCACATATAAAGTTATTCATTTAATTTACCCAGTGAGACAAGTAGTCTCAAGATTTTTTAAGAGACATGGAGACTACATGTGTCTTTAGTAACTTATTGTAGAGGAAGAATCCATAAAACATTTATTCTTTGAATTTGTGTTTACCCAATTTTTTTCGGTTAACTGGTAAATATATATATTTTTATTGTATAAGAATAAGAGTTTACAACAAAATTTGGTGATGAATCTGTTAATTATATATGGAAAATACCATATACACAAACAAAAATGGGCAAACAATAAACCTAATATCATACCGTTTAAAACTGAACTGATGCATTATATTGAGACTCTTAAAAGATGCAAGAAATAAAAAAGGCAAAACGAACGCTTTATTTGGTTATTATTATTTGTTGTTTTTCCTTCTCTCTTTCTGTTTATACTCTTAAGATGCTACTATGATTGTAACAGTGATTACATTGTGATCCTCTGTATGTATATATTTGTTGTAAGTGTTCTTGTTCTATAATTAAAAAAAACATCAAAATATTTACCAGTCTCCTCCGTCACTGAGTTTTTCTTGTGCAATGGAAGATTTCTGCACCACGACTGGACAGGGTGCTTATTTGGAGAGCGAGATGATGCACCTGATTTGAAATCTGATTTGATCACTTGCAATTAATAGTGCAGACAGTCTGCCTGAAAAGATCTGATTTGAGAAAAAAAAAATCTGATTTGCCTGCAGTCTGAACAGCCGATCGATTGGTGCACCCTTAGTTTTAGGATGTTATCAACCTCATCATGTATATAAATTTCATAACAGCTCTTCAACTTCCAATAGAAGTAGAAGATATTCACAGTTCCGCCATGTTTGAGTTTGTTATGTGAATGAAAACAAGGTTTTCAAAAGGGATAGACTTACAGTGTTTTTGATGGCATTCACTGTAAAAAGCTGTATGAAGCTCCTAGATCGCATCTAATTTTCCATGATTCATATTTCTGGAGTTTTTTTGGAAAGATTTGTATTTTTATTATTATGTTTCGTCAGCAGAACGATCCAAAACACTAAAAACAACTGCACAACCCACTGAAGAGACCATATCCCTCACAGTCATGTTGTCATTCCCATAAAAAATTACAGATAGCGCTACTGTGGAAAAAGGTCCATAACCATTTAATAGTTATTGGCCACTATTAGGGAAATACTAAATTTGGTGATCCAGAAATCACTATATTTTCTGTATAGAGTCAGTTTGGTTACACAGCAGAAACAATGTTGTGCAAGCCTGCTATTGCAGTTACACTTGAGCACTGCTTGTGCAGTATGTGTGATGTGATAGAGGCCTTATATTTATGTTTAGCTTTGATAGGCTTACTGACAGTGTTCTCAGTGATTTTTCTTCATTTTAGTTTTGTTCCTAGTCACTGTTGGTCTTCTTTGGAATTATGATCTGGCTGGTGCTTTTTCCTCGTACCATCATCCATAGACTGCTGCAGCTCTATGACATTACCGATATGAGCTTCTACTGGTGGCTGTAGCTGCACTTAACTTCTTCATCTGTTACTTGCTCGAGGTAAAGAGAAGTACATGTAAATAGCATTTGAATCATGCAACCAATATCAGGAATTGCAGTTAAGTACTCATTCAGAATTCCATCCCACTCTTTTTATAGATTCTTATTGACCGTGGTGCCCTAAACTGCCTTGGCAATTTTCAAGGAAAACATGAGTCTAAGAAGCAGTACAAACGTCTGGACACCCTCTTAGCAGAAACCCCCTCATGGCCACCCCTGAACCAGCCCTTGTTCCCACCACAGTGCTCTGTCGTTGGTGTTAGCTAACACCTGCCTCCCCCTTTAGCATCTCAGATTTCCCTCTCTACACATATCAAAGGTTGCCAAAGATCTGTTACCACCTCTCAATGCACTAGTAAGGTATGCATAACAGAAGCTATCCTTTTCTGCCTATTATATATGGCACAGGACCTCTTCTCATGCAGCAATAGGAGTGAACTAAAAATCACTGTTAATGATGATGTTTTTAATACAAAATATAAATAAAGCATAAAAAGTTTTTAAAATATTTTGAAAGATTTAAATTCAGGGGCCAATCTGATGTGGGGTAAAACCTCATGTTGTGGGGATTTTTGCACAATCTTTTTTAACCAACTGATAAATATATACATGAAAATTACAAAATGTTATACTAAATAAAGGGCATATATCCATAATAATGCATTGATTTGTTTTGTTTTTTTAAATAACAAGTGGAGCTGAAGTAGATCCAAGAAACATTTAGCTCATGATTCGGTCATGATCCAAAATATCACATTTCTTTTATCCATGTAAATCTAAAAAAACAGAACATTACAAGTTTTCCAGTTGTACTTTGTTTGGTTTTGACTTATAGCTGGAAGAAGAGTTGATCCAAAAATGAAAACCGTCATTGACTCATGTTATATGAAACCGGTGTAATTACTTTCAGTTCAGAAAAATGCAAGCTGTTCTTTTCCATACATCGAACGTAACAACCAGTGAAAGGAAAGTGCCATAAAAGTATCCGTAATTTGATGGAGTGAATATTGGGGATCTGTGGTGTATATATGACCCTCAACTCACTTGCGTAAATCCTGAAAAAACATGTTTCAGATCTACATATTGTCACACTTTCTGGATGCTGAAAGATGACTAGTCTGCATCATGCGTTTGGAAAGTTACTAGTTCATACCAGTTGAGATGTGACTGATATTTATGGTTTAAAAGAATAGATCTAAGAACCGGAGTTCAACATGAACATACAATATATTCCAATATTGTTAGAAACTCTTTTAATATGTGTAGCCTCTAGCATTGACCACTGCTGTTATCTAATTTAGTCCACTCTAAGCTAGTTGCCCAAGTCACTTAAAGACTTGTATTATACTGTGAATATAATTCCCCATGGAATATCCTTTATTACAAAATAACCAAATATTTATTAAATCAAAACCCTAAATGTGAAAATTAGTATTCAGACATTATTTAAAAAGTCTTTATTAAATGGCCATTTTGAAAAGTATTTACAGGTAGATTTCCATGTTCACAAGCAGGGCACGGCCGACCCGTCTGGTCTGATTTGATACAGCACAATGGGTGAACAATGACAAGTATTTGATTCAAGATTAAAGGGCATTTCCATGAACTGCAGGATCATTTCAGAGACCACTTTCTTGGACAGAACAGGAAATAAAGGTTTAAAAAAAGGGTTTAAAAAAAATGCATGGAGTTACAGTCAAGAATGGTAGCATGGCTCTTCATATATCGACATTGTATTGCAAGAGCCAGAGCAACTAGGTCAACAGACTCAACACTCCAAATAAAGTTGTCTTGTGTACGCCACTGGTGCTATGCACACTTTTCTTAGGTTTCAATAAACATTAAATAAACTCTTATAGGATATTCTGTAATCCAGTTTTAGAGGCGTTTCCAAATGAACTGGAAGCCATACTTCATGGAAGCTTAACATTGCACCATTTTCAGATAAAAACCTATCCACAACTTCATTCTCTCATAATACCTCAAAACAATCTGTGTTCTTACATTTGAAGTCAGAAGTTTACATATACTGCGTTTAAATGTATTTAGCTAAGGTATTTCACAATTCCTCACATTTAATCATAGAAAATATTACCTGTCTTCGTTCAGTTTTATCACTACTTTATTTTAAGAATGTGAAATATCAGAATAATAGTAGATAGAATTATTTATGTCAGATTTATTTATTTCATCACATTCCCAGTGGATCAGAAGTTTAAATACATTTTGTTAGTATTTGGTAGCATTGCCTTAAAATTGTTTTACTTGGGTCAAACTTTTTGGGTAGCCTTCCACAAGCATCTCACATTAAGTTGCTGAATTTTGGGCAATTACTCCAGATAGAACCGGTGTAACCGAGTCAGGATTGAAGGCCTCCTTGCTCGAACGCACTTTTTCAGTTCTGCACACAAATTTTCTATCGTATTGAGGTAAAGGCTTTGTAATGGCCACTCCCAATAATTTTACGTCCGTAAGCCATTTTGCCACAAATGTGGAAGTATGCTTGGGATCATTGTCCATTTGGAAGACCCATTTCTGACCGAGCTTTAACTTCCTGGCTGATGTCTTGAGATGTTGCTTCAATATATCCACATAATTTTCCATCTTCTTGATTCCATCTATTTTGTGAAGTGCACCAGTGCCTCCTGCAGCAAAGTACCCCACAACATAATGCTACCACCCCCATGCTTCATGGATTCTTTGGCTTCCAAGCCTCACCCTTTTTCCTCCAAACATAATGATGGTCATTATGGCCAAACAGTTAAATTTGGTTTCATTAGACCAGAGGAAATTTCTCCACAAAGCTCTTCGTCCCCATGTGCATTTGCAAACTGTAGCCTGGCTTTTTTATGGCTGTTTTGGAGCACTGACTGCTTCCTTGCTGAGCAACCTTTCAGGTTATGTCAATATAGGACTCATTTTACTGTAGATATAGATACTTGTCTACCTGTTTCCTCCATCATCTTCACATGGTCCTTTGCTGTTGTTCTGGGATTTATTTGCATTTTTTCGCACCAATATACATTAATCTCTAGGAGACAGAATGGATCTCCTTCCTGAGCGGTATGATGGCTATGTGGTCCCATGGTGTATATACTTGCATACCAGAATTGTGGAGGTCCACAATTTTTTTCTGAGGTCTTGACTGATTTCTTTTAATTTTCCCATGATGTCAAGCAAAGAGGCACTGAGTTTGAAGGTAGGCCTTAAAATACATCCACAGGTACACCTCCTATTCAGTACACCTACTATCAGAAGCTAATTGTCTAAAGGCAGGACATAATTTTCTGGAATTTGCCAAGCTACTTAAAAGCAGTTAACTTCTGACCTAATGGTACTCTGTCAATTAAAAGTGAAACAATCTGTCTGTAAAAAATTGTTGAAAAAAGTACTCCTATCATGCACAAAGAAGATTTCCTAAACGACTTGCCAAAACTACAGTTTGCTAATATTAAATTAAAAGTTGTAATGACTTAAGCCTAAGTGTATGTAAACTTCTGACTTCAACTGTAAGTAAAAACAAAAGCATAGAAAAGGAAAAAAAGGTTGACTGCAGATTTGTTGAGGAAGTGAGGCGAGGGGAGCCAGTCTTTATTCCCCTTGCATCAATTCCTTTGTTTCTTCCAAGCACAACAAATATTTACAGAAATACATTTCCATTGTATTTTAATTAAAAGAACGACTATCTTCTCAACTCATATAAAGGCATAGAAACGGTTTAAAATGTGATGTGCTGCACTCATTTAATTCTGTACTACTTTTGTTTTTATTCTTTTTACTTTCTGTAGAAATCAGGACAGTCAGAGGAAGACCAATGAGTAAAAGAACATAGGGGAAACCAATAACCGTAAACAACAAAGAACTTTCCACAATACACTCACTGTTCCCTACCTGTTTAAAAACATATGGTAATTAGCTGACCAAGCCAGTAATAACCAAAATTAAAACAAAGACAAAAAAAAAAAAAAAACACACAATACAAATGCTCAGGAGGAACAGTGTGGAAGGGAGGTCTGAACAATTAGTGATATTTCTATTATTATTATTGCTGAAAAAAGCTGGTGCCTTATTACATCCTCTTGTTAGTTATAACACATCCAGCTCTGCTTTTTCACCACTCGTTGTTTTCTTCAAATGTCTTTTCAGAGGGAGTTTCACGGCTTGTTTAAATGGTGTGATAGGCTGGCTGCCTAAGCTGAGTTGAGTGAGAAAGGGAAAATTGTTCGGCATTTCTGCTTTGTTTTTCTCTATTTTCTCTTTTTATTTTGAGGGCTGGGGGCTGGACATCACAGTGAGCAGTGTCCGGAAGCGAAGTCCTCACAGTGTAAAACTGAGGAATAAAACTTTCCCCATACGCTCTTCTGTGTCGTGTTTCTTTTCCCCCCTTCACATTCCACACACTGGCGCATATGCCATGCTGGATTTAAGAGGGTTTTATAATTATTTGAAAAACATCTCACATCCTATATATTGATAAAAAATATTTGAATTTCAATCATCTTCTAGTAGCCCCATCATCGCCTCTCCCTTCCTCCCAGGAAAGGCTGCTATTCCTATCTGCGCTGGTGAAAGCCTTGTGTACCATCTGGACCTGCTGGTTGTCGAACCACATGGTTTCCTGTTCTGTTTTCCTCTGAAAGTGTATGGCTGCTTCCGCGTGGGGATCTGATTAAGCATAAACAATATGTTAAAGCACCCATTCATAAATACCAAACTGACAGGGAAATTGTCCCAAAACGGTCTAATTAAGAGTATCAGCATTTTACCGGTCTGAATTGGGTCTCTCCTGGGGTGTTTCATCAGGAGTAGCACTGCCAAGGATTCTCTTCCTGGCTTCTGCATATTCCGCCTCTCGCTGAGCTAAGGATTTTACTTGCGGGGAGGGTCGGGACTGTGTCACAGATGAACCCAAGGATCCATTACTGGAGGGTCGCTTCAAAATACGAATCTGCGGTGGGGGTGCGGCAGGGAGTGAGTCATCCTGGATTACAATTGCTGTCCTCATTGGAGAGCGGCTTGAACTGCCACTTGAAAGTCTGAAGGAGCATCAAAAAGATAATTTGGGTAAAACCGGCTCATTAAGCAAAACATGGGCTCAAAGACACAAGGATGGCCTGACATACCTCTCTTTCTGACTGATTCGAAGCTTTTCCTCTAGTCTTCTCTCCATTTCCTACATTCCAAGCAAACACAAAATAAATTTACACTCCTACTAGACACACATTGCATTAAGCAAACTTATAAAATAGTGCAGGGGGAGCTGCTTCAAGGAGGGGCCTCTGTAGCAACAGCAAGTTTTTAATTTCAACAAAGTTATTTATACATCCTCAGCGCTGTGGCTAAATTAATAGCAGGGCTGAATTACAGTACAGCGCTTGAATAAGTAGACAATATGAGGGCTTTTCTAATCAGAAACTTGTGGGAAAAACACCAATGGTGGCAATGTTTACAATGTCTAATGGCAGGTGTGTAGATGTTCCTGGCAAATCAATATTGAAATCAAAACAACAAGTCTAGTTTTTTAAGTGCCCCTGACAGTGGATATGATAAATAAAATAAAACTCATAAATGAAATGAACATATACCTGTTTCAAAAACTTTAGTGATCATGCCTATAATTTTTTTTTATTTCCCAATTTCTCTTTTAGCGAGAAGCTTCTAATTAATACAAAAATAAAACATTTGTGAAACAAGTCAAGAAACCGGTACTGTACAAGTAGTCCATACCATTTAACCGTTACTGGTTATGATCACATGTAAGGTTATCATAAAGCACCTCAAGATATAGTAAGCAAAAAATGAAACTAGACATGTTTTAGAGGCCACTAATGTATTATTTGGAATAAATTTAAGACAATTTATTATATTTCTGCCCTGTTTAACCACAGGCATTTGATAAAAGGTACTTTATATATGCTTGTAACAATATACCTGAAATTATGTACATAGGTTTACTTGCTTACTTTACGGCAATATTACATTCGAGGCTTAAAAGAAGTCTTGGTTTATCTGAAAGAATGTTTGGAATTTGGACGAGGGCAGATCTTTAATTATAAAGTGGCAACACCATGACACTGCACTTGCGTGTCTCTACAGATAGATGCCACTGCTTCACTTAGGAGAGCTATACATCAATATACACATTTGCCAAAGATTTGTGTTTTTGTGGACCCCCTTGTGCAGTAGTTAAAGGGTGAGAAAACATTTACAAGAGACTTCAAAGACAATATCAAACTTCTGGGACTGTCTGTTGGCTGTCTGATCTGACTACCCGGCGGTGCGGTGCGGTGACACGCTACTCCGCCAACTTTAGGAAATCACTGGAATTTCCGAGTTAAAATCTATTCATAAAATTCTAACCATAATAAAACTGAAGATAAGTTTATATGTCTTATTTTATTACACCGAACAGGTCCGAGCCCGTTCGGGCAGCCATCTTTGGTTTCTTGTGCGGTGGCAAAGAAAGGGTTTCTTCCTTTTTAATCAACACAAGTTGTCCCGGCTAACTAGCATTCGTTAGCAGATGGTCTAGTTTCATTTTTGGTTAGAAGACCGGTTGTTTTAAATGACGCTTCACCCACAGCCAACATTTAAACAGCCTCCATTTTAGGGACCGGGTTAAGACACAAATATCCCACCAGTTTGGGACTAGTTTCCCTTAAACTGCGGCCTACTCCCCAACTCTGTAGTCACAGGCGTGACTAGCGAGCTAGCAAGAGAACAGTGGTATGAATCAGACAAACGCTCCATGCGAAGCCATTTACACTGAGAAGACAGTTTGCGCAAACGAGGAGAAAGTTCAGCTATCACATATTTACCCCACTGTCGGCGGCCTCTTCCCAGCTTTCCGCGACCTCCTCATCATCCATGTTCCCACTCTTTGCTTACTAACTAGAGGGTTCTCTCGGTTCGCACTCTAACGCACATTTTCCCCTCTACAGCGTCAATGAGCCGTGTAGTGAGTCAAAGTGTTACACAGTACCGCCACCTACTTCATGGAGGAGAGAGTTACTTGATGGAGGTGGATCCCCCACATTACAAATATTTGTTTTAAATGAGAAAGATAGATTAGATAGATATATATATATATATATATATATATATATATATATATATATATTAAAAGGCAGTCCACACAAAACAATTACTTTAAACTCAGAAATTGAAAATATGTTCATCATTATAGTTTCAGTAAAGTGGTGGAAAGGGTTTAACCCTCTGGAGAATAAATGAGGTTCCTGAAAAAAAAATGTCTTCAGTAGTCAGGAATAATCTAGCCGTGAACGCAGATTTTGTTTTAAAATATTATTAATATCTGAAAACTTTTGTCCACCACAATCAGTTGGTGTAGGCAAAATGCAGGTAGCCATTCTCATGTGACAAAAAATATGACCCATTCAGACCCTCTTGACTGATATTTTGACATTTTAATGAAAAATCTTGTTCTGATCAAACGGAGTAACCCAGAGGAAAATTCTTGATATTTGTGACAAAAATAAATAAAATAATAATATACGGCACACACACACACACACATTTTGGTGCGGCTATCCTTATGAGGACTCTCCATAGACAAAATTATTTTGATCCTGTACGAACTATAGTTTCTATCCCCTAACCCTTTTAAGAGATTTGAAATTGGGGACACTTTATGTGGTTCATAAACCACATTTATAGCGCAATACCCTTGTAATAACCAGTTTGTAACCTAAAAAAAAACGTCCTCTTAACCGCCCACACACACAACTATTAGTGCCACGTGACTGTTTTATTTATTGATGTATTTATTTTTTCTTTCAGTTTTTCAAAAATGTATGAAACCAACATGGACACAAACATTAGCTAAATTTAAAGTTAATTATTAATATTAACAATTTCTCATCTGTTAAACCGATCAGCCTTGTTTTTGAAAGACCCGTAAACACTGAAATGAAACCTGACGAAACACAGCTATCACGAGTCCGGAAGCATTTGCTTCAATCATAGGGGCACGTATCAATAGGATAAAGACAGGATAGTTTATCACTCTGTCGTTTTTGAGCATAGTTAATACTAAATGTAATAGTTATATATAAAAACACAACAGCGAATATAGTTTTGTACTGCTAAATCTTTTATAATAAATTCCGGAGGTTGCCAAATTAGAAAAACTGAAGAAAGCCAATTAATAGCAGTGGTGGAACGACTGGACACTTAGCGCAAAAAAGTGTTTTAATAAAAAACCTGTTACTATCTAGTGGACTTTGTGGTGACAGATTAAAGAAATACTTCTTTACAGTCAAGTTCGAATTGAAAAACATGGATGGGAAAACACGCGGCACTTTGAGTCAAGTTCAGGGTGTCCCTTTACCAGAGCGGATAGTGAAGTACTGGGCAAGAGTGGAGAAGTTCCAGGCATCTAAAGAGGATGTGCTTATTGCCACCTATCCAAAAGCAGGTAGGGCACAGGAGGGTTTTAAAATTGTACATTTAAAATAAAAAATAAAATACATGATGACATTTTTAATTTTTTTGAACACAATACAATTTCAATTTGATTTAATAATACTATCTAATCTGTCATGTAAAAGGCACTACCTGGACACAGGAGGTGGTGGATCAGATCCTGAATGAAGGAGATTTAGAAAAGACCAAACGCGCTCCCACACAAGTGCGCATGCCTTTTATTGAGATGACTTCTGCGGATGGGGAAAATGCTGGTGTGTTGTACAGAAACAACAACTGAAAAATCAACAGCAAACCTAATTTCTGTATTTTCAAGCAAGTTCTAATTTACATGCCTCTAATAATTTAACTGTGTAATATCTTAGGTATAACTAAACTGGAGGGCATGGATCCCCCTCGTGTAATTAAAACTCATCTTCCTATCCAACTTGTGCCACAGTCTTTCTGGGAGGCCGGTTGCAAGGTAAACATTTATTGATTTGTATCATTACCACCAGGCTGTGTTGAAAAATGTTTAAATCTAATCTATAACCTTTCTGCATAGGTTATATATATGGCCCGTAATCCCAAAGACACTGTTGTGTCATATTATCATTTTGACCGCATGAATCTTTACCAGCCAGAGCCTGGCCCTTGGCAAGAATATCTGGAGAAGTTTATGACATGCCAATGTGAGTCATGCTGAAATTGCACTGTTGTTTCCACCAATTGTCTTCTTTTGAATAGTGTATAAATGGTACTCTTTCGACCGATCAACTCCTAATGAAGTCCTGAATAATCTCCTAATATGTGAATATTTTTTTCAGTGGGTTGGGGTTCCTGGTATGACCATGTTAAAGGATACTGGAGGGAAAGGAATAACAAGGCAATCCTGTACATATTCTTCGAAGACATGAAAGAGGTTTTCCAGCTACATATTGTTTTTTTCAATATTCTTTCTATTTAACCCTTTTCAATTTGTATATACAAACAGTTTAATAATAATTTCATGATTTATAACATGTTTATTTATAATTTCTAAATAATTTCAGGACCCTGTTCGTGAAGTGACCCGTATTGCTGAATTCCTCGGGGTCCAATTATCGAAATGCACAATAGATCACATTGTAAAAATGACAACTTTTTCTGCTATGCGAGGAAACCCAATGGCAAACTACTCAACTGTCCCAGATACAATTTTTGATCGTACAGCCTCAGAGTTCATGAGAAAAGGTAATTATTTGTATTTAAAAATATATGATTGAGCAACATACTTATTACGATTTAAATTGATCTGTTCTTTTCTGGATTATTTATTTTATAGGTGAGGTTGGTGACTGGAAGAATCATTTCAGTGCTCAAGAGGATGCTGTATTTGAGGACCATTACCACAAATTGATGGCTGATTGTCCTATTCCGATACGTTTCACGATATGAGAGATTAATACTGTTCATTTAGCCGACGCTTTTATTCAAAGCAACTTACAAATGCGGACTTCGACACAAGTGAATCATCGTAATCAATCATCCCATGTGCATTTCTTAGTCCATAAATAATTATTACAATTACTTTTGTTTTTGTATTAAGATGCAAATAATGGTTTCCAGAGTGTGAATTTTAAAGCTCAGACATTCTCATATATGCTTTTATTTTTATGCCTATTTCGACTTTGCAGGGCAACTAAATGTAATATCAATGTACTATAGCAGTTGTGAGGTGATGGATGGTAGGCTCAAAGGTTTAAAATTTCTGCATGCAGTGTAAAGTTCAAGTGCCTTCATAAAATGTGTGGGTCTTTCATTCTGCTATGTATGCATACATATTCATGTTATCGGAAATGGAAATAATCACCACTAGAGGGCAGAAATGGAATGTTCATTTATTTAGTTACTTTAATACTTTAATAGTAACTTTGACACAACTGGGTCTGGCCTCAGAAACTTAATACCTAGCTTTGATTTGTATTGTCTAATTATGGCACTACAATAACATATTAAAAGGTTGTGCTTGTTTGAGAAAATAACTTGTACAAACACATACATTATATTTGTACAAATGGATCAGAGCCTGAATGACCTTTGAGACTGTGCAACCAAACTTGAAACTCTCATATTAGCAACTGATAAAGGTCGAGGGAGGTTCTCAAAAAACGCAACTGAATATAACAGAAAATAAGGTCGGTGATATTGATGATTTGGCTTGGATTTTGTTCTTTATGTGGTCTGTTTGGCTGGTATTTATTTGAACAAGTGATTTGAGCATTAACAATGTATCACTTTCATAGGCATGTTTTCCTTCATTTCCTGGTTTATTCCAAGTTTTCCTACTTGGTTAACACCAGGTGCTATTCCTTTACATGGTATTTTACAAGGTGAGACATTCAATGAATGATCTTTTGAACAAATGTCAAGAAAGTGTGAGTTTATTCATACATTTATATATTTTAATAATAATACATTACCTCATAAATTCACACATGAATATATATTATTTAAAGTGATTAAAACGATCTGTTGGTATAGTTGCGTGCTGCCTACATTGTAAAATTATAGGTGTATTGTGTTTTTTTTATCATAATTACAGGGCTTGTTGGTGCTTGTGGTATTTCGGTTCTTCGTAACCTTTTAAGAGTTTACTTGTTTGTCGATGCAAAGAGGTAAGGATGCAAGCTGAATGAGTTATGCTCTGTTATTGAATGTATTCATTTCAAAGAGACTAAAAATGCAGGTATTAGGTCTTTAGATGAGGACAACGTTGAGTTTTTGCACAAATCGCTTGTCTGTTATTTCAAGTGCTTCAGATGCTGAAACAGACCATAGAAAAAAGAATAGATCAAATGGTGGACTGACAGAGAAAATTCAATTCTGGATCCTTACAGTGATTCTTTCCTTTGTGGGGTCTCGTGTTGCATCACTGGTAGTTTTAGAGTTCTCTCTTCGAGCCATTTCAGCACGGGTCACAGGAGCCTCAGTACGGACAAATTGCTTTATGATATTGTGACTTAAATACAATTGTGCAAAAATAGCCAATTCGTTCTCATTGAAAATAACTTGTTTGTTTACTTTTTTAGGACCCAATAAGTGACCCATTATTACTGCTGCTTGTCCAGTGCCAGTTCTCCTTAAGCTGTGCATTAAGCTGCAGCCTTAATTTTCTCCATGAGGAGGCACCACAAGGCTGGCTATGCCTTATTCTTGCAGTTGGACTGAGCTGGTTCTTGGCAAGCCAGTGCAGTAAACTATGGCACCATGTAAAGACTATGTATCCAATACATAGCACACAGCGCTACTGTGGACTTTGCATTGGACTCTTAACCACAGGCAGGTCAGTATTAACCTGGATCTGTAGTATCTTAATTCTAATTTTTGGGGTATCAGGGATCAACCCGATATCACGCCGAGGCGTGAAATAGACACGCATCCGCGAGTGGACCGGCGTGTCTATTTCACGCCTCGGCGTGATACCGGGTTGCAGGGATTGCTGCCATATCAAACATAAACCAACACTTTCCATCAACTACTGAGGCTCTGAGATTTTGGACCCCACTTACAATCTGCTACACCCTACTGGTGGTGTATATGAATGGTAAGACAAGGGAATGGTAAGGATAAGAAAATGGGTTCAATGTAGTTTTAAAACTACATTCAAATAAGCCATAATTTGATTATTTAGGTTCTAATCATGAGCATTCATCATTGTTCTTTCAGAGCATCGACGTCAACAACCTGGCCAGCAGGTTCTTCTAAATACAGTTGTTGTGCGACTGGGTGGGCTTTTTGTTTTACTCATGACAGTGGGCAGGTGGTCGGATGTAATCCATGTCCTAATCTGCTTCATTGGTGAAGCTGCATGCTTGTTACCATCTCAAGACATTTTGGAAGCCATATCTCAGGTTAGAACTTTGCATTGCTGATCTCTGCTGATGCTCCTGAACTAAGAAACAGGTGGAGAGTAGAACTGAAATACCCACATGCAGCACCTATTTGTTGGCCTAATTAACATTTTGTGGCACATTATTTTGAGCATTAATTAACGTATTTCTGTTGTTGAATAATAATTTATATTTGCAGCAAGTTACTTATGTGCCTAAATGCCCATTAAACAGGCCAGGAAACCAGATTGGACAAAAGAAACTGGGAAAAAAACGACTGAACTTGGATGAAAACACACTTGAAGGATATAAAGGAGTATGTTTGTACTTTGTAGAGAATGTCATCTTGTAAAAGTTATTTATTGAGGAAAAATTTACAGTCTGTAAAGGACCCTGGTGTGTATGAGATAAAGTTCTTTATTGATGTACTATTTAATGGAACTGTGAAAATTCCCTATTTCGCATAATAAAATTAGGTATGGTGAATTCCGACACCTTACACCTAAATACATTTTGTGTTTAATAAAACGTTTCTTTCATAAACTTGAGAGATTGTTCTTCTCACAATTGTGTTCTAAATCCAAATACAAGTCATGCTTCTATGCACGCTATTACACAAATTTGCAACGAGGTGAATATAAACAAAGTACATATATATATTTTAATAAATAAATAGTGATGCTAACATGGTATCCAAGTATTTAAATAGCCAAAGATAAGTAGCCTATATCTAACGGTTACACGTAGCCATTGCACTCACACAAAATTAGGTTCCTGACGTGTTGCCTTTTTACAATTATATTTGCAACCCTGTAAGAATTGAGTTCCGTCAATTCCATTGAAGGCCGCCAACGCTAAAAGAGAAGTTAAACTAAACTGGAATCCAAAATAGCTACTCTGGAAACAAAATGGCTGTGGTGCGCTGTATTCTTTTGTTGTGCTCAGTCATGTCTGCACTAGGTCATGCTCAAAATGGCGTCATATTTCAAAGAACATTCTTTAGTTGTCCCGCGCAAACAGTTTCAACAATGATTAGAACGTTCGGGAACATTGAAGGTATGAGCCGTTTGAGACCCAAAAATCAGTTTGATATTTAAACTGTACAAGTTTATTCGGCACTGCGCCAGCCTTTTCTAGGAAATGTAAAGCGTTGGAAGGCTACATTAATAAATACACTTCTATATCTAAAGGATTACAGTTTGTCAGATTTTTTTTTCTTTCAGTTTCCTCTTAATATACATACACATTATAATTGTGTTATTGCAATATAGTAAAGCAATATCTTCAATTCCTTGGAACTTTGACGTCTGTTGTTGTTTAGGAAAAACAAGAATATTGGTGTCCAAGTTATTTCCGGGGGATAAACAAATGCATAACATGCAACAACATGGATCAGGCCCAAACTCCCAAACTGCGCTTTTGTATTCCCAGTGAGCAAAAAATCCAATCAAAAAAGCACTGTCATGATCACAATTTTATTAGCAGTATTTAAAAAAAAAAAAAAGTATTAAGGATTTAGGCGGATCCAGAATATCCATGCGATTCCCGTGAAGGCTCAAGACTGAAGTTTAAGATTATATGGCTGCTCACGACAGAACAACCTTCATCTCAGTACAAGTTCCAGAATGTTCTGCCAGTCGCAGGGTTTGTAATTGCTCTTTGTCAAAACCCTTGTGTGGGCGTATTGAGCGCATGCGAAACACTCATTGCGGTCTCTGTTTTGCCGCATTCTGGCGCATGCGTAGTCTGTGAATCGACACTTACAACTCGTGCTTAGTTGGTGAATGATCATGTGCTTATTTTAAATAAGGGATTTTTTTGGCATGAGGGTTGAGGGTTGCATTACATTAGTCAGATCATCCCTAAATCATATGTGAATTTTTATACAGTCGACTCCTGATTGCAAATAATCTGCACCTTCATTAATTATTAATCTTACATTCAATGCGAGGCTCGTCTTTTGAATAACCAATTATGTTAAATGCTCTTGCATTTGTGGTTGAGACTAAGAGGAAATCTCTAACTACTAATCTCCCACAAACAGAGTACAGACCCAGACAGCACGTGTACATCTTCTGATATATCTTTTCATCTAGAAAGCATCGCATTTTAATTAAAATCTGATAAACATCTGAAAAGGATCTGATTTGCAAACATTCTCAAATAATAAATGTCTCAAATACATCTTCTGAATGTCTTATTGACATCCGAGATGAAACTTTTATAGATGTATAGTAGATGAGCAAACAACCTTTAAAAAGTATGTCTTATAGATCACAAACATCTAGACGTGTAATGTATTGTCATTTTGACAATTTGGATGTTGTAAGTGTTAAAAAACAAAACAATTATCACTACCTCGAGGGAATAATCCAGTTCACAAAATTATTATGTAATAAATAATTTACGCATACAGTGCAAAGGTAGAGTACAAAAGGCTCTCGTGACGCCCTTTGTTTCGACCTGTCTTAGTTCTTGACAAAAGTGAGACATATCCAGGCAGATACTTCCCAGTGTTGGAAAAACAAATGGATGTGTAAACGTTTTATGCTTAGTTCCATAGAAACCTATGTAGATGTCTCGTACACCTCAACGCGACATTAACTTGCATTTTGACAGACCTGTTCTAAAAATAACTGCGAGCACAAGGTTGTCAAACTAGCCTAGATGAAAACGAAAGCGTGGTGATGAAGCTACACCCAACATTATATGCATTCCGACTTCTACCTCTGGACCTGACCGGGAGATTAGTCCAACGTTAATGATGCAAATTTTTACCGGATAAAGTGATACGCATTACAATATGTCTTGTCTGTTTTGATCCGCGTGCCCATAGCATACGTCTCTTCTAATGCGCGATGTCGTCATGAACCGGAGCGCGCTCCTCGACAGCAAGTTTCAGGCTCTCTTTAGTCAACACAGCTTTCAAGTGCAAAGCGGGTCCAATCATAGGATCGAGTCAGAGGAACTGCTCGTCGTATTTGAGCTTTGAACATCGCAGCGCCCCACTGTAAGACACATTCAGTCGGAACGGATTTAACTCCATAACATCTTCTGTATGACCGGGGAACAAAAACACGCAGTATGGTCCGGGAAACCAGACATTTATGGGTGGGGAATTTACCAGAAAATGTACGAGAGGAAAAAATTATCGAGCACTTCAAACGGTGAGTGACCATTTTCTGCGAGTGCGAGAACATCCAGCAATGTGCTTCCTTCACGCGAGCCGTGATTAAAGTAATTCAGACCGGGACGTAGTTAAACACCTCAAATGTGTTTTACAACAACTTGTGCAACAACGCTGCAATTGAGTGTGCTTATTTTGCCTAGTACGCGGACTAGTGAGTTAGCTTTAGAGAGTCGCTGTTGTCGCTAGGTTGCTAATTAGCATGGAGGGTCGCATATGAGCACATAACGTGTGGCTCCATAACTTTTGGCTTGTGTAAGCTTTAATTTGCGCCCCAGATGGCAATGGCAGAACTTGATGCAATTTACACAAGTTGCTAGCTAGTTGCTATCCAGTATGTATTGCTCGATGGCTACATTACTGCGAGCAAGTTGAATGGGCTAAAAGGTTTCCGTATACTACTTAAAGCAAAACAGTGGTTCTTTGGTGGGTGTTGTTTGAACCCCCTCGGCTCAAATGTCACAAATGTCAGGCGAGCTGAGACTGTCGATGGATGTATCTACAACAAGTCAAACAATAGTAGTTTGGGAATCATTTCTTATTATACGAGGACTTTCTACAGCACCAATCTGATGTCAAGTTGTCACCCTGAAGTTTGAGTATTGCACATCGGTTCCTGTATCTCTATTAACAAAAAACGTTTTGAGGTTTAGTGTCAAAATGCAATCTAGTATTATAAAACTTGCATTTACCCAGTGTAACTTCCATTTTACGCGTTGTAAGAGCATCATTGCTGGCATCACAGACCCAAGGGCTTATGATTTCATGTCAATTTCTGACCTGCATGGCATTAGGGGCCATTCCTTGGGTGGTGTAAGTAGTGGATTGCGTAACTAACATCAGATTGAAAACGAACATGGTCTGTTGTTATTAAATGTGGTGAATTTGTTTTGATCTTCTGATTATAAGGACACGTGTACTAATGACTGATCAGCAGCAGCATGGCGAGATTTCTCTCAGCAGTGACATTGCAATAGTTGTCGCATATGACACGTTTTATTGACCACTACCATATGCATGAATCTTGCCTTGAAAATATAATGAGATATTTGACTTAAGAAAGCAGGTGTGAATTGATTTAAATATTAGGCTCGTTTTAAAAAGTGTATTGCTATGTATATAGTCGCTCTTGCCCTACTTACCTCAACATCAGATCCCAAATTAATGTATTACATTGCAAAAGAGCCAAGCATATTTTATGGGGCAAGGACTAATATGAGAGCATGCTCTTCCCTGACGTGTTTATTTTGGGGAGGAAATGTGTTATGCTTGTAGAAACTATATATCCACATATGAAATATGAGGAAAGGATTTATTCGTTTTGGACTATCCGCTCTGTTGTCTACACGGCAGCCTTTTCTCCCTTATGTATTAGCTTTGGGTTGGATCATTGTCAGTCACCTTTTGAACACACTAATTTGAAAAGGAACAGTAATGTGAATACATAGATGCATGCCGGAGCTATTCGATGCATACAGAAATCTTCCATTTAAAATTGAATTTTGATAGAAGTACACAAAATGTTCGTCGCGAGCGCGCGTGTAAGTCGTCTGTGTACGGTGACTGTCAAAGCTCAGGTCAGTGCTGTGGAGGTTGTTATTGAAGATGAGGACGGGAGAATGAATAAGCAAATGTGAATAGGTTTGTAAAATGGCGACGGAGTTTGTGTAGTGAGTGTGAGAACTGGTGTGTCAGCCAGCTGCTCACTTAGAGCAGAAAGCGGCGGGGTGAGCTTGCTGCACCCACTTCTGTCTATTATTGTTTGTTACTCAGTTTCACGTTATCGCCAACCGATGCTTGCCAAGTGGTCTTTTAACTCTCATTTAAGCCCGTCATATCAACAGTAGTTCACCCCAAAAATTAAAATTCTCTCATCATTTACTCGCCTTCATTCCATCAAAGATGTGCATGACTTTCTTTCTTCTGCAGAACGTAAATGAAGATTTTAGAAGAATATTTCACCTCTGTAGCCCAACACATTGCCAGATGAATGGTTTGACCTTGGATCTCCAAAATGCTAAAAAGCAGCATTAAAGTAATCCATATGACTGCATGGGTTAAATCTACATCATCTGAAGTGATATAATAGGTATGGGTGTGAAGCAGATCAATATTTAAGTCCTTTTTTTAATATAAATATCCACCTTTGACCAGCCTCGACCAGTGCGTGACGATATGCATGAAAAATGCAAATCGCCTCAAAAAATCCACTCGGATTTAACCACTGGAGACATATGGATTACATTATGATGCCTTCATATGCTTTTTGGAGCTTCAAATTCTAGTCACCATTCACTTGCATTGTATGGACCTACAAAACTGATATAATTAAAAACAAAAAATCTTTGTGTAGACAAAGAATCTTCGTTCTGTAGACAAAAGAAAGTCATACACATCTGGGATGGCTTGATGAGAAAATGTATAATTTTTGGGTGAAATATTCATTTAAGAGGTATATGCACATTATTGTTATGACACTATATAGGCCTATGCCTGAATGTTATGGGCTTTACAGGAATCAGGAAAGGTCATCACACATGCCCTGATGAGGTACATAGAGCTAATATTATCCACCTATAAGATTTGAGGTTTCAAGCCTGTGATGCTTGACCGACTGTAGTTAAGTTGCCTGGTTACAGCTTGGCTGAATAATGGCATCCATGAACATAAAGACATATTCATTTGCTTGTCAGTGCTATTGAGTTATGCTAGAGAGAAACACGTAATGGCCACATTGGTTATATTATCACATTATTTTAAATTCTGTGGTGCACTAGAAGCAAGCTATTAAAATTGGATTATTGGTTATTGGATAAATTAGAGGTATCAGTGGCATAAATTTGATGCTTGGCATACAATTGATGCTACTCCTAGAGTAGTATGTCTCTGTGTGATGATGCAGAAGTTATTATTTGAATAGGCCTAGTCTTCCTTACATATTGCACCAAAGACTGGCACACACGTTTCTAACCTGTCTGTGTTGGTTGGTATTAGTAATATGAGTTATGGTTATTAATATCAGAATAATTGATTAAAAGTATTTGTATAGGCTGCTAGTAATTTGTTTGTTGCTTTTTTCAATAGATATGGACGTGTGGAGAGCGTCAAGGTCCTTCCAAAACGTGGATCAGAGGGTGGAGTGGCAGCTTTTGTGGATTTTGTGGACATTAAGAGTGCTCAGAAAGCTCATAAGTCTATCAACAAGATGGGGGACAGGGACCTACGCACTGATTACAATGAGCCAGGAACTATCCCCAGTGCGGCTAGAGGCCTGGATGATAGCCTGTCCATAGCCACTCGTGGGCGGGATGTTTCAGGGTTCACAAGGGGGGCGGGGGGCCCAGTGTATGGGCCTCCTGTGTCACTGCACAGCAGAGAGGGACGCTTTGAACGCAGACTAGACGGGTAAGTGGACATAGTTTTTTTAAAGGCAGGGGGACCATTCGTTTCTTGTAACTCATCTCTCCCTCCCAATTATTTCCGTCATTAATGGTCTAATTTATTGTTTTGGGAGCGAGGGGCATAAGGGAAATTAAGTAACACACTGGAGAGTGGTAATTTAGACATCACGCTTTGATGGTTGATGTCTGTCTTCATCACTCACCGAGTAAATCAAGACGGTTGAAGTTTATAAAAGCATGTTGAACATGCATAGAAATTCATACTGAATATGTAAAGCTTAGCGTGCCTCTGCATGGGGATTTTCTCAGAAGTATAATTCTCTTGAGTTGGATATCATTGCAAAGAGAATCCATTTTTTGGATATCAAAATATTCTGGGATTTCTGCAAGTGAGAGAAAATCTATGACCTTGACCATACGTGGAATTGCCCTATTCTGGAATACTGTACCGAACAAGGTGGATTAATGTCTTACTACATGTCTTTTTTATTATTGTAACAAGATTACAATGTTGTTAAATTAAAACGCAATGATTGGTTATTGGATTATTGAAATGGGTGGTTTAGGAACAGTTCTCTCCCTCCATGATCTGGAATACTCTGGATGGTATTCTCTGGATTCTAATTTCCCCCTGGATTAACACTACCCAATGACAAGGATATTCTATCACTACGGTGTCTTTTTTTCTTCTGGATTATGTGTGGTGATAGGGTTTTGCTGTTAATTACCGTTCATGGGAGACTTCTGCCATTAATCAACATGGTAGATTTTGACAGAAACACAGTGAGCAAATCTCTTTATTTACTCATTAATTATTTCTAATTATATTTTTCCTTTATATTTTTTCCTAAACTACAAACAGTAAAATAATGTATATAAAATGCCATATGGTCTAATTTGAGGAAGAGTGGACCTATTTTTGGATCGACAAATTGAAGCATGGAGGTATTGCTGTTGTGGGGCAGAACAGTTCTCATCTTGGAAATGAAATGTTAATTGGATTACAAAGCCCCACTCTGGATCTAGAACTACAACATACTGTGGATACGGAACAGCGAAGATGAAAGACCAACAAAAATAGGACTCCTAGTGGACTAATCCTCTGGCATTGGGATTATTGATCATTTTTCAAACATCAACGGACATGGCTTTCCTCTGGGATTTGTTAAACAATAAGTGAACCCCCATATTTTCCAAAAATGACTTGGATTATTGCCATTCACAACAGTTAGAACACTGGTGTCTTATTCTGATGGGATGTCTTGAAGGTGAATGTTTTCAGCCTTAAAGATATGGATGTATAGGATTCAACTTTACTGCAAAGAGGGATTAAAAAGCTCAAAAGCTCCATGAAGAGCAATTCTGCAATCTTTTAGATATACTTTTTGTTTCAAAGAGTTAATCAAAATGAAAAGCCTAACTATTGTTGAATGAAGGACCATGCAATGGATTTATAGTGTTTTTTGGACTTCACTCCAACCTGCTTTTTGATCTGTATTGGAATTCTTTCCATTGAACTTGAGTTGGACATTCCACCTCCAAAATCTTACCTCCATACGCTTTTTCCATTTTCAAATGAATTTTTTTATTTTTTTTCAAATGCATGGAGTCTCCTTTGGCTGAACTATTAAGTTGGATCCTGAAAGATAAGGATTACTTCGTTGATTTTTTTTTTCTTACCATTTTTATAAACATTCAAAAATTTTTAACCCTCGTTTTTTGCTCACAAAGTTCTGTCTCCCTAAATTGTATTTGGAATTGTAGGTCGGGTTACCGCTGTCTGAAAAGGTTGGTATGTTCTGCCCTATGTATTTTAGCTGTTCTCTAACCCCTAGTTTGATCCCCTGTCTTTTTTGCATTCCCACTAACAGTTGTAGCTGTTAAAACAGGCTGTTTTTAGTAGCTTGTCGGCATTTGCAGATTTTTGCCTCACTTTGCTGTCCCTCTCCTTATTCTCACTCTTTCACACTCCCTGGCTTTTTGCCACTCTGCTTTACCTAGGTGAATTAATTTGATTTAGGCTTTGAGGCAAATCAAGAAAAAGATTAAAAAGATTTGAAAGAATACAGAAAAGCTGGTCAAACACATAGAATCTCTATGGAAATCGAGGAGATGGCAAATGAGCTGTGGAGTGTTGTGATGCAATGTGTCACCACTGTTTGTCAGTTCTTGTGGAAATTATAGGAGTGGAATATATGTTCTGTAAAGGTTGATCACTGTCAAGTTACACAGTTGGCTTTTACTAAAGAAAACCAAACAGATTAACTTGGTCAGATTTGATTATAAATGCTCACTATCACTCACTATCCATGACTAGCAAAGACTTACTCTGAAGAAACTGCTTATCAAGCATTACATTTCAGTTGTTGTATATATTTTGACCTTTTACTGAAATTACAGAAATGTTAATCTGTTCAAGAGTGATCAAAGCAATCTACAGCATAATCTTCAGGCTAATGAGTAGAATCAGTCTCCACATTAATTATTATTCTACAGCTTGACCAGAACAAATGGTGGCAGATCGTGTTATTGCAGACCTTTATTCCAAAATAATATATATTTTTTTGTAACCTACGGCTTTGATTTCATTCTTTGATTTAATTGTATTAATGAAACCTTGTTCCAATTATTAAATTACAAAATTAGGTAGTAATATGCTTTGTCAAATATAGGAGACGTAGGATGTCTAGATAATAGCAATTTGTTTTATCAAAGTACATTATTTCTTCATTACTTGCATGGAATAAATTACTTGCATCTAATTGGTAATCTCTAAATTTTCAGCAATGGCTATGTAATTGAAATTTCTCATGAAAACAAAATCCAATAGCTTTACTCATTAAAAAATGGTTCTAGTCATTTTAGTTTTCTATAATTTGTATGTAATTTTAGAGTGAGTGAATAATTTATTTGCTCTACCCTGTGTAACTTGGATTGTGACTGACTGTGGCATGCATGACTTTTGTCATGCATAATGTTTCTTCCCCTTTGTTTTCAGTATGGATTCAGCTTGATTTCAGCAGTGCAAAATAAAAACAAACCTCAGAGTAAATTGCATCAATGACCGAAGTATATCAATATGTTTATTTGAGCTGGTATCAATTTCTATATTCAATGCGCCAATAAAGAAAAAATCTAAAATGGCACCTTTCCAACATGCATTTGCAGTCTATGTTTTGATTAAATCACCTCTTCAACGCATGTAACTTGATATTTGTGTATCTCAGGGCACACTTGAGAAAATAACATTTGTTTCATTCTTTCCATTTTTCTTTACCATCCTCCATCCCTTTCCTTGTCATGTAGGGCTGCAGACAGTCGTGAGCGCTCTTACGATCACAGTGCCTATGGACACCATGAGCGTTTCAGCAACAGCAGTAGTTTTGATCGCCAACATCACTATGAGACCGATTTTTACAGAGACTCTAGAGACCGGGCCCTCAGTGGAGCCAGTGGGAATTCCAGTTCTACCAGTGGCAGTATTGGTGGAAGCTCATCCGGGGCCAGTGTCGGGGGTGCAGGGAGTGTTGCGGGAAGCAGTGGTGCTGGTGGAAGCAGTAGCAACACGTCCGTAGTCGGCGGTGGAGGATCGACACCAGGAGGCACTGTCTACTATGGTTCACGAAGCCGGAGCCCTAGCCGTTTTGAGACCACAGAGACTCACTATGAGCCCCGTGCCCGGGAATCTTTTACACTGGCCAGTGTGGTCCATCGGGATTTATATAGAGAGAAGAGAGGCAGGCGAGGAGAAAGAACATACCACCACAGTCGCAGTCGGTCGCCACACTCTTCACATTCACACAATCCCTCACCACAGAGGCTGGCGAGTCAGGCTGCGCGGCCGGCGCACTCCCGCAGTGGCTCAGGATCCCATAGTCGCTCCTCCAGCTCTGACTCAGTCAGCAGTACCAGCAGTAGTGGCAGTGGCAGGTAAGTGCAATTAAGAGTCTTGTATTACATTGGGGTTCAAAAGTCTTGAGAGCACTAGTGAAAAAGCCTCTATATTTTAAATGATATGTTCTTATGTGGGATGTCCCATTTTTGCTTTAATGACAGATTGTGCTCGAGATGATCCAGGTTTCAATGAATGCAAGGAGTTAACATGGTCAATGTCACAAATCGGCTTATCTGAGTAGAGACCTAGAAATAGAGCAGATTATTTAATAGTTCTTATTTATTTTGCCATTGCATTGTATTTTTTAATTTCCAAAAATACTTACACTTTGTTTGTTTCCAGGTTTGAATTTAGATTTAAATCCCATATTTTCAATGTGGTCTCAGACCTTTGGAACCTACTATACATAGTATATCTATGACAGCAAATTTACTTAGTATAAAATATTCTTGCGTCTTTCAGTAGTACTTGTTCTGCAGTGCTGAAATTTATGGTTTTCTAGGTCAGTATTTTTTACCACGTTCTTGCTGAAAATTACACAAGATCTACTGCATGTGAACCTGTTCAGCCATTGATAACCCCTTCAAATGGTTGATATGTCAAAGCCACTTGCAGCTAGGATACTTCTCTGTTGCTCAGTACTTGAACTTTGGACTCAAGCCGTATGCTTGCATAATGGCATGTGATGGCTTTGTTGTCAATGGTCACCTAGGTGTCTGAAGCAGTCAGTAACAATGGTTACTGATTACAAATGAAGTAGTTTGTTAGCAACAGTAAACATGCTTCTATTTTCGGCATCCAACATAACTTGTCAATGCAAGAAATTACTTTTCCCTCACACCTGACCTAATCCACTTTACATCTTTTTTCTGGCCAAGAACCAGCCACTTTTAAGGGAAAGGACTCTCTGTATGACATGTAAACCTGGTAAATGTTGGTAATTTCAGTGAAAAGGTGGGGGGGGGGTGGGGTGGTCGCTGAATGTGCTCTTACTCCTGAAAGTTGCATAAAGCCAGCCAATCAGATTAGATTGTCTGGCCCGGTTTGTTTTCAAGACATGCTGACTGTCTGCTTCTATGCGAGATGTTTGAGCATGTTCAATGCCGTTGACTGTACTAAAAGAGTATCAGGAAGCACTCGTAACTTGTATGGGTCAAACACATTTTGAAATGTGGGTTGGAATCGTAAAGAGATAGTTCACCCAAAAAAGAAAATTCTCATCATTTACTCACCCTCATGACATCCCAGATGTGTATGAATTTCTTTCTTCTGCAGAACACAAATTGTGATTTTTAGAGGAATATTTCAGCTCCGTAAGCCCATACAATGCAAGTGAATGGGTGCCAAAATTTTGATGCTCCAAAAAGCACATAAAGGCAACATAAACGTAATCAATATGACTCCAGTGTTTTAATTCAGTTTTAAATCTTCAGAAGTGATATGATGGGTGTGGATGGGAAACAGCTCAACTATGCCCAGATTTTATGAAAATTTGCAGTAACTACAAAATCCACTTTAATCAAGTTTTGTTTTTGCAGTGACTGTGTAGCCTAGTTAAAATGTTTGTATTGCAGGATTCTTCATAAATATTAGGGATTTCGGGTCTCCTAAAAATGCCCCGAAACTAAAAACTGATACCATCTGCCGTATGAATGTCATTATGTAAACATTCATATAAATTAAAATCACGTTATGTCCAATGAGATTATTTAACAGCAAAATAGGGCTGCCACAATTATGAAATTGGCTGATGATTAATTGTCAAACAAGTAATTGCGATTATGACGATTAATTGTCTGTTTTAGGGCTGTGAAGATTAATTGTCTTATGAAGGGCTTTCACGATTGTCATATAAATTATTTTTTAAGGTGTGCTTATTTTCTGTATGTATGCTTCGTACACCCTTAAAAGACATTTTTACATATTTAACTTCAAATATATAAATAATATAATAGGGATGAACTGATTTACTTTTACGAATTTAAAAACTTATAAATAACATGAAAAATAATGTTTTAAATAACAAAATCTTTCTAAAATCTTTCTAAATCTCTCTTTTTGGTCAAAAAAAAAAAAAAAAAAAAAAAAAAAAATATATATATATATATATATATATATATATATATATATATATATATATATATATATATATATATATTTATTTATTTATTTATTTATATATTTATTATGTTTAATATATTTTATATATATTTAATATAAATATATTATATTTTATATATTTTATATATATTTAATATAAATATATTATACAGTATCTCACAAAAGTGAGTACACCCCTCACATTTTTGTAAATATTTGATTATATCTTTTCATGTGACAATACTGAAGAAATTACACTTTGCTACAATGTAAAGTAGTGAGTGTACAGCTTGTATAACAGTGTAAATTTGCTGTCCCCTCAAAATAACTCAACACACAGCCATTAATGTCTAAACCTCAAAAGTGAGTACACCCCTGGTGAAAATGTCCAAATTGGGCCCAAAGTGTCAATATTGTGTGTGGCCACCATTATTTTCGAGCACTGCTTTAACCCTCTTGGGCATGGAGTTCACCAGAGCTTCACAAGTTGCCACAGGAGTCCTTTTCCACTCCTCCATGATGACTCCTGGTGGATGTTAGAGACCTTGTGCTCCTCTACCTTCCGTTTGAGGATGCCCCACAGATGCTCAATAGGGTTTAGGTCTGGAGACATGCTTGGCCAGTCCATCACCTTCACCCTCAGCTTCTGTGCATGGCAATGGTCGTCTTGGAGGTGTGTTTGGGGTTGTTATCATGCTGGAATACTGCCCTGCGGCCCAGTCTCCGAAGGGAGGGGATCATGCTCTGCTTCAGTATGTCATAGTACATGTTGGCATTCATGGTTCCCTCAATGAACTGTAGCTCCTCAGTGCCGGCAGCACTCATGCAGCCCCAGACCATGACTCTCCCACCACCATGCTTGACTGTAGGCAAGACACACTTGTCTTTGTACTCCTCACCTGGTTTCCTCCACACACGCTTGACACCACCTGAACCAAATAAGTTTATCTTGGTCTCATCAGACCACAGGACATGGTTCCAGTAATCCATGTCCTTAGTCTGCTTGTCTTCAGCAAACTGTTTGGAGGCTTTCTTGTGCATCATCTTTAGAAGAGGCTTCCTTCTGGGATGACAGCCATGCAGACCAATTTGATGCAGTTTGCGGCATATAGTCTGAGCACTGACAGGCTGACCTTCAACCTCTGCAGCAGTGCTGGCAGCACTTGTATATCTATTTCCCAAAGACAACTTCTGGATATGACGCTGAGCACGTGCACTCAACTTCTTTGGACGATCATGGCGAGGCCTGTTCTGAGTGGAACCTGTCCTGTTAAAACGCTGTATGGTCTTGGCCACCATGCTGCAGCTCAGTGTCAGGGTCTTGGCAATATTCTTATAGCCTAGGCCATCTTTATGTAGAGCAACAATTATTTTTTCAGATCCTCAGAGAGTTCTTTGCCATGAGGTGCCATGTTGAAATTCCAGTGACCAGTATGTGGGAGTGTGAGAGCGATGACACCAAATTTAAAACACCTGCTCCCCATTCACACCTGAGACCTTGTAACACTAACGAGTCACATGACACCGGGGAAGGAAAATGGCTAATTGGGCCCAGTTTGGACATTTTCACTAAGGGGTGTACTCACGTTTGTTGCCAGCGGTTTAATGGCTAATGTGTTGAGTTATTTTGAGGGGAAAGAAAATTTACACTGTTATACAAGCTGTACGCTCACTACTTTACATTGTAGCAAAGTGTCATATCTTCAGTGTTGTCACATGAAAAGTTATAATCAAATATTTACAAAAATGTGAGGGGTGTACTCACTTTTGTGAGATACTGTATATGTATGTTTTTTTATTATTATATTCATATTACATTTTTATTATACTATGCAATAGTCACTTTCACATTTTAATGCTCTGATTAAACCCACGACCCCTTATCTCTCATGAAGCACAACCTTTGAGATTTAGTTTCAAAATTTTAGAACTCCACATAAATAGAGTAAGTGTGCGTTGTCTCCTCTTTGTCATTGCGTGTCATTAACACAGCGTGAATGAACCAGGAACATTGGCCATTACAAGATAATTGAAAAATAAACTGGAGCGCTCTGCATTTACTATCACAGTTTATACTTGTTCGTTTATATTTTTGTGGGAGTTTGGTGCGAGCCTATGCTGACAGCTTATCAGCGTGCTTCACACGCTCTTCAGGACAGGAGCTGGTTGACCTCCGCGCTGTGGCTCAGTGAAGCACGGAGTCAAGTCAACTTTTATTTATAGAGCACATTTAAAAACAACAGAAGTTGACCCAAAGGACTTTACAGAACAAACAAATAAACATACAATTATATATATATATATATTATATACACACACATACACCGTGTATATGTAAATAAATGCCTTTAAATACAGCATTGTGTGTTTACCTATTTCAGCCAACTCAAGGACCTATTCAAAAGCTAAAAAATTAAAAAGACATTTTCAAAGAAGTTTTAAAAATGACTAATGAAGAAGCTGACCTCATAGAACGCATGTCCACATGCAGCTTTCAGTGAGTAAAGAAATGCATCCAGTAAAAACAGACTGTTCAGGCTCATGTTAGAGCAAGAAAAAGCTTGTAGATAGAATCTGAGTGCAATGAAAACATGAACATCAGCTTGATATCTTGTCCGTTCTTCAGTAAAAGAGGCTCATTGGTCACTTGACGAGAACACAAGACAGTGACACAATGATTTTTTCAAACAAAACTGATGTTTTTTTTCAGTTTTTGATGCCATTAAGCTGGGAGTCCCAACAGTCAAGTGATTAATATACTTTTGAATAGTTCACTTTCTACCAAATGACACAATGTTGCCCAACTCTTTGCAAAATGTGACAATACAGAAAATAATGCATTTACAGGAAATGTAAAGCAGCTATGAAACGATGTGTGTTGTGAAAAGTGCTATACAAATAAAAATGACCAGACCCTGATATCATTGTGTATCAAAACAAAGGAGCTATCAACTGAACACAACAGCGGCAACTCCGACATCAACACTATTATTCTTTATGTTCTATTTAGTTAATGTTTTTTCATGATACATATAGCTGCATAGCCCTTCTAAGGGGAGCCTACAAGCTTTAAAAACATAACGTGGCACTCCCATAGACATTCTATGGCGGTACACTGGCGAGGAGATGAGGCCGTTCATTTTTTTAATGGAACTCTATGGAGATGTCGTCTCAGTGTGCTGAATAAACTGCTTTTGTGAGGAAACACTCTTAATGAATTGACTATGTTTTACACTAAACAATAATTTTGGAATAAATTATGTGTGCAATTTACAACAATAAATTAACATTTTATAGGATAATTTACAGATGATTTTGTGACCGGTAGGTGTCATTTTTCTCCCCATCTGTTTGTATTGTATCCCCAAATGGTGACTTGCTGTAGTAACATGTGAGTTGACCATTACATTCCCTCCTATGATAGAACCACAGAGGTTGTTATCTCAGTAATGAGAAGAATCTCTGATCGCTGTCACATGTGCAAAAGTATTTCTTCTTGTGATGTTTATTGCTGGATGGCAATCCAGTTTATGATGCATTACCCACCTACTGAGCTGGAGTGTGGAGCTTCAGAAGTCTTCAAGGGAGTCAAACATCTGTTGAAGACGATGAAATGTGTAGGATTAAATCCTAAACGGAGTATGCTTCTTGAAGTTCAAATTAAAAGGTAGCTTATGCTGTGTAGTTTAATTGCAAACAAACAAGTTTCTTGAGGTCTAACAAACATGTGGAATGCATTTCCTTTGCCATTAATGGTATGAAATGTATATCATAATATTGATATAGAACGATATGAAGACATTTGTTTTGATAATTTCTCTCCCAGTCCTGCTAGAAAGCGTTTTCGAAAGTCTGTTTTTGGTGAAGGACAATGCTGTTACAGTGTTGGTGAAAGGCATAAATGTAGTTAAATCAGTCGGTATGGGCATAGCCTTCTAAGGGATAGTTCATCCAAAATTTTTAATTCTCTCATAATTTACTCCCCCTCATGCCATCCCAGATATGCAGGACTTTCTTCTACAGAACACAAATGTGTGTGTGTGTGTGTGTATATATATATGTATGAATATCTCTGCTCTGGAGGTCTGAACAATGCAGATGAATGGTGGCCAGAACTTTGAATCTCCAAAATTCATAAAACGTCAGCGTAAATGTAATCCTTAAGACTCCAGTGGTTAATTCCATATCTTCTGAAGTGATACAAAATGTGTGGGTGAGACATGGATTTATATTTAAGTCCTTTTTTTCTATAAATCTCCACTTTCATTTCCACATTTTTCTTCATTTGTTTTTTGGCAATTCATATTTTTTGTGCATTTCGCCACCTACTGTTTGGGGCTGTAAAAAAACCAAACAAATATTGATCGGTTTCTTACCCACACCTATCTTATCATATGTATGGATTACTTTTATGGTGACTTCTGGTTATTTTTTTGAGATTCAAATGTCTGGCCACCATTCACTTGCATTGTATGCACCAACAGAGTGGAGATATTCTTCTAAACATCTTCATTTATGTTCTGCAGAAGACAAAGTCATACACATCTGGGATGACATGCTGGTGAGTAAATAATGAGAGCATTTTAATTTTTGGGTGAACTATCCTTTTAAAATAAATCAATTAATTAAAAAAATTAAATCCAGTTACCAGCTTTTTTTCCCCCCTCTTAAATCCAATTGAATAAAAAGTTAAAAGAAATTAGTTGTGAATACAAACAATTCAGTGATAAGAAAAAGGGACTGTGGAATCATGCATCTGAATATGTGCATGTAAAAGAACCAAAGCTTTTGTGTATTCCACTTCATATGAACAAGTTATTATGCTAAACAGAATTTATATGCCCTCACGCTAAACCACATCCCCAGTATATGACACGTGGCCAACTGTATCTATGTGAAGATAACATGAACAGCAGTGTATTTCAGTTTTGCAGAGTCCAGTGTAAAGCAGCAATGCTTAATAAACAAAAACGTAGGTGTCAGCATGAAGTCTAAGACCACAAATAAGGGCTTGTGAAAGAAACACAATTACTTTTTAGAATTATAGTAGGTTGTAAAAAGTAGGTTGCATAAATTGACTGTCACTTTGCAGAATGTGTTTAAAGAAGTTCTAGACAGGGATTTGGAATAGATCTGACAGCTTTTTAAATGGAGTTTTCAGAATAACAGCAAATTACTTGCTTTAAAATGTTAGTTTTCAAAGTAAAAGCATTTGACAGACTTCTGAAGAGGCAAAAAGTCAATACCTAAAATTGCAGGGAGTCAAGAGTAAATTGGATACCTTCTAAGTTTCATTAAGCCTTGCGTTTATAATATTTATTATTATAATATTTAGATTAGATGGGTGAAAATGTTTTGCCATCTACCTATTTGTTTTTTTTATTAATATTTGGTGCAGTCAAAATAATCAGCCTTTAAATACTCCATATTTTCTTGTTAGAGATACAAGTTTATTATGCTTAAATCAAACAACCATCTTTGTGTTATTTCGCTCCTCTAAATTATAGTCTGGCTATCTATTTGTTTATGGATTGCATACGTCTCAGAATTGCCTCTTTCAAGTGACTGGGTTGGGGGGGGGTTGTCTATTTTTAACACGTATATTCATAAAATTCTGTTTTTATGTCATCTATGTCTCGTTCGGTTAAAGTAGAGGGCATTGATTTGAAATTTGAAAGCTCTCTCTCCTTCGAGTCATAGTAGAAATGTAAATAAATAGACCTTTTTTATTAAGAATGCAGAGTTGTGATTTTTTTTTTAAAAAAAAAATTATTTTTTTTAATTTTTGTAAATGGGACTGGCGTGCATAAAAATAGAAAATTCTGAGGAGGTTTTCCTGCTTGTTAGTATTGTATGCTTTTCAAGGAGGAATGCTGTTGGGGAATTTTAAGAAGGAACGGCTGGTGTATTTTCACACTGCCCACTTGAACTGCCCCCACCTCCATGATATCCAGTTGGAACTGGAAAATTCTAGCCTCTGCTGGCTCCCTGCCCACTCCCACAGGCCAGCCCCAATCAGCAGCTCTTCTTTGAGTTAGAGGGAGTGAGAAAAGAAGGCAGTGCAAAGATGTAAACGGAAAAAAGGGAAGCCATGTATATGGCTGAATCATAGTGTGTGAAGACGAATCCACTGTTATTTTATTCCCAAACCAGTGTTATTGGAGTTGGTTTGACATTCAAGATATACATATGAGGTGATTGAATAATTTAAAAGAAAGATTGTTTGCAAATGTTTAATTTTTTTTAACACATAAATATACCTGAATGCTCTGCTCTCTCTTTTCAAATAAACCATTAAATATGAAATTGGACTTCTTTGCGCAGTAATTTGTTTTATTAGAATACAAAAATATTTTGGCTCTTCTCAGTGACCATTTAGATGATGTATAGAGAACTAAAGCAAAGTAAGAATTGTGTTTTTGTTTTGTTTTTACCTTCACCTTGAATATGACATACATTTATACTTTTATTTTTAGTAAATAGCTTGAAATTGACTACATGCAGTATTTCTTTTTTGCAATACTGCCTCTCTGAGGTGAGAAAATTAACTGCAGTTTAAATGGTTAACTTTTTTTTTAGCTGTGGAATCTTAAAAGCCTTTTTCAACAACGCAACACTCATATTGCAGAACCATTATATATTAATTTACTAAAGATTTTGTTTATGTACCGTGTTGCTTCTGAATAGTGGGATCTACATTAGGTGTTTACTTTGGTGTTTCCACCATACATACACATACTGAGTGTGTCTGTTTTTTTTCTACTCTGCAGCACTGATTCCAGCAGCAGCTCCAGTGATCGATCTCCAGCTCGATCTGTTCAGTCAACAGCTGTACCTGCCTCTTCAGCCCAACCCCTGCCTTCACTGGATAAAGATGAACCTCGCAAAAGCTTTGGTATCAAAGTGCAGAACCTTCCTGTGCGCTCTACAGGTGAGGCTTGTGTGATTTTAAGTTAAATAAACAAGGCTTGAGCTTCGCCGTGGGATTGCGGATATTGTGCACAATTTTAATAATTCCCGCAATTCCATGTTCATAATGCGTGGAATTCACATTGAAAGGGGTTGAGAATTTGTAAACAAAACAACACAGATGTACTAATCAAATCAATAATTTTGTATTTCTACCATAATTCCAGAATCGGTGTAGTTAATCGACAGTACTGCACCCCCCTCTCTCTCTCTTTCTCTCTCTCTCTCGTCTCTCAATTAACATTTTTATATTTCAAAGTACTTCATTGCCAGACTTTGTGTTTACAAAACATATTGCCAAAGCATCAATACACACAACAAGTAATGATAAGAAAATAAAAATTGAGTTAAAACATGGAGTGGTGGTGGCGTAGTGGGCTAAAGCACATAACTGTTAATCAGAAGGTTGCTGGTTCGTTCCCCACGGCCACCACCATTGTGTCCTTGAGCAAGGCACGAAACTCCAGGTTGCTCCGGGGGGATTGTCCCTGTAATAAGTGCACTGTAATTCGCTTAGGATAAAAGCATCTGCCAAATGCATAAATGTAAAATAAGGTACCTGGAAACGGCTATAAAAATAATAAAAACAAAAAAACTCTATACAATATCTAAAACAAATAAAATATTTAACAGGGCATTAATGAACATAAAAAAAAAAAATACTATAAAGGCATTTTCCACGCTGTGTGGGCAGTGCTTCGTACACTGCTACATTGAATATTCACAGATGACAAGGATATTAACTTCACTGTCCCAGAGTATAAAAAGGCTGCTTGGCAATTAGTGTTTTGCTTGTTTCACACGCATTCATCCGCCCACACCTTCTTTGCCTGTGCAAAGGTAGCGGTGTTTCCACTGGATCTGCTTAATGTCGCTCACCATGCCAGAGAGCTGCCGTTTTAGGCCGTGGTACAACGAATGTGGCTGTTTTCACCCAGTCTACATTTGTCAAGTCTGTTAAAAATCTCACATTTGCTCACCAAGCCACATTAAAGTTGTTACAAGGTATCTGTGCAATTATCATTTGATGACTGTTTTTGATTTAAAACACTGAATCCAGCAGAACCGTCATCATTATCTTCATTTGTTGATGCGCTTATGACAGACGTCACTGCTTTCAGCTCACAATGATTGGCTGCCGCCCGGCGGTTTTCTTTTCTCCTTTGAATAAAACTGAATAAAGCTTTCCACACTTGCTCTGCTGTTAGTCCCACAATACAACTCACGAGCGTGGCGCTTGGCTTCCATGGGAATAAATTGAAAACAATTGCTCTGCTTCGCTCACAATGAGCCAGTGGAAATGTACTGTAAATTTGACTGCTTTTACAAATGTACAGGATACCTCTTTCTCTCTCTCTCTCTCTCTCTCTCTCTCTCTCTCTCTCTTGTGCAGCTTTTTGCAGCTCAATGAACATTTATTGAGTTTAGTTTGAGTGTGTAGTGAGCAAATTAAGTACATTTGTCACATATTTGCTGAATTTAATGATGTATAAACCTGCAATTCGACATGCAAATGCTATTATTCCACATCTCTGCGAGCGACATGAAGAAACTATCGCTCCTGTTTATGACCTAAGTAGATTATATAGTGTGACATTAGTGCGTCATTGTAACAATCTAGATTTGCCTTGTAATGTGCCATTCGCTCATATTACAGCACCTAGATAATCCCAAATATTTGTATTCTGTCATCACTTACTCCCCTTCATATTATTACAAATTCATATGACTATTTCATGTGTTGATCTCAAAAGGAGAATTTAGGCAGAATGAGAGTCTCCGTCTCCATTCACTTTCATTGAATGGAAAGATGATGTATCAAGTGAGTGGTCATCAAGGCATTTTGCCTAACATCTTCTGTTTTCCATAGAAGAGAGAAATTCATATGGGCAAGGAACAACATGATGTCGAGTAATGCTGACAGAATTTTAATTTTTGGGTGAAATATCCCTTTAACATCATGTTTAAGCAAGAACAACAGTATAAATGTAAGTGAGCACATGATTGCATGTCTTGCTAGGAAACAAGTGACTGAAGAGAAGGGCCATAATGTAGGCTGCAAAAAAAAATATTCCATCTTAATAAAACTAGAGATAAGAATTGAGAAAAGTAGACCTCTGTAAGATTTAGGTAAAATTGTTGTAAAATGTTTGGTATTTTGGTATTATGAAAATTACAAGTCCACCCAGAATGTTTACCCTAAATGTTTAGATAAACTAGGCCCACCATAATTGTTAAATAATCGTCTGATTGCAGTTATTTGTGATAACAACAATTATTGTGCACTTCAAATTCAAATCACATTTTACTGTCCAGATAAGCAAATTTTAAGCTAATATATAAATGCTATGGACAGCACGTTTGTGTATCTCATTTTGCAATGTTATTACTTTATCTGAGCACTCCAATTGAACTCCTGAGAATTTTGACAGTGAATGCAAACCACTTTGGTTTCACTTTAATTAAACAGTCATGTAATAGCAAATGGGGGTTCATACATGCAGTGTTAATAACACCCAATGACAGAGGAGATGCCCTATTACTCTATTTCTGTGGAGATGATAGAATAAAGAAGCATATTTTTAAGTACACACACAGAATCTTCATAAGAAAAAGGGCTCATGGGTTTAATCAGAGAGCCTTAAAATAGCATGTCAAATTGAAGAATTTAGGACAGAAATATTTTGCTATTGCAGAATAGTTCCTACAATATATACACAGTATAATGTAATGTAATACAATATAGTATAATAGCTATTCAGGTTGGCTATGTTCCAAAAAAAAATAAAAAATATGACTAAAATGGAATAAAGTTGAACAAAACGAGATTAAATATTTTAAGTATTTGGAAATATTTTATATTTAAAATATTTTTAGTGAAAGTTTATGCGTTTTTAAATCTTTAATGGAAATCATATAGCCCTATTTTATTAAAGAGCAACTATTATGGTTTTAAATGTGCCTAAATTGTTTTAAAGGTCTCATACA